>OW964549.2:30699976-31261436 GCA_943138885.2 Tholera decimalis
AGTTAAATGTAAATAAACTATATTAAAAAATGTTTTGAATTTTCTTAAAAAATGCGAAGAAACTTTTTCCCCAACCTATTAAAATATGCAATAGTTATTAACGAGGAAGCATTTTAAGCACAAATAAATGGGAGAGGCTGCCTGACATTGACCTGGTAGAGTTCCATAGATAGGGACCTTAAGAGAGCACAAGAGCAGGGAACAACAATCCAAGATCCTTTGAATTAGCACAGGGAAATGAGAAGTGCCAACCCCAAGTATTGGGATAAGGAGAGGAAGAAGAAGCACGTACAAGTACTAAGTACATTAATTATTGTAGCGTATTAGGTAATTAGTAATCTAATAAATTTGAATGAATGTCATTATTTTATTTTTACATTACTAAATAAATGAATGTATTAAACAAATTTTCAGCAAGCTATCCATTTCAGCCCCATCACACATACACATGACTTATTGTGAATTTTATACATATTAATTTCAAATATGTTTAACGATTCTATCATTAAAAAGTGTATTTTTTTTTAATAAAAATACAAATTTTTACAGCATTTGTAAAGTATAATAAAGATTTCGCCATATCTATTCATCAGGTTTGACGACACGGTCAGTGCAATGGTTGAGGGATTATATGCTGCGCCGAATATTACTGATTCGGTTCTGGCACGAAACAAATATTTGTTGTTCTGGGTCTGTCTGTATGTGTGTTTATATGTCTGTCCACGCAACCACAATACAAGATAATTTCTGTTATGGCATATCATTTTTAAAACGTATTTGCGACAAGACTTCAAGCTCTGCGTAAGAATCTGGATTATGCTTTCATTAATAAAAAACGGATTTTCAGTCCATATCGAGACAATGAGTTGCAGGATACGATAAATGTCTACGATTCATTATCATACCATGCATTTTTAGTTGTTGCTAACCCCATACATAACCTAAAAGTATATCATATTCAAAGTACTACTTTAAGAAAGTTATTTTTATTTACAACAGTTAGCCATAATGACGTCTCTTTGCTTTATAAGACTCATGTCTTGCAAAAAAATATTGATATATAGATGAGTTATTGCATGTCCGCGTTCAGTATTAAGAGAATAGTAGCTACAGTTGTCTAAAACACAAATATGTAACTTTTATAAATAAATCTACAAGATTTCCGTATTGTCTTTTTTATTCCGGACCGTCTGTCTCTGTTCATTGTAGTAGCTATGTATCGATTCTATGCGATACTATTGCTGAATGGCCGACTCATGATATGTTTACTATCTATGATTCATCGAATGACGTTATCCAGCATGGCTGTTACGGGAAAAACTTTCATATCGATATACAAATGGTAGAGCAACGATTTTTTCGATATTAATTTCAACTAAGCTGTTGCTAACCATATATTGATACTTCTTCTTAGGTTAGAAATAAATTAATGTTAACACGACATTGCAGTAGGTCGAAGATTTTCTTTTCTTATTAACTGCCGGCCATTACCGGTGAATCGAATCATTTATGACAGCCATCATTCACGTTTCCCTGAATTTAATTGGTCGGTCTTGTGCGACAGTATGGGGGGCACTGATCTACGATATCGCGGTGAGGGATTACCCAGTTCCACCCTCCTTGAAACCTCCTCCTCAAGCACTACACTAGTGACGGGGCGTGTATCTGGCGCCCGCATTAACCCTACATTAACACACAATATATTATATCTGAGAGTGTATGGATCTTGACATGCCACCTATTTATGAAGACACTCCTACATAATAGCTGTGTGAAGTTAATAAATTCTCTAAACACAACATAATGGTGGGATGAATGAATTTTTGAATGAATTTTGAAATTTTCTTGATAAGAGACAGCCGTAAAATGAGTAGGCTTGTGACGATAATATGCTGAATGTTATGTGTAATTATTTGTTTATAATTAAACTATGTATTCGCACTAGATTATTGCATATAATTATTTATTATATCTATAAGCATACAAAACATGCTCCTATATATATTGATATTCCTATACAATATCCAATCGCTAGTTGCTTCGTAGTTTTCAACGGCAGACACACAGTAATGGCGTGGCTGCGGCGGCTGTCAGCCGCACAACGCGCTGACAAATGGTCGCGCAGCGGATCCATCACCCGCACTGACACCAACCGGCCTCCACGCCACCTCCAGCTCTGCCCGCACTATACTTAGGTTAAGAAACGTGTCTTGCCCAACTGGATCGATACACGTACGAGTATACATTCGTCTACCGGGGAGCGATTTCGTGCAAATTGTTAGTGATTTATCACTACCATGATCGTTTATAAGAAACTGAAATTGAGTTAAGCTAACATCGTGGTAATTTCCGCAATATATCTGGATCGATCCACACGGCGATATCCTTTTGAAAATGAGCGTTTATTACTTCTTCAGGCCATAAACACTTCAGTCTATAATATGAACCATTTAGTCGTAAAGATGAGTTTCATTGATCCCATTGTTGCAGCAACCACTGTAAACGTTTCTACACATAGAACAGACACAGGCTGAGGAGCGCACGGTGTCGTCTCGTGGTGACACTCACCTGGCACTCGTGACACGTGTGCACGGAGTAGGGCTGGTCGCAATCGTATCTTCTGAGGATGTCGACAAAATCGCAGTGCACGCGCGCAACCATAGCGTCGAGACCGAGGAGGTCGTGCAGCGCGCGCTCGCAGCGCTCCCCGCCGGCGAGCACGTCGGCGCGCGCGCCGCGGTCCAGTGCGGAGGCAGGCGAGCGCTCGCAGCACGCGCGCAGCCGTAGCTCGGCGAGGCGCCGTGCGCGTGCACCGATACCCAGCGCGCACAGGTGCGGCACGTCGCGCACCGTCAGCGCGTCGGGCGCGCCGCCGCCGCCGCCGCACGCCGCGCCCCCGCACTCGCGCACGCTGCCCGCGCCCTCCTCCTCCAGGTCGCACGCGCTCAGCCAGGGGTTGAGGCGCGCGAGCGGACTCACGGCCAGGCCCGCGGCCGCCATCAGCAGCAGCAGCAGCAGCGGCGGCGCTCGCATGGCGGGGGCGGCGCCGCTAGCGGGGGCCGGCCCGCCGGGCGCGGCGCTGCCTCATACCGCATCGCGCATGGCGACCTACTCGCGCGGCCCGGGCCGCGGGGCCGCCGCGCGGGGTGGGCGCGCCGCCATGTCGCTCGCTCGCCGCTCGACTGACTCCCCCCGGGTGCGCATCGATCGCCCCGCGCCCCGCACTCACCGCTGCGCGCGCTCGCAAAGCCTCCACTACCGTTATGTAATGGTGCGCGCGCACCCTTAGGATCCGCCCGCCGCCGCAACCGCCCTCTCGCGACGAACACAATTTTCCGCCCGCCCAACAGCGGGCTACTACGCATTGGTAGCAACTGTTGAAATGGAATAATCATAGATGGCGTTACAGTTGCAATGCTAATGCCTTATGTTTTTTAATTGGATAATCAACAACATTGCCAACTACCTAAAAAAAAAATTACATACCATACAATAACATACAACGACTAACATCTTTTCACACTTCCTGGCCGCCGCGCGACTTCGACGTCAGGAAAATTACCGATTCTGTCAAAAGGGGTAAAGGTCTAAAACTCGGTCATTATATCCATAAGGATAAATTGGCCATATTTTTTTAATATTTTAGTTGGTAATTATATTACTTCATGCCATGTCACGTGCCGTTTGTGGAGTAGTCCGATCTTATGTTTCAATTTGGTTTCAATATACGAAATTACATACTTCCTAGGACAGATTATATTATCGTTCATTACAAGTCGTTTGTATTTATTAATCAAACACTCATACACAAATGCACACATTTGGAAGTCACAACCACTAACAATATCTCTAAAAAAATCGGGAGAATATAAAATAAGGATTTCGATCGTAATCTCTATAGATATTTTGTGTGTATATAAGTGAAACTTGCTACCAAAATACCTAAATAATAAAGGTTATCAAATCAACGCCCACGCAAAACTCTTGGACCTAGAATGCTTAAATTTTCTGAAGAGTTTTTGTTGTTTACCTGGAATTTAAAAAATATTCCTGTTTCCTCCCTTTTCAGGGGGAAGATCAAATATAACTACAACATAATATATATTTTATTATCTATACTATATAATATTATAAAGCTGAAGAGTTTGTTTGTTTGTTTGTTTGCTTGAACGCGCTAATCTCAGGAAGGAAGTACGGTTCTGATTTGAAAAATTCTTTCAGTGTTAGGTAGCCCATTTATCGAGGAAGGCTATAGGCTATATATCATCACGCTAAGACCAATAGGAGCGGAGCACTATTGAAGAATGTTTCAAAATCGGGGGATTTTTTTTCCACGGGGACGAAGTCGCGGGCGGAAGCTAGTATAATATATAACTGAGGTAAGTAAACTAGTGCTGTGCGAAAGTGGTTTTGTGTCTGACTGGTGGAAGGACAATATCTGCGCGACGTTTAGTGCTTAATGTGAAGGGTAACAATGCTTTCTTAATACACATAGTAAGACATAATTTTCTCACTGACAGAACCTTGCATTCCCTAAAAAGTTCCAATGTAGAGTGTCTATAGGGCTTGCGGAACATAACTTTAAGAACTGCTCTCTAAGCTCTCTCTAATTTCAGAAAGTATGTTTTGCAAGCGCACCCCAAGCAACAATATAGGACAACAGATTGACAGAATGAGTAATAGACCATCATTAGCGTTTCTGAGTCAACCGAATCGCCAAGTTTGTTAAAGATAGAAATAAGTTCGCGCGTTCGACTAACTAGAGTGCCTATAGCAGTTCAGGTGTTTGTCAATCTGGACGCCCAAGTATATTATACAGGATGTGAATGTAAGAGCGGGACAGGTAGAGCAAGAATTTCGAGAACAGGTATGAGCTCTAATAGTAGGAGTTGTATTTGGCTGGGTCTTATTGCTTACAAAAAATAAAACATACTGCATTTTTTTTCCGCATTCAGGGTGAGCAAATTTATGTTAAACCAGTTCAAAACAATGTCAAGGGCTGTCTGAGCATATTTTGTAATTTTGCTCCAATGATTGTCATGAAGTAGTAGAGTTGTATCATCAGCATAGATAAATATGGAGCAGTTTGTTAGTGAAAGTGAACACAGATCATTAATGTAGATGAGAAATAAGGTTAGACCTAGAATGCTACCTTGTGGAACGCCGTATTCAATTCTAGCTGTATCGCTTATTATCTCATCCAATGGAACTTGTTGGAGACGGTTTTTCAGATAGCTAGAAAATATGTCAAGTACAGGACCACGAATTCTCATGCGTTCCAGTTTTGATAGAAGTATGGACGCAGATACAGTGTCAAAAGCTTTTGAGATATCTAGAAATATACCAAGAAACCGCTGCTTATTATCCATACGCTTAGTAACCTCTTCAGAGAATGCAACAACTGCATCCAGCAATCCGCGAGTTAACAACTTTGCAAAAAATGTTTATTTGTTTGTGTACTCGTAAAATAATATTTTATTCGTTACTTAACCTTTCAATAAAAATATTCGTATATTTTTAAATTATTAAAAAGCTATGGCCTAAATTGTGGCATTGTAGTCACGTGACTACGTATGACGTTATCATTCAAAAAACAACTTTCCCGGCATTTGACACATAAATGTACTTCGGGTATTTTACTCTATTATGAACGTGAAAAATTATTATCAGTGCTGTGCAGTACGTTTTTGTAGGAATACAACTATAAAAACGCCCCCGAAACTATTTATTCATATCCCTTTAAAAAGAGATATTCGCAAGAAGTGGTTAGAACTTGCTTGAATTAATGCAAAAAATGTGTCAGCCAAATCTAATTAATTTTTTTGTGAAGAGCAGTTCGATGTAAGTAAAAAGTTATATTTTTAATAATAATATTATTATATTATTTTAATAATATTATTGTATGTACTAAATAATCCTAACCATTATAAAGGTTATGTTATGAAATTATTGAAAAAGTAGGTACTACAATAATAAATAAGTATCTGGGGGCACGGCAGTGCCCCCGCCAAGTCGAGCAAAAAAGCGGCACGGCCGTACCATTCTTTTCTCGAAGCAATTCAGGCCATTTTCGACCCCCTATAACTTCGTTGTGGATAAAACTAGAAGCCTGAATTTTCAGTAACCAAACAGGCATTGTATAAACACGGTATATTTCAAATTTCATTCAATTTGAACCAGAGGTTTAAGAATTATAACGAGTCAAAGTTCCTTAATTTTGTAAATTTTGTCACTCACTGACTGACCGATCATCAAAAGTCTAAAGCACTTCTAGCAGACATAGAAGCTTCAAATTTAGAATAGTATAATTAGTGTTTAGTATATGAATCAAGGAAAAACTATAATATTTTTCAATTTCGTTCCAGTTTTCTAGATACATCAACTGCATAAATAACTTTGTAATCCCATATAAATATATAGGATTACAAAGTTACATTTGCAGTTAATTAATCAGTGTACCTGTATAATATAACTAGTATTTGCGTGTTGCGCGAAAAATGGGGGGGGGGGTGATGGGGGGGGTTTAGTATTTGCGTGTTGCGCGAGGTGCAAGCACCTCGCGTGGTTGTGAAAAAAAAAAAAAAAAAAGGGGTGGGGTGATGGGGGGGGGGGTTGCAGAAGTATTTTGACTAAAGCATTGCCCCTCTAAATGAATCTGAAAAAAAAATGTTCCAAGTCTCTTAATTTCCGAGATCCGCCTAAAGGGGGTGAAAAGGGGGCGGGGGGGGGGGGGGGGGGGCGACTGAAAAATGGTTTTTACTTTACCGAGCCTCCTCTATACGAATCCGTAAAAAAAAAAATACGGGTCTCGTAGTTTCCGAGATACGATAGGGGGGGGGAGAAGGGGGTAGAAAAGGGGAGGTTTGGCACTTTTCCCGTAGGTTTGATAGTTACTTGTTTACGAATCTGTCAAAATATACCCACCTCCCCATCCACCATCTGGGAGAACAATTATGTCAATGAGTGAGTGAGTGAGTGGTAATCTAGCTTTATATAATATAACTAGTATTTGCGTGTTGCGCGAGGTGCAAGCACCTCGCGTGCTTGTGAAAAAAAAAAAATGGGACGGGTGATGGGGAGAGATGGGGGGGGTTTAGTATTTGCGTGTTGCGCGAGGTGCAAGCAACTCGCGTGCTTGTGAAAAAAAAAGTGGGGGGGGTGATGGGGGGGGTTTAGTATTTGCGTGTTGCGCGAGGTGCAAGCACTTCGCGTGCTTGTGAAAAAAAAAAAGGGGGGGGTGATGGGGGGAGATGGGGGGGTTTAGTATTTGCGTATTGCGCTAGGTGCAAGCACCTCGTGTGCTTGTGAAAAAAAAATGGGTGGGGTTGATGGGGGAGATGGGGGGGTTAGTATTTGCGTGTTGCGCGAGGTGCAAGCACCACGCGGTTCACTTTAAAAAAAAAAGGGATGGGGTGTGGGGGGGGGGAGGGTTTGCACAATTATTTGGACTAAAGCATTGCCCCTCTGAATGAATCTGAAAAAAAAAATGTTCCAAGTCTCTTAATTTCCGAGATCCGCCTAAAGGGGGTAAGAAGGGGGGCAAGAGGGGCGACTTTTAAAAATGGTTTTTACTTTACCGAGCCTCCTCTATACGAATCCGTAAAAAGAAAAAAACACGGGTCTCGTAGTTTCCGAGATACGATAGGGAGGGGGAGAAGGGGGGTGAAAAGGGGAGGTTTGGCACTTTTCCCGTAGGTTTGAGAGTTACTTGTTTACGAATCTGTCAAAATATACCCACCTCCCCATCCACCATCTGGGAGAACAATTATGTCAATGAGTGAGTCAGTGAGTCAGTGGTAATTTAGCTTTATATAGTATAACTAGTATTTGCGTGTTGCGCGTGGTGCAAGCACCTCGCGTGCTTGTGAAAGAAAAAAAAGGGGGGGGGTGATGGGGGGAGATGGGGTAGGGTTAGTATTTGCGTGTTGCGCGAGGTGCAAGCAACTCGCGAGCTTGTGACAAAAAAAAAAAAAAAAAGGTGTGGGCAGGTGATGGGGGGAGATGGGGGGGTTTAGTATTTGCATGTTGCGCGAGGTGCAAGCACCTCGCCTGCTTGTGAAAAAAACTAAAGCATTGCCCCTCTAAATCAAGTATTTGCGTGTTGCGCGAGGTGCAAGCACCTCGCGTGCTTGTGAAAAAAAAAATATGGGGGGGGTGACGGGGGGGGGTGGTTGCACAATTATTTCGACTAAAGCATTGCCCCTCTAAATGAATCTGAAAAAAAAAATGTTCCAAGTCTCTTAGATTCCGAGATCCGCCTAAAGGGGGGAGAAGGGGGGCGGGGGGGGGGGGACTTTGAAAAATGGTTTTTACTTTACCGAGCCTCCTCTATACGAATCCGTAAAAAGAAAAAAATACGGGTCTCGTAGTTTCCGAGATACGATAGAGGGGGGGGGGGGAGAAGGGGGGGGGAAAGGGGAAGTTTGGCACTTTTCCCGTAGGTTTGAGAGTTACTTGTTTACGAATCTGTCAAAATATACCCACCTCCCCATCCACCATCTGGGAGAACAATTATGTCAATGAGTCAGTCAGTCAGTGAGTGAGTGAGTGAGTGGTAATTTAGCTTTATATAATATAACTAGTATTTGCGTGTTGCGCGAGGTGCAAGCACCTCGCGTGCTTGTGGAAAAAAAAAATGGAGGGGGGTGGTGAGGGGGGGGCCGCACAATTTTTTGGACTAAAGCATTGCCCCACTAAATGATTCTCAAAAAAAAATCTACCAAGTCTCTTAATTTCCGATTTCCGCCTAAAGGGGGTGAAAAGGGGGGTGGGGGGGGCGACTTTGATAAATGGTTTTTACTTAACCGAGCCTCCTCTATACGAATCCGTAAAAATAAAAAAATACGGGTCTCGTAGTTTCCGAGATACGATAGGGAGGGGGAAGAAGGGGGGGAAAAGGGGAGGTTTGGCACTTTTCCCGTAGGTTTGAGAGTTACTTGTTTACGAATCTGTCAAAATATACCCACCTCCCCATCCACCATCTGGGAGAACAATTTTGTCAATGAGTCTGTCAGTGAGTCAGTGGTAATTTAGCTTTATATAGTATAACTAGTATTTGCGTGTTGCGCGAGGTGCAAGCACCTCGCGTGCTTGTGAAAAAAAAAAAAAAGGGGGGGCGTGATGGGGGGAGATGGGGGGGGTTTAGTATTTGCGTGTTGCGCGAGGTGCAAGCACCTCGCGTGCTTGTGAAAAAAAATGGTGGGGGGGTGATGGGGGGGTTTTAGTATTTGCGTGTTGCGCGAGGTGCAAGCACCTCGCGTGCTTGTGAAAAAAAAAGTGGGGGGGGTGATGGGGGGGGTTTAGTATTTGCGTGTTGCGCGAGGTGCAAGCACCTCGCGTGCTTGTGAAAAATTAAAAAAAAAGGGGGGGGGGATGGGGGGGGGTTGAGCCTCCTCTATACGAATCCGTAAAAAGAAAAAAATACGGGTCTCGTAGTTTCCGAGATACGATAGGGGGGGGGGGGAGAAGGGGGGGGAAAAGGGGAGGTTTGGCACTTTTCCCGTAGGTTTGAGAGTTACTTGTTTACGAATCTGTCAAAATATACCCACCTCCCCATCCACCATCTGGGAGAACAATTATGTCAATGAGTGAGTCAGTGAGTGGTAATCTAGCTTTATATAATATAATAACTAGTATTTGCGTGTTGCGCGAGGTGCAAGCACCTCGCGTGCTTGTGAAAAAAAAAAGTATTTGCGTGTTGCGCGAGGTGCAAGCACCTCGCGAGATTGTGAAAAAAAAAAAAAAAAAGAGGGGGGGGGCGTGATGGGGGGGGGGGTTGCACAAGTATTTCGACTAAAGCATTGCCCCTCTAAATAAATCTGAAAAAAAAAATGTTCCAAGTCTCTTAGATTCCGAGATCCGCCTAAAGGGGGGGAGAAGGGGGGCGGGGGGGGGACTTTGAAAAATGGTTTTTACTTAACCGAGCCTCCTCTATACGAATCCGTAAAAAGAAAAAAATACGGGTCTCGTAGTTTCCGAGATACGATAGGGGGGGGGAGAAGGGGGGGGAAAAGGGGAGGTTTGGCACTTTTCCCGTAGGTTTGACAGTTACTTGTTTACGAATCTGTCAAAATATTCCCACCTCCCCATCCACCATCTGGGAGAACAATTATGTCAATGAGTGAGTCAGTGAGTGGTAATCTAGCTTTATATAGTATAACTAGTATTTGCGTGTTGCGCGAGGTGCAAGCACCTCGCGTGCTTGTGAAAAAAACTAAAGCATTGCCCCTCTAAATCAAGTATTTGCGTGTTGCGCGAGGTGCAAGCACCTCGCGTGCTTGTGAAAAAAACTAAAGCATTGCCCCTCTAAATCAAGTATTTGCGTGTTGCGCGAGGTGCAAGCACCTCGCGTGCTTGTGAAAAAAAAAAGTGGGGGGGCGGGGGTGATGGGGGGGGGGTTTAGTATTTGCGTGTTGCGCGAGGTGCAAGCACCTCGCGAGCTTGTGAAAAAAAAAAAAAAAAAAGAGTGGGGGGGGGGTGATGGGGGGGGGGTTGCACAAGTATTTCGACTAAAGCATTGCCCCTCTAAATGAATCTGAAAAAAAAAATGTTCCAAGGCTCTTAGATTCCGAGATCCGCCTAAAGGGGGGGAGAAGGGGGGCGGGGGGGGGACTTTGAAAAATGGTTTTTACTTTACCGAGCCTCCTCTATACGAATCCGTAAAAAAAAAAAATACGGGTCTCGTAGTTTCCGAGATACGATAGGGGGGGGGGAGAAGGGGGGGGAAAAGGGGAGGTTTGGCACTTTTCCCGTAGGTTTGAGAGTTACTTGTTTACGAATCTGTCAAAATATACCCACCTCCCCATCCACCATCTGGGAGAACAATTATGTCAATGAGTGAGTCAGTCAGTCAGTGGTAATTTAGCTTTATATAGTATAACTAGTATTTGCGTGTTGCGTGAGGTGCAAGCACCTCGCGTGCTTGTGAAAAAAAAAAGTATTTGCGTGTTGCGCGAGGTGCAAGCACCTCGCGTGCTTGTGAAAAAAACTAAAGCATTGCCCCTCTAAATCAAGTATTTGCGTGTTGCGCGAGGTGCAAGCACCTCGCGTGCTTGTGAAAAAAGAAATTGGTATTTGCGTGTTGCGCGAGGTGCAAGCACCTCGCGAGCTTGTGAAAAAAAAAAAAAAAAAGAGGGGGGGGGGTTATGGGGGGGGGGTTGCACAAGTATTTTGACTAAAGCATTGCCCCTCTAAATGAATCTGAAGAAAAAAATGTTCCAAGTCTCTTAGATTCCGAGATCCGCCTAAAGGGGGGAGAAGGGGGGCGGGGGGGGGGACTTTGAAAAATGCTTTTTACTTTACCGAGCCTCTTCTATACGAATCCGTAAAAAGAAAAAAATACGGGTCTCGTAGTTTCCGAGATACGATAGGGGGGGGGGAGAAGGGGGCGGAAAAGGGGGGGTTTGGCACTTTTCCCGTAGGTTTGAGAGTTACTTGTTTACGAATCTGTCAAAATATACCCACCTCCCCATCCACCATCTGGGAGAACAATTATGTCAATTAGTGAGTCAGTGAGTGGTAATCTAGCTTTATATAATATAATATAATAACTAGTATTTGCGTGTTGCGCGAGGTGCAAGCACCTCGCGTGTTCAATTTAAAAAAATAAAATGGGGGTTTGATGGGGGGAGATGGGGGGGGGGTTGCACAATTATTTCGACTAAAGCATTGCCCCTCTAAATGAATCAGAAAAAAAAAAGTTCCAAGTCTCTTAATTTCCGAGATCCGCCTAAAGGGGGTGAGAAGGGGGGAAAGGGGGGCGACTTTGAAAAATGGTTTTTACTTTACTGAGCCTCCTCTATACGAATCCGTAAAAAAAATACGGGTCTCGTAGTTTCCGAGATCCGCCTAAAGGGGGTGAGAAGGGGGGAAAGGGGGGCGACTGAAAAATTATTTTTACTTTACCGAGCCTCCTCTATACGAATCTGTAAAAAACAAAAATACGGGTCTCGTAGTTTCCGAGATACGATAGGGAGGGGGGAGAAGGGGGGTTAAAAGGGGAGGTTTGGCACTTTTCCCGTAGGTTTCAGAGTTACTTGTTTACGAATCTGTCAAAATATACCCACCTCCCCATCCACCATCTGGGAGAACAATTATGTCAATGAGTCAGTCAGTGAGTGGTAATTTAGCTTTATATAGTATAACTAGTATTTGCGTGTTGCGCGAGGTGCAAGCACCTAGCGTGCTTGTGAAAAAAAAAAAGGGGGGGGGGGTAATGGGGGAGATGGGGGGGGGGCTTAGTATTTGCGTGTTGCGCGAGGAGCAAGCACCTCGCGAGCTTGAGAAAAAAAAAAAAAAAAAAAAGTGGGCCCGGACCCGGGCCTGGTCCTTACCGGACGGTGAGCGACCCCTGCTCGCCATCCGCAGGCCCGCGCCTACGGTGGCCCGAAATCGACTCGCAATCCACGACGCCCGGGGCGTCTCCCCCGGCGGCTGAGGCGCGAGGAAGAGAGTTGCCTCTCCCTCGCACGTTAGACCTCCTCCTTCGCTAGCATGACTGCTTCGCAGCAGGAGGTGACTGCATCCCATTCCATCTCGCTTCGCACCATGGTCTAAACCAGAGCAGGGCGCGAGAAGTCGCCGCCGCTGATCGCCTCTATGAGGATACGACGGTGCTCCACCCATGCAGGGCACACCTCGACCATATGCTCCACCATGTCTTCCAGTGTAGATAGGTACCTAGATATAATAATTATGCTCAAAGGTAACTTGTTAAATGGTCAACGGAATAAAAAAGCAAGAAGTATTAAGAGTATTGGGGAGTATTAAGTAGAGTAAATTGCCCGAAATTGCATAATTACTTACTTATGGATTAACTTTAACCGAGACGTTTGACGAGTGCGGCATTAATTATTACTAACTAATGCAAAAGACGTACGTGCGTATCCATATGTGCGTATCAAAGCCTCCGAAAAAAACCCATAGAGACAGGGAGTGGGCTTTGAAAAAAACTTTAGCTGAAGTTCAAGAAGTAGTACCGGAAAATAAAAAAATGAAGGCTACCTACAAAAATAAGAAAAGCTCATAAGACAGAGAGAGGGGCTTTAAGAAAACTCGTTGTTGGTATACAAGAAGTAGAAGGTACCGGAAAGGAAAAAAGTAGGACTTTCTACAAAAAGCAATGAGATCCCATAAAAAACAATACTTGTCAAAAACCCAAGTCTCGCAACTTAGTTGTTGTAATCTTTACCGTTTTAAATAAATAGATTGACTTGGCAATCGCAATAAACAATTTAATTTATATATGTATTACTTGTGAGATATATTGTGTTTTCATGCGATGGCCGAGTCAATCTATTTATTTAAAACGGCAGATTTTTAATATTGATATGGTACTATAAGATGTCGTTAGGTTAGATAACTACGTAACAACTTAAGACAGAAGGTCCCTTAAGTAGGGACTGAATAAATTAATAACCGACTTGGTATTACATGGATCTCACAACTTTTTACGGGAGAACAACTAAGTTGCGAGACTTGGGTTTTTGACAAGTATTGTTTTTTATGGGATTTATGTTTCAGCTCCCGAATGACATGGAACTACACTGAATACCATTTTTTAGGTTCTGTTAAAAGAATATTAATAAAACCCATGTGTTTGCCCTCAAAATTTGCATGTCAACCTGATCGAAAAAAACGAACCACAGCCACTCCCCGAACTGCTTTTTTAAAAAGACAAAAATGGAACTCATCGAACAACTAAATTACAGGAAGATAAGACAAATGAACCCGAAGAAGAAGAAGAAGTTAGTTAGTTATTCTTTTCTTATTTTGTCTTACGCACCAACCAAAGATAACCTGTCCGCTGTCAAAATATTGAACGATGACGTCACGTTTTCTGATTGGTGTTTCTAATCACGTGACTCACAGATAAAAATCTCATTTTTCTCAAGGGAAAATAAAATAAATTAATAATAATCTTTTCTTCATTTGTACTATTTTGTGCTTCATATCAATAGATTTATATAATTAAATAGTTATTTTAAATTTTTAAACATACTGTCAACTCGCGGATTCCGGCTCTGAAACCATATTGGTTTTTGGAGAGAAGGTTATAAGCATTGAGGTATTTCACCAAGCGGGAGTTCAAAATCTTCTCTAGAATCTTGGAAATGGTCGGTAGAATAGATATAGGTTTATAATTTTGGACACTACCTCTGTCCCACCCTTATGAATAAGGTGAACTAGAGCGGTTTTGAAAGAGTCTGGAAAAACCCCGGTAGAAATCGCAAGATTGCATATATGGGTGATAGAGGGGATTACAATTTTGCGCGTAAGCTTCAATATAAGCCCGGAAATACCGTCAATTTCCGCTACAGAATTTGATTTCAAGTTAATTATAAGTCGCTCTACTTTAGAATTGTCGGTTTTAAGGATACACATTGATTGACAAGTTGATTGTAAGCTTGAATAAGGATCTGGCAAATTCTGAGGCTGCTGTATATTTGTGGCTAGTTCTTTGCCTAGATTAACAAAGTAGTTATTGGCTCTGTTTGCTGATGCAAGTTGATCGGGTTCGAGGTTAAGCAGTTCTTTCATTGGTAAAGGCCCGCAAACCCCGGCAGGCAATGGCCCTATGAGGCCCCGTCACTGGTGTTGACAGCTCTTTGAGGCGCGCGTGGAACACAACGCGCCGCCGACCCGGGCCTGGTCCTTACCGGACGGTGAGCGACCCCTGCTCGCCGTCCGCAGGCCCGCGCCTACGGTGACCAGAGATCTGCACGTGATCCCCGACGCCCGGAGGGTCTCCCGCGGCGGCTGGGGCATGAAGAAGAGAGATGTCTCTCCCTCGCGCGTTCTGCCTCCTCCTTTGCTAGCATGACTGCTTCGCAGAAGAAGGCGACTGGTCATAGTTCGATGGAACGACAATTAGACAAGACCGGCAAGAGATCAGGCGCAGGACATGCTTTACAAGGTTCAAGGGTATCACACCGCCAACTTCCAAACTCCAGCTACTACTGAAAAATTTCCTAAAGGAAAACCTTATAGCACTTTTTAGCCGACCCGGGAATAGAACCTACCACCAAATCGAGATACGAGAGGCTCAGAAGTTGCGCTTGCTGGCACTAGAGCAACGAGGCAGTTAACTGACTATTGCTAGTTACATATGTACCTACGTCATCGTCAAAGAGTACAATATATAGATAGGGACAGTCACCGTTTCGTGGCTTATACTAATACCTAATTTAAAAGACATCGTTTACTAACCATCATTATGTATATGAGTCATGTCATGTGATTCTGAACATGAGACTGATTGTTTACCCAATGAAATAAAGTAAGTTATCCTACACTAAAAAATTCTACTGTATCATGGGTGCGTTTAGAAACATTCAAAGACACATTCTCCAACCAACAACTATCTATTAACCATAAAAAGACCAAAGTTATCGGCCCCGCATCACGCAACGGGGCAGCCAATAACTGCGTTTTATAGAATTTGGCTGATCTTTTTGTTATTATGTAGCTACAGAGCCTAAGGAAATTTGTCGCTTTAGTTTCGTAATCATATGTTAGAATGGCCTTAATCATAAATGATTAATTGCCTTGTTTTTCATAAACAATCTAGTGTTAAAGTTGTTTACGATACTTAATATTTACCTACATACAATACAAAAACAATAAATTACATTCTCAAAACATATATACACATATATATAGATGTAAAAAAGAAACAAAGACATAACAACAATTTAAAGATATCTAACATGTTTTTGAAAGACGATAGGGTTTAACGAGCGAGACCAGAAAATGCCTGTTCAATCTTTCTTTAAAGGCTGACGGGTCTTAAGGCTGGGGACTAGTGTTGCCAGACGTCCCGTATTTCACGGGACGTCCCGTATTTCAGGCATAAATTCAAATGTCCCGCCGGGACCGACTCTGTCCCGTATATCAAATGGAATCCATAAAAGGCGATTTTTTTACAATTTTACAATAATTTCCTAAGTTATTTGGTACAACGGTACGATTTCTCAGAAAGTAACATCCTAAGGTGCTGTTTATAAATTTTAAATCACCAATAAATTACAACCATTTCCAAGAAGCTACGGAACTTTTAAGGATGAAATGAGTTGAATATGGACTACTAATACGAAAAATTTCAGATGATTAAAAAGAGCCTGAAGCCTGTAGATTGCTGCTACATCTTCTGCTGACAAAACAATAGGTGCGATTGAAAAGTGGAAGAAAGTCTTAAAATGTTTATTTTTCAGTACCCCAATTCTAATTGCTTTGTAGAAGGAGTTTTTAACAAATGGTGTTAAAGTAGACTGACTGATGTACGAAATAAGTGTACTCCCAACTTAATAAAAAGCGAATTAATGACCATATTTAACTATGATTATAATTGTATTAATTTTTATTTTAATATGTCAGATCCATCAAAAATGCGTTACCTACAAAATGCGTGTAGTAAATAATTTGTTTTTTTATTTATCCCGGATAAAAAATTGAAGTCCCGTATTTTTTTGCCTATTTAAACATTTACAGGCTGAAAAAAAATCTGGCAACCCTATTGGAAACACAAAAGCGGCAATAGCCTATTGGGTAAGGTATCGGCCTTGAGATCGCGGTTCGAACCCCACCCATTACACTATTGCCGTGAACCCATTCCAGACACAAGCTTGTTGCACAAGATTGTTGTTAATGTAAATTCTACCCACAATGCTAGATCTCAAAAAAGCCAGTCAGAGAGTCCCACTAATAGGCTGTGCGCACAATAAATATGAAGGAGAGCTTAGTATGCCATAACAGTATATCAACCAAGTGTGGATGGTACCTACCCTGCACTACGTCTGGTAATCCCTAAAATATTTTTGGTAGATTACAGTTTCTTAATCTACACTAAACTTTTAATTAATATTTCTTCAATATAATAATAATATAATATAAAAATAATAATAATAATAATAAATAATATATATAAATAATATAATATTCTTTCAATTTTTATTTCTTATGTATTAATATACATAAGAAATAAAAACCTTTTAACAAAAAATTGAACCGACTTCAAAAACAATGCGAAGTGAAAAATTAACTTTAATTTCGGCAGTCGGTGTCAAAAACGAAAATAAAAAACCGGGTAAGTAATCTATATCTATACTTATAATAAATCTGTAGAGAGGTCAATTCTGTACATGAAATATATTTACAAAATAACTATCAGGGGGTGATTAGGGATCGATACTGATGCCAAAACTGCAATCAGTAAAATTTTTGTCTGTCTGTCTGTCTGTCTGTCTGTATAACCGTTATAGAAACAAAAACTACTCGACGGATTTTAACGAAACTTGGTACAATTATTTTTCATACTCCTGAGCAGGTTATAGTATACTTTTCATCACGCTACAATCAATAGGAGCAGAGCAGTGAAGGGAAATGTTGGGAAAACGGGAGAAGTTACTCCATTTTTTAAGCTTCCGTCGCGTGTGCAACCTTAATGGTTAAAGCTACACAAATCATTTCATGACGGAAATGTTCTCCTTAAAATTATATAAAAAATATTCCACGACAGCATGTGTCTATCTTTTATGGTTGACTCACAATAACACGTGTAACTCCCGATAGCTTAGCAGTTCGAAGCTTTCTGATTATAATATTTGTCTACTCTTACGTTTATAACATTCTCAGTCACCCCTAATTGAAAAAGTTAACATTATTAACTATTCCATAAAAAAAATTGGCCAGGTGCGAGTCAGAGTCGCCCATGAAGGGTTCCGTAATAACTATAATAATATAATATGCATATTTACTGACGAAAAAAAACCTTACAAATTTCTTAAAACTAGCTTATTTACATTTTTTACAACTGCGCCAAATAAATTTGTTTTGAAAAAAAAAACCTTACAAATTTCTTAAAACTGGCTTTTTTACATTTTTTACAACTGCGCCGAATAAATTTGTTTTTCATAATGTTTATATGAATTACAAAGTTATATTTGCGGTATTAGAAAATATGCTGTATCTCAAAAACTGCTGAACTGATTTCGTTCAAACTAATTTTGGTTGAAATTTTACATTAAGATCTACAGATATATATTTTTTTTAGATTTTTCACTCCATTATTATAGAAGTTAGAGGTTGTGTCCGCCACACACACATTTTACCACTTTGGAAGCTTATATCTTTTAAACGATTGACTTTATGGAAAAGTGGTTTTAGAAACCCCGATGTCGTTTTTAAAGAACTGTCTATAGATAACACACACATTTTACCACTTTGGAAGCTTATATCTTTTAAACGATTGACTTTATGGAAAAGTGGTTTTAGAAACCCCGATGTCGTTTTTAAAGAACTGTCTATAGATACCACACATGCATCGATTTCATGAAAAAAAAAAATTTCAGTTTTAGTTCCATGTATGGGGAGCCCCCCTTTATTTTAAATATTATTAAAAAAAAATTCTCAAAATCGGAAAGCGGTTCACAGAATACATCTACCTATCAAGTTTCACATGTATAGTCCTAATAGTTTCGGAATAAAATTGCTGTGACAGACGGACGGACGGACAGACAGACAGACAGACAGACGGACAGACATGTCGAAACTATAAAGATTCCGTTTTTTGCCATTCGGCTACGAAACCCTAAAAAGAATCATATAAATCGGTATAGAAACATCAAAGTTATACATGAAATACGCTTATAATAATAAGCCATCGCGCGTGAATACTGAATCATGCTATAAGGATTATTTTTGAGAATCAGTCGCCGCACTCGATGCGTCTCGCGGTCGAAGCGTTCTCTAGATACTTAAGCCTCATGTGAACGTGATCTAAACAATATTACCAATACATTAACTTACGCTGACGGAGTCGCGGGCACAGCTATATTGTATCATTACGCTAAGGCCAATAGGAGCGGAGCGCCAATGAAGAATGCTTCAAAATCGGGGTTAAATTTAACGTTAGCCCAAAGTAACTATTCCACGCGGACGAAGTCGCGGGCAAAAGCTAGTACTTATAATAAATCTGTAGAGAGGTTAATTCTGTACATGAAATATATTTACAAGATAACTATCAGGGGGTGATTAGGGATCGATACTGATGCCAAAAATGCAATCAGTAAAATTTTTGTCTGTCTGTCTGTCTGTCTGTCGGTCTGTCTGTCTGTCTGTCTGTCTGTCTGTATAACCGTTATAGAAACAAAAACTACTCGACGGATTTTAACGAAACTTGGTACAATTATTTTTCATACTCCTGAGCTGGTTATAGTATACTTTTCATCACGCTACAATCAATAGGAGCAGAGCAGTGAAGGGAAATGTTGGGAAAACGGGAGAAGTTACTCCATTTTTTAAGCTTCCGTCGCGAGTGCAACCTTAATGGTTAAAGCTACACAGAAATCATTTATGACGGAAATGTTCTCCTTAAAATTATATAAAAAATATCCCACGACAGCATATATCTATCTTTTATGGTCGACTCACAATAACACGTGTAACTCCCGATAGCTTAGCAGTTGGAAGCTTTCTGATTATTATTCTGCTCCGAAATTTAAAACCACCACAACTTTGCAATGGAACTCGGCTAAAAGTAACCCAGTTGCAACAAAATATAATCGAGGCTCAAATTTTAACAGGTTGCGGTGCAGGAGAAACCGTCTTTATTCCCAGAATTCCCATAATACCAAATAATTTTCCATTCCAATTTAAAAGAACGCAATTCCCAGTATCGGTGTGTTATGCAATGACAATTAATAAGGCTCAAGGGCAGACTTTTCGTGTTGCTGGAGTAGATCTCGGTGTCAGTTGTTTCTCGCATGGTCAGTTGTACGTCGCTCTTTCCCGGGTTAGCATTTCTAGAAATCTTTATGTTCACGTGCCGGACGGGTCAACTTTCAACATAGTTTACCCGGAAGCTTTGCGCTGAAGTATTTTCGTTCTATAGGTACTTAAGCCTCATGTGAACGTGATCTAAACAATATTACCAATACATTAACTTAATAACACACAAGGAGTTACACGCTGACGGGGTCGCGGGCACAGCTATTAACTGTTGTGCGGTTCGGTATTGCGATATTTTTCAACAGTATTATAGATTGACATATTTTATTTCCCTACTAAATTACGACATCATCATCATCATATATCAAAATCACTGAACCGTGAGGAAGTACATAGGCTACTTTTTTTTACGAAAAACGACGGAAACGTGGACGAAGTCGCGGGCAACAGCTATCTATACTAATAATATAAGGCTGAAGAGTTTGTTTGTTTGTTTGAACGCGATAATCTCAGGAACTACTGGTTCGAATTGAAAAATTATTTTTTAATTAAATAGTCAATTTATAGAGAAAGGTTATAGGCTATATATCACTACGCTAAGGCCAATAGGAGCGGAGCGCCAATGAAGAATGCTTCAAAATCGGGGTTAAATTTAACGTTAGCCCAAAGTAACTATTCCACGCGGACGAAGTCGCGGGCAAAAGCTAGTATATGATATAATTACAAAATCTCTAATATTTACAAAATAATAACTGAATCTACAACGGTAATTTAAAGGGTATATACATACCAAGTACATGGCTTCTTTGGATGATAACAAACGATATGGCAAGGGTTTTGTAATCCTAAGTCTACGTGTGTAGAACTTATTACAAATTCCAATACACTGATACCAGAGACCGAATTTTTCAAATAAAGAAAAATGAAAAGTATTGCCGTGTTTTTGGCAAGTGACGTGGAAAGTTATTGACCCTCGTAGTGCTGTAACACGTTTGTTATGATTGATATTCAAGAAATATATGAAACCAATAATTTAGTATCAATTCTTTGAGTCAGTTATTTTGTGCTGAAACTGTGCATAGAGACTCCATACCAGATGTTGTCTTCAGCCCTTTTGGATAGATATGGGGTTTCCGTTACACGTTGTATAATTTTATTTGATACTAGCTTTTGCCCGCGACTTCGTCCGCGTGGAATAGTTACTTTGGTCTAACGTTAAATTTAACCCCGATTTTGAAGCATTCTTCATTGGCGCTCCGCTCCTATTGGCCTTAGCGTAATGATATATAGCCTATAGCCTTTCTCTATAAATTGACTATTTAATTAAAAAATAATTTTTCAAATCGAACCAGTAGTTCCTGAGATTATCGCGTTCAAACAAACAAACAAACTCTTCAGCCTTATATTATTAGTATAGGTAGCTGTTGCCCGTGACTTCGTCCACGTTTCCGTCGTTTTTCGTAAAAAAAAAGTAGCCTATGTCCTTCCTCACGGTTCAGTGATTTTGATGTAACAGACAGATTAACTTTCGTAATTTAGTAGGGAAATATAATATGTCAATCTATAATACTGTTGAAAAATATCGCAAAACCGAACCGCACAATATTATTGTTAATAGCTGTGCCCGCGACTCCGTCAGCGTGTAACTCCTTGTGTGTTATTAAGTTAATGTATCGGTAATATTGTTTAGATCACGTTCACATGAGGCTTAAGTACCTATAGAACGAAAATACTTCAGCGCAAAGCTTCCGGGTTAACTATGTTGAAAGTTGACCCGTCCGGCACGTGAACATAAAGATTTCTAGAACTGCTAACCCGGGAAAGGGCGACGTACAACTGACCATGCGAGAAACAACTGGCACCAAGATCTACTCCAGCAACACGAAAAGTCTGCCCTTGAGCCTTATTAATTGTCATTGCATAACACACCGATACTGGGAATTGCGTTCTTTTAAATTGGAATGGAAAATTATTTGGTATTATGGGAATTCTGGGAATAAAGACGGTTTCTCCTGCACCGCAACCTGTTAAAATTTGAGCCTCGATTATATTTTGTTGCAACTGGGTTACTTTTAGCCGAGTTCCATTGCAAAGTTGTGGTGGTTTTAAATTTCGGAGCAGAATAATAATCAGAAAGCTTCGAACTGCTAAGCTATCGGGAGTTACACGTGTTATTGTGAGTCAACCATAAAAGATAGATATATGCTGTCGTGGGATATTTTTTATATAATTTTAAGGAGAACATTTCCGTCATAAATGATATCTGTCTAGCTTTAACCATTAAGGTTGCACTCGTGACGGAAGCTTAAAAAATGGAGTAACTTCTCCCGTTTTCCCAACATTTCCCTTCACTGCTCTGCTCCTATTGATTGTAGCGTGATGAAAAGTATACTATAACCAGCTCAGGAGTATGAAAAATAATTGTACCAAGTTTCGTTAAAATCCGTCGAGTAGTTTTTGTTTCTATAACGGTTATACAGACAGACAGACAGACAGACAGACAAAAATTTTACTGATTGCATTTTTGTCATCAGTATCGATCCCTAATCACCCCCTGATAGTTATTTTGTAAATATATTTCATGTACAGAATTGACCTCTCTACAGATTTATTATAAGTATAGATAATTATCAGTTAATATAAAAACGATTGATATAATTTTAATGCAACTAATTTTTATAAGCATAACGTACATTGAATGTAAAATCGTTTGCTATACCACTCAAAAGACATAAAACCTATTTAGTCTAATATGATACGCATACACCATGCATGCAGCAGGCATGCAAACAAGCATGCAAGCAAGCATGCAACATACAGCAGGCATGGTTTCTGTCACGGCTCCGGCGCTACAGGGCTCCGGCGGTCCCATGCGAACTTATCGTCGCAGATGTGTTTCACGCTCATCGGCGAGGTTAAAACCACCTTCTCCTCAGCTCGCGGACCACCTCGCTCTTCCACGCCTACGCGATTTTAAATAACACTCTAGGGCTCAGACCAAACGTAAGCTATGTCAGAAAGCTTTTTACACAGTTAAAGATTATATTGAGGACAAGAAGGCTTGAGAATGAGCTGCTCCAGTGATATACGTGAGCCTTTTATATTTTTTAAATTTTGATAGTTGATTTTTTTATTGATTAAAATATTTGTTTTGTTAAGTATTGTATATACCTATTTATTTTGTTTTTTTTTTTATATAATTATTTCATTATTGTTAATGTGAGGACAATTTAGGTTATTATTTTTTCGTTGTTTTTACTTTCACTATAATTTATTTAATGATGTCAAGCAGTTTGAGTACTTGTGTGGCCTACCCAAATGTCCTTTGGTATTTTTTGTCAAATTCCTCCTCCTCCTCCTCCTTAAGTTCTAAGTTGAGCTACACGATAACTAACAAATGCTTGCACTGTCTGGTCAGGTCCGCTCAAATTGGCGTAGTTATTTCCTCAAAAGAATACCACAGACATGAACCTACATGCTTCTCATATAAAAATACAAATTGTCTGGACTTTAAAAGAGACTTTGACCTCTGTGTTTGTTTCAGTGTTTCTTCTCAGAGTAGTCAGTTAGGAAATACCGGCCTCATCTAGCTAAACTTAACACGCATAAAAACATGACGTGTAAAAGTGTTATTTATAACCAATTTACAAAAAAGTGGCGTCGATTTTACAGCGATACTATTCTGTCACGCCGCTCTCACAGCACGCTCAATCACATTAATCGCAATATTATATATTTTAAATATAGGCCGATAGGCCTAATGTTATTCGATTAAATAAACGTTATATCCAATAACGTTATACGAAATAAGTTTTAGAGTATATAAATGTTATATCTAAAGAAATTATATCAACAGTTGGTATATCTCACGTTTATTATATCTTGTTATCGTTATTGAAATGAAAATATATGTGACGCACCCTAAAAAACCAAAGACACCGACTACCGAAATTAAAGTTATTTTTTACTTTGCAGTGTTTTTGACGTCGGTTTAATTTTTTGTTAAAAAGTATTTTATTATTTATTAGTATTTTTATTCGTAAAGCTTTTTACGTACTTTTTTTGGATTATCACTTTTCACGTACGTATTGCACCTCCCACGCTATCTCATCACCAGTCATAGTTGACAGGTAGACAATGACTACGTAGTTAACATCTAAGTTGTACCTTACATTGTACCATTACTTACCTAACAGATTGTGTTACAAATAGCAGGTGAATGAAACTGGATACATCCAGATAGAAAAAGCTGAATCAGGCAAACTTATGTAGCTATAAAAGTAATTATGCAACCATTCAATTGAACACACGTCTTCGGTTCTTCTGTACAAAGAACTCAACAAGCTGGTCAGTTGTGAAATGCCTGGCTAAAAATCTCAGTACCTAACGGTCCTCGTCACTTCAAGTAATGTCAACGCACTGAGAACTGATGATGATAAATTTTTAAGGATTTTTTTATTCGTCAAATAAATAAACATATTATATTATTATAGTTACTACGGAACCCTTCATGGGCGAGTCTGACTCGCACTTGGCCATTTTGATTTTATTATCTTGCTCAATCTATTCAAAAATTGGCCAAGTGCGAGTCAGACTCGCCCATGAAGGGTTCCGTAGTAACTATAATAATATAATATGTTTATTTATATGACGAATAAAAAAATCCTTAAAAATTTCTTAAAACTATCTTATTTACATTTTTACAACTACACTAAATAACTTTGTGTTACATAGTGTAACATAGTGTTTGTATGAATTACAAAGTTATATTTGCGGTTTTAGAAAAGATGCTGTATCTCAAAAACTGCTATCCCGATTTCGTTCAAACCAATTTTGGTTGAAATTTTACATTGAGATCTACAGACATTTATTTTTTTAAATTTTTCACTCCATCATTATAGAAGTTAGAGGGGGGAAACACATTTTACCACTGGGAGCTTATATCTTTTAAACGATTGACTTTATGCAAAAGAGGCTTTAGAAACCCTTATATATTTATTAAAGACCTGTGTATAGATACCACACAGGCATAGGTTTCATGAAAAAAAAATATTTTCAGTTCTAGTTCCATGTATAAAAAAGGGGGTCACCCCCCTTTATTTTAAATATATTTTAATTTTTTTTCTTAAAATCGGAAAGCGGTTCTCAGAATACATCTACCTACTAAGTTTCACATGTATAGTCTTAATAGTTTCGGAATAAAATGGCTGTGACATACGGACGGACGGACAGACAGACAGACAGACAGACAGACGGGCAGACATATCGAAACTATAAGGGTTCCGTTTTTTGCCATTCGGCTACGGAACCCTAAAAACCGGCCAAGTGCGGGTCGGACTCGCGCACGAAGGGTTCCGTACCATTTACTATAAAAACGGCAAAAAAAACATGTCTGTTGTGTGGGAGCCCCCCTTAAATATTTATTTTATTTTGTTTTTAGTATTTGTTGTTATAGCGGCAAAATAAATACATAATTTGTGAAAATTTCAACTGTCTAGCTATCGCGGTTCTCGAGATACAGCCTGGTGACAGACAGACGGACGGACAGATAGCGAAGTCTTAATAATAACACAGAATAAAAATGGGGTCCTTTTTTAGGTAAAACGGCGATGCAAAAAAGACGGCGACAGCTAAAAAGACGATGGTTAAGATAAAACATATCAACTCAATGTTTTCTTGTGTGTGGTCCAATGTTGTTGTCAATTGTTGAATGCCTGCGCATACCATATAGGCAAGTTTAACGATCCATTCCATATTAACAATATTGGCGTTCACTAGACAATAGGCACCCCGAGAAGTCCTGTGCAGTTGCCAAGTGGTGCCACCTCCTGTGATGTGACAAACGGATAAACATAGGCTTTATTACAATGGTATTGCGCATTAATTGCTATTGTAATTAGGCGGCAAACGTGTAAGTTTATTCGACGTAAACAACAAGTTACGTGACGACACGTCTTCCGTCTCTCTCGCCGGCGAGAGCTCGCGGGAGGTCTCTGTCTCGCAGTCGTGACGTAACGCGCCCGCGCACTCTTCGAGTGCATTCACTCACAGCGTAAACTGCGCAAGATCACAACGTAAACGATATTCCAACAAGATTTTTTCTTAAATGTGCTAAATAAAATTGATTGTTACATTACGAAAGCTGATCTTCGTTAATAGACTGTTACAGTTTGGAAGTGTTGTGCGACTACCCATCATAGTTAAATAAGGGATTAAGAAATCGGCCGAAGGTTACATTTCATCAAACTATGGACGCCACAAGTAAGTAAACTGGTTCTAGAGATATACAGTAGGTATCGTAAAAACCCGAACACAACGACAACGTACAAAATAAAAAAGAAGATTTTCAATAAAAACCCTTCCTGTTCATTAACAGGAAGGGTTTTTATTGAAAATCAGTAAATCAGTAGAAGCATTCTTCTAGGCAGATATATACGAAAAGTGTTCATAGTATCTATAATATCTAGGTTTATATTCTTCTTTATGAATACTGGAAAAATAAAAAAATCTTAAATCTAAACCATTTCCCTCATGATATCGCTTTGTCAATATACACAAACTCTTATCATCTTTGATTCTTTAGCCAACAATATCACTATACGTACACTTACCATTGAATATCACGTGTTTAAAAAAGTCATCTACTTTTTAAATCCAAGAATTAAAAAAACCCAAAATTAACGAACAATGAGTAATTAATCATGCTCAGTGCGCGCTAATGTTTAAATAATGAGCTCTATTAAATTGCATATTATTGGTTATAATTTTATTCGGCTCCGGTTATCACTTTCCGTTTGTGAAGCCTTGTAGCTGTGCTGTCACGCCCTGAATATCGCTAGCTGCAGTTTCATCATAACCCTCCCCAGCTGACGGAGCAAATACTAACAATATCGGACGAGCGGATGACACGATACTATACAACTTTATCATCATATTAACCTCGTGTTATATGTTAATCATGCATTATTTAGCCATTGTCGTTTTGCTTCCTACATCAACCTCACACAAGGACGATAAAGTTCCATGAAATGGAATAATTAATATTAAAATCACAGAACGTTTTCCTTAATTTTCATGTCTTTCTGCACACCAATTAAAACAAGTAAATACCAAATCTAAGTAAACTAAAGACACATCATCCAATGTTAATAAATGTCTTGTCACATGAGAAGATGCTTCATAAGCCCTTGAGTAAAAATTTCGATAGTGAAGCGCGTGTTACGAAAGAACACTTTCAAAGGCTCAATATTCAAAATCACGACCTTTAAATCGATTAGAGTTTGAACCGTTTCGCATTCATGAATTCTATGGATAATAAATCTTATGACTCATCAGTGAGTGGATTAGGAGACGAAAATACTTCGCAGCTTATATTTACTTAGATTTAGAATGCTTAGTAACAAAAATTAATCTGTTTAGCACTAACTCCTTTCTTGGTTTTAGCTTATCCCAATACGTTGTAAGTAAGATGACTAATAAGTAATCTAGCAAAAAAAGACAAGGCTGCATTAGAAAATTTTACTTGACCCAAATAGCACACCATTTACATCACTTGCATAACATTTATGCCTCCCAGTAAATGTTTGTTTTATGATGATGCAGTCGCTCGTCACGAATACCGAAACATCAAATTCTCGAAATAGAATTTGACGACAGACCTTAACTATTTCTATCTCTATTCTAGTGGAAAATAAAATGGGTCTCCCGCCGCCCTACGAACAGACGAGGCCTAACCCTGCACCACCTCCGTCGTACTTTGGCGACAACCCGCCTCCTCCGCCAGGCTTAGTGGTCCCACCGCCCCCAGGGCCGCGCACCACCGTCATCACAACACCGCCACCCCTGCCAGGAGCCCGTCCCGCAAAAATGGGCCCTGGACCCACCGGCACCAACTGCCCGACTTGCAACAAATCAATCGTGACGACAGTTGAATATGTCCCCAACAACCGCACACATATCATTTCAGCAGCGCTGTGCGTTTTAGCTGGGTAAGCTATAGTTCATACTATTCAACGATAACATAATGTTATTCCCTATTCACAAGAACAAGTACTGTATTCAAATGTCCGTAAATATTATTCGTAAGTTTGAGGTCAACTGATAAATAACTGACTGTTTCTAGTTCTATTAAATTTTGTGACTAGCAACTTATTAAATTTTAAATTCAAAACAACTTCTGTTTTACCTGCAAATCATGACGCAAAGAACTAGTTTTTGGTACACACATTTCGTAACTAGTTTCCGTACTTGTATGACTAATGGTTACTTATTCATTAGAAACGTTATTTTATGTGTTGGCGCTACAGCATTGTATTCTAGCCAAAGACATTTACTGATATGACCAAAATAAGTAGCTAAATATCGCATGTAATTTTAACTAATGTCTTAATACTATAAATATACACTGATAACAACTAAAATTACCTGTTTCCAAGACGTAGAAAGAAACTGATGTTGACATTACGTTAGGTACTGATAAGAAACACCGAAAATAAAAACTGTGCTGCGGACATCGTCAACATTGCTAACATTGTTCCGTCATGTTCACGGTCTGATCAAAACTATCCTCAATTTATTAATACTGTGTCAAAAAAATATGCTTACTAAAAATCAAATACTTCAGAAAAATACCTATCTAGTGTTAATTCTGCCAAGAACAACACTCATCGCTCTCAGTCTTGGCGAAAATAACACTAGATATTTTCTGAAGTAATCATAGATAAAATAAATAAGTAGATTTGGTCAACAGACGAAATTATATCGGAACCGTGTGTCTCCAGTTAGGCGCTGGGCGGGGCAACAACTACACATGCAGTTTAATAAAATCAATAGATACGCACTCGCGCACACACCCGCATTTCTTAAATCAGAACGTACTATACAATCAATAATAAACCTTATTCCATCATGCACAGCGTGTATTTACCATGCACCGTAGAATTTACCCACACAAAAACATCGGTCGCTATCGTTGTGCTGTGCAAAAGCAATTTATTTTACATATACGCTAGTGATTGACTAAATCGGAAAGTTATCGATTCTTCCATTTATTATTGTACAATTTTTTTTGGGCACCTGAAAATGAACCAAATAAAAAATGGCATGTCCAGAAAATATTACAATAACAATAAACATATTATTAAGAACATAACATTACATAATTATTATTAAGTACTAAATACTAAGTATTAAGGGCTACCCTGGCGCTTTCGACTTAAATCTTAATATTTAATTATCATAGTGATAGGTCAAATAGAAGTCGATGTTAACTTACATTACGCTCTTGATCGGAACATACCAGCCGTATAGGTTGTATAGAATCCTGAAAAGTTGAATGACTGATTTTATGAATACCCTAAATCATGAGAATAGCTTTCAGTAATAAAATAAAATTTATACTCTTAATTTTGGAATTGTCCATTCAAAAAGCCTGCGACTTTTCTTTAGAGACTAGAACATTTCTGCGTTGAAGTGAACCGAGCATATGGTGCTATTTTTTGTAGGGTACCAGTTAGGTGGCATGCCTGTGGCATCAATCCATTTCTTTTTTATGTTATCATCTTTTGGGAAGCTGAAAAGTACGAAAAGCACTTATTTATCATTTACATACATCCTAAGCTACTTCTAAACGTCACCATATAATAAGCATCGCAATAATTACGTAACACACTATAAATCAAGATCTAAATGATTTTGACGTATATTGTTAATCCATTGCTTCATATGTTCGAAATATTGGTCTGCTCAACAACGTAAATACCGCAGTGAGTGTTGTTGATTTAGCATAATGAAACCGATTCCTACTGTAAGTGTGTTACGCAACTATCACCTGCGGGGTAACCGCAGGTAATAGTTTAGTAGGTTATAATAGGTTTTTGTTATAAGAAAAATCCTAGTTAGTAGAGAAATTGTTAAATATATGAAAACAAACACACATCCATGCATAACAAATAAATAGCATGAATATATTGACTTATTTTAAGCTCAATTCAGAAATATATTATCTGAACCATGCCGATTATTATAACGCATTCGAAGCTTCAATGGAAGCAAAATACAAAAACCATAAAAAATAAAGAAACAGCATGAGGACCTTATCCTCATGCTGTTTCTTTATTTTTATTTATTTTTTATTTTATGCCTTCATAACATACGATAATTCTAAACCGAAAAACACCACCGATTATTAACCTAAAATTAAAGTAACTTACTTTACGAATATTGGTTACGCATTTCTCTACTACTCTGTAAAAAAATCAAAATAAGTAAAAAAACATTATTTACATCGATCTTCCAACCGGGCTAAAACGGTTGACAGATTGAAAAATAAACTATTGTAGCGACGCGCGACGGCGACGTCGGAACTCCTTACACATGCTGCGGGCGTAAAATAAATTGTTTATTTTTTTTTACTTTTTGTACACTTGACTTTTCAACGTATTTTTATTTCTGTCATATCATGTAAAATAAAAGTTAAACATATTTTCTTAGAGGTTTTCGTATGTTATAAAAAACTTTTTACCAAAAAATTAAACAGACACCCAAAAAACACTGCAAAGTGAAAAATAACTTTAATTTCGGTAGTCGGTGTCTTTAGTTTTGTATTTTCGTTTTTGGCACCAACTTCCGAAATTAAAGTTATTTTTCACTTTGCAGTGTTTTTTGGGAGCCGGTTTAATTTTTTGGTAAAAAGTTTTTATTTCACTCTTTTTAGTTGGTCGATTTTTAATTTACCTAGTCACAAGAGCCTAAATGTCAACTACTTATATTCATTTACAAAATATTGCTTTTCCCAATGTTGGGCTGTTATTTGTTGAGGAGTTCTCCTGGTAGTTCACCATCAGCTTCACTTCACCATATGCATTGTGACTAGCATATTGTGCTTAATAACCACATTCAAGTAATCGAAGCGGAACACATGAACTACTTATTATTCCTACTTATATATTGAGTAGTTCCAGTGGCTATCGGTGGTCTTCATCATCAGGTCTACTTCAAAATGGTGCTTTTCGAATGCAATTACACAAGTTACTATAAAAAATACTCAAATCACTATAGGTGTGCCTATAATATTTGAAGAGTTCCCTCGATTTCTCCAGGATCCCATCATCAGATCCTGATTTGGTGACAATGGGACCAATTTCAAAGTATTCCCTTTCAAACAAAAAAAGCATTTTTCAAATCGGTCTAGCCGTCTCCGAGTAATAGGTGATCATACATAAAAAAAAAATAATAATATACGCGTCGAATTGATAACCTCCTCTTTTTTATGTCATCGGTTGAAAAACCCCTAAACTATAATAGCAATATTTCATTCGTCAATCGACATTGCTGTCGATAGCCTACGTTAGTGGATATGCACAAGCACATCACTAATTCGTCGCAAGAAGTGGCGGCCTCACTACGCGATGAATCCGCGTAATACAGTTTCGTATGTTATGTTTACATTGCTTGTCCAGTTACTTAGTGACGAACTCAGGTAGTGGTTAAGGAGCAATGTATTTATAGCAAAAGGAGTACAGTCGCTCTGATATTTGAAAACAAAAATAACATAGTAAAACCAAGAAATATTTTACGATTTATTGTTTTTCATGATTTTAAAGACAAATATTGTAAAATACTTGTACTTACATATGGTAAGTGATTCCATGATTCACATAGATTTGATTTTGGCTTCGGTTTTTACAAGATACCACAGAACAACTCGGCATTCATATATGTTATCACGATCGCCGTCGAAAGCGCACTAGTTCGCGGAGACGGCCACTTGCCTGTGACATGAGCCCTGTGGCCATGTCGCGCGGACACCGATACGCCCCCTTACCACTTCTCTGTATTTTTGATTTCTGTGGAAGTAATAATTTGGTATGGATTTCCCCAAAGAAGGTAACACCTGATTTCATTCTGTACATGCTTCATAAACCATATTGAAAACAATATAAACTAAAAACAAAATTGCGACATTTTCCGATGATACTGGGTGCTTTAAATAAAAATCAAGTCAAATAACAACAATAAGCGATCGTTACGATGACTCATTGTACAATATGGAGATGTGTAGGTTTACAACAATAAATGAAACATTTACATTACTCATCGTTATAAACAACTTTTACTGTGGACCAACAGACAAATCGCACAAAAAAGAAAAACATCAATTCAGTAAGGCCGTGCGCGCACTGCGTTGCGTTTTGGAAACGCAAAATCTGTGAAGTATATATTATGGAGTGTCATAGAAGTGCGCGCACTGCGGTGGAATAAACGCGTGCGGTAGAGTCACCGGTGGCCCCTCGCTGCAAAATTGCGGTGAGTCTACCGCAAATATTTTGTATCGCATAGGAATGTATGTAGTACCGCGCACTGCGGTGAAACAAATGCACATTTTGTCTGATAATGTTGCCATACATACAGATTTCTTTGTATTTATACATATTTTTGATGTGTGATACAGATTAGCACTCAATACAGATTTTTATCTAAATTTCACACTGTATTGATAAATAGACAACCTTTGGAAGGACTTTAAAAACTTTAATTAAAGTGGGGAGGGCAAAATTAGCGTACTTACTACTCATAAAAACAGAGAAAAAAATATTATTAAAATATATATGCAGATAACTGTTACAACTAAAACAGAACTTAGCAAAATAAATTACCTAGATACCGCATTTATTACGTTACACACACCTTTGAACGAATCTATTCTTTATGGTTATTTTTTATTTTTTTTAAACAACGTTAATATAATATTCTAATTATTTTAATTTATTATTTTAATTAATTTCCGTAGTACATTAATTTAACATAGGCTGGTGTCTATTGACGTACTTAGTACTTGCAATGTAAGAGCTTGAAATCGTTTTTTTGGCAGCATCATCACAAAATATATGGAATTTTCTCTATAATACAAATATTTAATTAGAATGTTTAAATTAACGTTGTTTATAAAAAAATAAAAAAATAACTATAAAGAATAGAATCATACAATGGTGTGTGTAACGTAATAAATGCGGTAATTTATTTTGCCAAGTTCTGTCTTTAGTTGTACCAGTTAATTTTATCAATAAAGTGTGATAAAAATCTGTATCGAGTGCTAATCTGAATCACACATCGAAAATACGTATAAATACGAAGAAATCTGCATGTATGGCAACATTGTCAGACAAAAGGTGCGTTTTTCTCGCCGCAGTGCGCGCACCTGAGATTGCGGTCATTGTACCGGTGCGGTAGAACTACCGCAATTGCGGCCACCGCAAGGCAGTGCGCGCACGGCCTTACCATTTTATCGTGCTATGGAAACATAAATGACAGGACAGTACTTGAATCATCGTAAGGATTGCTTACACCAATAAATATTGCAAATTAGTACTATGTCGCGTGATTTAAGAGGATGCTGTGTAAACAAGCCACTCACAGGCATACCTATTCATACTGAGGCATATTCTTTTATTTTTGTAAGAATCTATATAAATAAATACGAATCGCCTAAATGTATGTATGCTTAAAACTTAGGAACGGCTGATTTGTTAGTAGTTTTTATATTAGTTTGCTGTTGTATATGTTATTGTCAAAAGACGGTTTGTATAAAAGAAAATGTTTGACAAATTATATGGAATTGAATTACGAACGCAGACGAAATCACGGATAGAAGCTAGTTAAACATAAAACATGAATTATTACTAGTTTGTAGTTATATTATAGGTACGCTGCTTAATTCCAACAAAGTGCTTTTAAAAGAACAAATATTAACCATCAGTTCTGTTCATTTTGTTCACAGATGCTGCTGCGGCTGTTTTGTGCCGTACTGCATGAGGTCCTGCAAGACTGCCAACCATTATTGTCCTCAGTGCAAGGCGTTTATCGGTTCCTACACGCCGTCTTGATCAATCATCCCTTTTCGTATTCCATATTTTGAATGGTTTTAGATGATACAAAGCAATATAAATAAGATTTCGGTGTTTTACAAGTCACAAAAAAATATCTCATGTGATGTATCTCAATAGAAATAAACATAATTATGTAAGTAAACAATCCATTTTTGCCAAATGGTTTGATGTCAAAATTCTTGCACTCGAAGACGTTTATGTATCTTATCAACTCATAATTTAAGTAAACAATAATTATTATAAGCAGGACTTTAAAAAAAAACAACCCTTATGGTCTAAAATTGTATTCATTGAATTACCTATTAACAATCTCGATCCATTATTTAAGTAAAATGCATGTTCTACCAATGATGGCTTCGCAAATCTCAAATCAATATAATATCGGTACCTAATTACGTATAATGTTAGTACAGTACACTTATACTAAATTGGCATCTATAATTCCTTAAATAGTATAAATATAAATAAAACCTTAACGACGCATAACTTTAAGTCGAATGAAAAAATTATATACCTATTTATGTTATTTTTGACCAAATGCCTGTCGAATTTATAATTTATTTTATTGTGTTAGATAATAACTTACTACTACTTTAAGTATATTTTAATGAAAAATATTAGTTATTATAAAGAGTTTCTTAATGTTGTATATTTAATTCTGTGATATACTTTTTCAAGGGTCTTTTATACGATTTCTACCTACTTATAATAAAATAAATAAATAGTTGTACAACAATAACTTATTTCTCCATTTACAGCAATTATGGATACTGAATTAGCCAATTCCTTCTTCAAAATGCTCGGAATAAATCTATATAATCGACTTAGGAATTGAAAGAAGTTACTTTACTTATTAAGTTCCTTTGCTATATTGCGCTAAACCGGACTTAATAAAAAACAATAATCATAAAAAACACACGGTTTTAAGTATTGTGTAAGTACAGATTTCATAGAACCGGAAAATCTCAACGTATGTCACATGAAGGAATTAATAATTACTTTTTTTACACACACTACACTTCAAATGTTTTATAAGTTTCAATATAATTAGGCTATTGTGTATTCACAATCTACATCCCCTACTTACGACTTACGATTAAATATTCTAAAATTAACATTACCATTGACCATCTATAACTTGAGACTTAAAACATAGGTTAATATAAATAAATGCGCGTATACTCGAGTACACACCACTGCCTACATCATCAAGGGATACAGATGTTCTATAAAAAATATTCTGAACATACAGCTAATGAAACTGTCAAAAACGACCATGGTACTAGTACCTTAAAATATAGCAGATCGCCTACTATACAAGCCCAGATACCGACGGCAATTGGGACAGTAATGTTCAACGTTTTTCCATCTCTTCGTGACGTAGGGAATTATGCAGCAACACAACCACCTGGAATCAAAAAAGTATTTCCTATTATGCAATCTAAAATGATAAGCAGAAGTTTTAGACTGAAATTTCAAAACGAACATGCCACTCATCTGCCTAGCCTTTTCTAACCTATGTTGGGATCGGCTTTTAGTGTAGCCGGGTGCAGCTGAGTTCTATGTAACGAGTGTCAAAAAGGTACAAATAACAGCTGGGACCAACGGCTTAGAGTATTTTTCGAGGAACGGATGAATCTCGAAAAGTTAATATAATATTCCACAACTTTTCACACAACGCCATCTAGTCCCAAACTAAGCAGAGCTTGTGCTATGAGTACTAGACAACTGATAAACATACATGTTATATATTTCTAAATACATACATATTATAGATAAATTACACCCAGACAAAGAACAAATGATCGTGCTCATCACACAAACATTTGTCCTGGGTGGGAATCGAACCCACGACCAGCATAGCAGTCAGGGCCACTGACCACTAGACCAACAGGCCTGTCAAAATAATAAATATAATCACTTAATCACCCATCTTCGGACCCACCTCGGCAAGCTCTGCTGTGTATGGCAGTTATTATTTAGTTCTTGCTAGCTCCTGCGCATTTTTAAGTTTATATACTCATGGCATAAAACATAGGTATTTTCGTTTATCTAATCTTATACGATCAATCTGAAGCGTCAATAGCCTAATGGCTAAGGTTTCGGACTTGTAATCGATAGGTCGCGGGTTCTAACCCCACCTTAATGGTACACCCATTGCAATGGCAGGGATCACTATTGTTGTGAAACCACTCCAGACACAAGCATATATTTGAAGAGCATGAGATTGCTAGCAATGTGAATTCTACCCACATTGCTAGACCTCTTTAAAAAAAAGTATAAATTTCAAATTTCCTATCTTTTACCAGTCGTCGTTATACTTAGAACCACCAATTTTTTTTAGGCGGTCGACAGACAGTTACTTGTCGTCGTATAACCCCCGAAAATAGATAAAATCGCACAAAAATTCATCCGCGAGCGATATTCTCATAATATTTTCAACTACAAAATATAATGATGGTATTTTATATATTTTCTTAAAAAATATCTTTCGGCTCCATAACGGTTTCACCTTCGGCTTGGATGTCTATTCCAACCATTGATATATTAAAAGGAGGAAGATACGGTTCTAGACACAGCATTTAGTCCTACAAAACTAAGTGATTGCCCGTAGTTGGCGGTCGCTCACTCTCAGTCAAAGAGTACAATATATATAGGGACTATATTTATTATTATTATTCCGAAACTATTAAGACTATACATGTGAAACTTAGTAGATAGATGTACTCTGTGAACCGCTTTCCGATTTTAAGAAAAAAAATATAAACATATTTAAAATAAAGGGGGTCCCCATACATGGAACTAGAACTGAAAATATTTTTTTTTCATGAAACCTATGCATGTGTGGTATCTATAGAATCCACGGGAGCGAAGCCCCGCGTGAGTACTAGTAGTATAATTATATATATATATATATAATATATATACATAATAATATATATATATATAACAAAATTGAACACAATTATACAATATAAATTCAATTAATAAATATAAAATAATAATAATATAAATGTCACTAAAATTATACATAACTAGTACTCTCGCGGGGCTTCGCTCCCGTGGATTTTATCACGGTAAAAACATAACTCTCCTTTTTTGCAGTCGGGTAAAAAGTAGCCTATAACCTTCCTCAAGCTTCAAGCTACTTCCATACCAAATTTCATCCAAATCCACCCAGTACTTTCGAAGATTAGCGCGTTCAAGCAAACAAACAAACAAACTAACAAACTTTTCCGCTTTATAATATTAGTATAGATATCATTAAAATACATATTAGTTTGAACTACTATTATGTTTGAAAAACATCTATGCTGTAATAACATTTCTTCAATTGAAATACTATCATTGTGCGTACAGCTATGGAGTGGAATTCTCTGCCAGAGTCTTTGTCACCTGATAGCTATAACCTGGGAGTCTTTAAGTCAAGAGTGAATAGGTTACTTCTAGGCAAGGCAAGCGTGCTTCATCTTCGACCACATCATCGCTTAACATCAGGTGAGATGGTGGCCGTGGTCAAAAGCAAGCCTATCAACAATAAAATAAAGAACTTAGGACTCAAGCGAGACCAAAACTATTACCCTTTTTTTCTGGGTGAGACAGTCATCAAATGCCTCCTCCCACTGTGAGTGGAGCGGAAGGGAGTGTCAGAGTTCTACTGACTAAAAACCCACCCTATTCCTTCAGCTACCCTTGCGTTCCGGGGTCAACAATATTACCCTGATGTACACTTCTCGTTACCAAAGTGTAAACACTAGCGCTGTTTACCAAAAATGTACCTACTACCTACTACCTACTTTCGTATATGTATGTTTCAGAAGAAGCAGTTATCTTATACATTGCGATTGCATAAAAATAAACATGTATTATATTGAAGTGTATTTTGACTCCAAAAAATGTACACATTTACACAAAGTATTCGAATTTACATCTCGCAATATCTCAGATTCGAAGTTTCTACTAAATGGGTTACCTACTCAAGATTTGTATGTATGTTATTGTAGCTAAATAAAATGAACGCACGCTTTAGGTAATTAGTGTAAGAATATTAACTAGAAAACTTTTTAGCAAAAATAAAACCGACTTGCATATCCAAACACTATATTACAAACACTTTTTAGTGGGTCGGTTTCTAATTCATCTAGTTACAAAAGCGAAAATGTCAACTACTTATCACCTTTTACAAAATATTGCTTTCCTGATGCAGAGCCGTTAATTTTTGGGTTCTCTTGGTACCATCAGCTCTACTTCACCATATGCATTGTGACGAGCATAAAGTGTTTAACATCCATATTCAAGTAATCGAATCGCAATCCACGAAATACTTATTATTGAATAGTTTCGGTGGCCATCTGTGGTCTTCATCATCAGTTCCACTTCCCCAAATGGTACTTTTCGGAAGCAACTGCTCAGTCACTATAAGAAATACCCAAAACGCTATAGGTGTGCCTATAATATTTGAAGAGTTCCCTCGATTTCTCCATAATTCCAACATCAGATCCTAATGTGATGACAATGGGACCAACTAGAAAGTAAACCCTTTCGAACAAAAACAGAATTTTTTAAATCGGTCCAGCCATCTTCGAGTTATGAGGTAACATACATAAAAAAAAGTTCAAGACGAACTGAGAACCTCCTCCTTTTTTGAAGTCGGTTAAAAATGGGCAGTGAAGGTCTAATAAGAACATCGGTAGTAATTAAATTAACGCGTGAGTGCAACACCAATGCTTCAATCCGATATCGAGGGCAATATGTAGGTAGGCTATATTGCTGTGCGTTGAACCCCCAACTATAGTGTTGACCATATATAGATAGACGGTAACCTTGTAAGAAGGAGAATACCTTAGATAGTATAAAGAACAAGTCAAAATACTCACCAAAAGAATATACCTAGAATAAGGGCCATGATGTGCGTAAATCTTGAGTTTTTATAATGGGCTTTCGTCATGACGTCTTCGTAGCAGAACGGGCATCGCATGCCGACTGGCTCGGAGCCAACATGCAACAGCTCCATCTCGATACCAGTTGCATCCTCTATCTGGTGGTACGTATTGGACTCCACTGCAAAAGCATAGTAAATAATAATTAACATGACGTTAAATACCGTTATGGTTCTTTGAGCAAGTTGGCAGAGAAGTTTCGAATCGAATGTCAAAGGTAGGATATAGAGTGTGTGAAAATTGGTCGTGAAAAGGGTTGGCCACTGAGACGACGACGACTAGTTGATTGGGACAGAATGAATAACACAAGTCTGCCTTAGATTTTCTGATGCATAAAGTTTAAATAAGTAAATTACTAATAATAGAGAAGTAAGAAAAATACATGTTAGTGTTACCCATATCAATCGTTTATAGAAAGAAAGATCCTTAAAGCAGTTAAAGCAATGAAACTCAAGGAAACCCGAACATTTCGCACCAAGAGTCAGTTATAGCTTTAATACTCATATTAAAATGTCACGAGAATATATTATAAAAGAAAGAAGCCTTTTTATATTTATTTGGTCACGAGTGTAATGAAAATGAAGCCTTTACTTTGACGATACTAACTCATAGAAATTTAGTATTTTTTTAATTATTAGTAACTAGCTTTTGCCCGCGACTTCGTCCGCGTGGAATAGTTACTTTGGGCTAACGTTAAATTTAACCCCGATTTTGAAGCATTCTTCATTGGCGCTCCGCTCCTATTGGCCTTAGCGTAATGATATATAGCCTATAGCCTTTCTCTATAAATTGACTATTTAATTAAAAAATAATTTTTCAAATCGAACCAGTAGTTCCTGAGATTATCGCGTTCAAACAAACAAACAAACTCTTCAGCCTTATATTATTAGTATAGGTAGCTGTTGCCCGTGACTTCGTCCACGTTTCCGTCGTTTTTCGTAAAAAAAAAGTAGCCTATGTCCTTCCTCACGGTTCAGTGATTTTGATGTAACAGGCAGATTAACTTTCGTAATTTAGTAGGGAAATATAATATGTCAATCTATAATACTGTTGAAAAATATCGCAATACAGAACCGCACAATATTATTGTTAATAGCTGTGCCCGCGACTCCGTCAGCGTGTAACTCCTTGTATGTTATTAAGTTAATGTATCGGTAATATTGTTTAGATCACGTTTACATGAGGCTTAAGTACCTATAGAACGAAAATACTTCAGCGCAAAGCTTCCGGGTAAACTATGTTGAAAGTTGACCCGTCCGGAACGTGAACATAAAGATTTCTAGAAGTGCTAACCCGGGAAAGAGCGACGTACAACTGACCATGCGAGAAACAACTGACACCGAGATCTACTCCAGCAACACGAAAAGTCTGCCCTTGAGCCTTATTAATTGTCATTGCATAACACACCGATACTGGGAATTGCGTTCTTTTAAATTGGAATGGAAAATTATTTGGTATTATGGGAATTCTGGGAATAAAGACGGTTTCTCCTGCACCGCAACCTGTTAAAATTTGAGCCTCGATTATATTTTGTTGCAACTGGGTTACTTTTAGCCGAGTTCCATTGCAAAGTTGTGGTGGTTTTAAATTTCGGAGCAGAATAATAATCAGAAAGCTTCGAACTGCTAAGCTATCGGGAGTTACACGTGTTATTGTGAGTCAACCATAAAAGATAGATATATGCTGTCGTGGGATATTTTTTATATAATTTTAAGGAGAACATTTCCGTCATAAATGATTTCTGTGTACCTTTAACCATTAAGGTTGCACTCGCGACGGAAGCTTAAAAAATGGAGTAACTTCTCCCGTTTTCCCAACATTTCCCTTCACTGCTCTGCTCCTATTGATTGTAGCGTGATGAAAAGTATACTATAACCAGCTCAGGAGTATGAAAAATAATTGTACTTAGCAAGTTTCGTTAAAATCCGTCGAGTAGTTTTTGTTTCTATAACGGTTATACAGACAGACAGACAGACCGACAGACAGACAGACAGACAGACAGACAAAAATTTTACTGATTGCATTTTTGGCATCAGTATCGATCCCTAATCACTCCCTGATAGTTATTTTGTAAATATATTTCATGTACAGAATTGACCTCTCTACAGATTTATTATAAGTATAGATTTTGTTGTTGGTAAAATTTCTTCGATGTTTGTGATATGGTATGACTCATAATATTACATTTGAACTTAGGTAGACCTCATGTTTTCATACAATGATAGGTACGTAAGTACTTTATTATTATTTTAAATACTAAATTTTAAAAACACTCGAATAAAAACAAATCCACAGTTGATAAATCCATGGCTACTACCTACTGGGTAAGTAATTCTTAATATTTATTATACAAGCAAATTAATAGTAGGTCGGTACCTACCTTTTTGCATATCTTCTTCTTTGAAACTGTCGAATTTTTTATGAATTTCAATGAGGAAAATGAATAAGGAAATTAAAAATAATATATTAAACTTACTTGTTGTTTAGAAAATGCGCTGCGAGTGATAACGTTCAAGTGTCACTGCTGATAAATCATCCACGCACACTATAGGAATGTTTAATCAGTATACCACAAAAACCTCTAATCATGGAGCAATCTATCCAAGATTAATTTGATAAACATTAAACGTTACGTATTTAAATCGTATAATAGTATTTCATAAATCTTATAACAAGTTCTACACAACGATTGATTATATTAACCAACTCTGAATACAGAAAATAAGTTGTCTTTGAAAGGCAATGATATTTATCAACGATGCGTCAATATTGGTTATCGAATAGATAACACTTAGGTACATATACTATTACGGGCGATGTATACATTTTTTTTAGTTGGTCCCTAATTATTTCCCTGGACAGGTGCATGGTTACAAAACCTTGTACATACACTCATACATAATACCAAAAAATTTTCCTTGACAGAATCATATGAAATACCTATAAGGATGGATTATGGTAAATCCTTTTTTCAAGCCTCGTTGTGCTGTAAAATGCTTCCCACTGAATAAAAATAGTTTAAAATCACTTGTAACCGCCATTGCCACTCATTTTCCAAGATGAGAAGGTACTATTTTATCCGTACCTACCATAATCTCACTAAAACTGTCATTAGATCCAAATATCCAAACGAACAAACAAAACTGTGTAGCTATTCAGTGTTAAGTAAATTACAGTATCGCCTTAGAACTCGAAGTCTTCGAGCGTGGAAACGAAAGGTAACAACGATAACAACCGTTTCCGTCCATCTATTAGAAAATATTCCATTGTTTTAAGGGTTCCGTATATCCAAAGGAAAAATGGAAACATAGGATCACTCATTGGCGTATCTAGAGATATTTCCCACGGGAGGCCTGGCCCCCAGTAGTATAAGCGATGACCGCTTGTCAAAATTGTGTCAACTCTTAAGGACACATTTACGTTTTCTCGCAAATTTCAATGTTTTTCTGGTACCATTTTGATACATAAGGAGTTAAAATTTTGACAATGTTATGGCATTAATTTCAAGATAATTTATTCATCTCCACATTGAATGCATTATAATTACACAGTCCCATACATCTTTTTCACACAAATACGTTTTTATCGCCGCTTTAATCGTAGAAAATTACAAAAAATGGGGTCTGAATAATAGTATAATATAATACGTACCTGTAAGCCAAAGGACGTCAACCAAAATGGGCCATAACCGCAAACAGCCGTATTGGGAAAATATGAATTCATAAATAATTTAGTAATAATATTTAGAGGATTTAGAATAATTTAGTAATAATCTCTATTCGGTAGTGTCAAAATAAGTAATATTAAAAACGAATATAAAAGATTTTTAATTGATTATTTTGTTTGTGTATGGTGATAGATACGGTGCAGCGTACGGAGTATGTTAAGTTAGGGTTGCCAAAATAAAAACCCAGTAAAAATGATATCGATATGTGATATTTCGATTCTAGACCTTCAAAACATTAAAATGTTTTCTGGAAGACCGTGCGTTATTCTGGCCATTAGAGTATTTAAAGTGATAAATCATCAATTGACTTCTCTCACTTTAGAGTGAAGCGGGAGGGTGTGTCAGACTTTTACTGACTATATACACTTCCTTTTCAGAAATTCCCCATGGCCCTAGCGAGCATCAGACCTTCCGGGTTCCGGTTTTTTTTGTATTATATTAATCAGTTTGATACAAAACTTCTTATTTATATGTTTTCTTTGTACCGTAAGCCACTCAATAAAATCAAAAATAGTGCAATATTTTTATGTTCATGTTCAAGCCCAAACGCCATACAAAGTGGTTGATGTCCTTTGGAGCATATTCTTAACTTCAAAATAACAAGACATTATAGCCTATGTATTTATCTATACGTTAAGCTAATTATTTTGAACATACATAAAAAACTTTATGATTTATGAGAAAAATAAAATCGATCTCAAATTTCTTCATACATTTTTCTACCGAACGCACGGCTCCGACCGTCATTCTGCGCTCAGACGCGCTCGTGAACGCAGGGGTGTATCGCTTTCCTCGAAAAAATAAATACGTCGAAACCTATAATAAAGACAGTGGCGTCTTGTATACTGTGACTATAATACGTTGATACTTTTTCGTACCGAAACAAAAGTAAGAACGAGAACCATACTTATTTTTAGAATTGGATGGATATTGGTTACTGAACCTAGCATGAAACAACAAATTTTTTTTTTTAACCGACTTCAAATAAGGAGGTTTCGCAATTCGACCGTATAAATGTTTTTTTTTTCATTAAATATCTTAAAGTACTACAAATTAAGGAAGGTCTAGAGTTGATCTGATGATGGAGCCTTTCATCAGATTGACTCCTGACAGTCGAGGGAACTCCTCAACGAATTACAGCAGTAACCTTTTGTTTGGGCTTGATTAATTTGAATTGACCAGAAATTTACACCTAGATAGTTTGTGACTGTCATTAGAGGTCTGATGATGAAGACGAAGGACAGTTAAGGGAACTCCTCAACGGTTTACAGTAGCTACCTTGTGTTTGGACTTAATTCATTTATATTGATTAGAACTTTGCACCCATATGGGTTATAAGTGCCATTACAGGTCTGATGATGGAGACCATAGACAGTCGAGGGAATTCCTCAACGATATACAACAGTAACCTTTTGTTGGGCTTACTTCATACGGTTCAATATGCCAAAATGTTCAGTTCGTACAAAAACTAAAAAATTGGCCAAGTGCGAGTCAGACTCGCCCATGAAGCGTTCCGTAGTAACTACGCCAAATAATTTTGTTTTTCATACTGTTTGTATGAATTACAAAGTTTTATTTGCTGTATCTCAAAAACTGCCAACCCGATCTCGTTCAAACCAATTTTGGTTGAAAGTTTACATTAAGGATCATAGTATATATTTTTTGTATAATTTTTCACTCCATTATTATAGAAGTAAGAGGGGGGACACATTTTACCACTTTGGAAGTGTATATCTTTTAAACGATTAACTTTATGAAAAAGTGGTTTTAGAAACCCTTATGCCATTTTTAAAGACCTCTCTATTAATACCACACACGCATAAGATTCATGAAAAAATATATATTTTCAGTTTCAGTTCCATGTGGGGCACATGGAACTCAGAGAGTATTTAAAAGAGCTTATATACCGATTTCTTTGAAGAACACAACTCACCAATACGGGTTGGGAGGCGAGGAAAAAATGCGCTACTGCAATTGGTCTGTTCAAGGTCAAGCTTCATAGATATGCCGAGTTAGGGATTGCTCTACTTGATTGAGGGAAAGTTATCGATATCGATAAAATGAAGTTTAACATTATAAAAATACTCAATAAAATCACATAATAATATTTAATCATTATCAGTCTCAATTACAAAAAGAAAAACAAGTATGCTGTTATTATTGATTTTTAAAATTAATTAATTTGGTAAATGTTTTTCGAATTAAAGTTTTAGGGTCCTGTTTGTTTTTGATAAAAATGAAAACGGAGCATCTATATATTTCTGAATTATGCATCTTGCTAATTCAATCAAATGATTGGTAGTTTCTATTTCATATTGATGAAAATTAATATCCGGGAATAAATTATACCCAATCAGTGATTTTAAAACCGATCTCATAAAATTATTGGAATTATATTTCTGAGACAGCACTTTCGAACCACTCTCGTTGATCGCCCTTTTAATATAAATTTCACAACGACGACAAATTTCTATTACTATGGTGGATCCGTACAATAACTTGTTTTAGTGTCTTTTTAACACGCTTTTATTAGGTCGACCTGTATGTAACTAACTGTGTAATGAAATCTAAGGTAACTAATATAACCATCTTCCAAGGGTCGTAGCGTAATGAAAATTGGCAGCTGTATGTGGTTTTAATGACAATACAATAATATGGTACTGTCAAACTGATCTGATGATGGAGCCGGAAGATATGAACTGGAACTTCATGATGGAAAATCGTATCATAGTTGTTTTGGATTTCTTAGAAAATTCTTGTAATGGACTTTGACCACGATTAGGTTCCAAGGTCTGATGATGAAGCCGGAAGATAGGCACTGGCATTCCATGATGGAATATAATATCATAGTCGTGTTTGCACTTGTGAGAAAAGCCACGTAATGGACTTTGAACACGATCAGGTTTCAAGGTTTCAACCAAAAAAAAATCTGTTATCGGTTTTCTTAACCTTTTTGAATTACCGCGTAATCCATAGATTTATTATTAGGTCGATCTGTAACGATTTAAATATGCAATAAAATCTAAGAATCTGAATTAAACGTACTTCTAATTGTTGTATCATCATGAAACTTGGCAATTATGTGTAGACTAGACGACAATACAATATTATGGTACCATCGAACTGGTCTGACGATTGAATTGGAAGGTGGCTGATGGAACCTTGGACTGCCTACTAATAAACGTTTCTAATTTCTGCTCATTACATTAGTCTTAAAAGCGTGTTTCTGGTTTTTTAAACTATTCATTATTTAAATTGTAAGGCGTTTTGATTTGTAACACCAATCAACGCTCCAATACAAGTTAGGCATTTTATTTGATTTATCAGAGCATGGAAAATGTAGCCAGCCATATATTATTTTTATATTTTATTTTTTTTATATTTATTTTATATTCCATAATAAATATATTTTCATTAAAATCAGTTGTGTCAACAACTGTAGCTTCAGCAGGCACTCGGTAATTATTTTTTTTGGTGGTGAGTTATTAGATGATTTATCTAATGACTCCTCCCTCCTACATACACTTAACCCGTGGACTCGACATCGAAACAAAGTAACCTGACTCTTTTTCCTGGGTGGAAAAATCATCGAATGACTTCTCCCGCTCTGGGTAAAGTGGAAGGGAGTGTCAGACTTCTACTGACTAAAAACCCACCCTGTTTCTTCAGCTGCCCTTAAGTTCCGGGGCCGCGGTATCTCATTAGAACATTACCGCAACCCCGGAACCAAAGTAACTTACGAGGGCGATATTGTAATGCAAAGGTCCAAGTTAATTAATATTAGACTCCGTCATACTATTTGAAGCCTAGAAAGATTGGATATAGGTATCTTATATTATTTTGACTTTTCTCAACATTATATCAATAAAAACCAAAAACCAACCAACCAATATTCTCTAGTAACCTTATCCATCCACTTTTCTTTTTAATCTGGAATCTTGGGAAATCTAAAATGAAAACATGCATGTCACACAGAAGAAAAAATATCGGAACTTTCTCCTTTTTTTAAAGTCGGTTAATGTAGATAAGTATTTTATGACAACTATCTGAATTGAATTTAAAAAAAATAAAGTTAAATTTTATAACTATCGATATCGTATTCAGCCGTTATAGGTAACAGCACAGATTTTTACGATAAAAATACAGATGAAAAGACAGGGATAAAAGAATTAGAATTTCATCATGTAAGAAAGAGACATTTCCAAAAGACATCAACGCGCGACACAATTTTGTCCTTGACCACCCAAACCACCACTTTAAATGAACCTCTGCGGTAGCTTATAATCTGATTAAATAATAAATAATTTTCATATTATTTCATTACTGATGAATAGTTATGTCATCCATTTGGTATCTAGATGTCTGGGAATGTTTTCCACACCACTTCAACGTGCATGAAAGCATTATTATGCGTTATAAATTGGATACAAAAATTAAAAATTTGTAATTGTTTAGCAAGCCTAATACTTGGTCACAACTAAAATGGTTCGTGTATCGTAGCCAATATATAAGAGCAAAAACTCGCATAGTTTTCGTGCGTCGAGGCAACGTATGCGCGATCAAGTGGTTTTCAAATCAGTGATGGAACTGAAACTGAAAAAATATTTTTTTATATTTTTTTACCTTTTTTTCTTAAAATCGGAAAGAGGTTCACAGAATACATCTACCTACCAAATTTCACATGTATCATTCTAATAGTTTCGGAATATAAAAGTTTTTACCAAAAAAATTAAACCGACTTCCAAAAAACACTGCAAAGTGAAAAATAACTTTAATTTCGGTAGGTAGGCGGTGTCCGAATTCCGAAATTAGTTAGTAAGTAGACAAAATATTGCTTTTCCCAATGCTGGGCCGTTAATTGTTGAGGAGTTCTCCTGGTACTTCACCATCAGCTTCACTTCATCATATGCATTGTGACGAACATATTGTGTTTAATAACCATATTCAAGTAATCGAAGCGGAACCCATGAAATACTTCTTATTCCTACTTATATATTAAGTAGTTCCAGTGGCCATCTGTGGTCTTCATCATCAGATCCACTTCACAAATGGTGCTTTTCAAATGCAACTACACAAGTTACTATAAAAAAATACTCAAATCACTGTAGGTGTGCCTATAATATTTGAAGAGTTTCCTCGATTACTCCAAGATCCCATTATCAGCTCCTGACTTGTTGACAATGGGACCAATTTCGAAGTATATCCTTTCAAACAAAAAAGAATTTTCCAAATTGGTTCAGCCGTCTTCGAGTAATCGGTGATCAAACATTAAAAAATATATACGTGTCGAATTGATAAGCTCCTCCGTTTTTTTCGTCGGTTGAAAATATCTGTGACATACAGACGGATTGAGATTTTCAATAAAATGCATGTCAAAGAATTCCACACGCGCGTGTTGGCTATCTTTCATCCCACCGTATCATAAAATGAACAATAAGTGTTTTGGTACATGTCTTTTTTTCGGTACATGGATTAGGCTCGGCATCAAGAACCCCTATCCGACCTCCTGCTGAATTTATGGATTATGTAGTATAGTAGTATTTATGATACGTGTTAGATATATTATAAATCTTTTAAATTGTCATATCTTAGTATTATTATTCACTTATATTTGATATCATACTTACAGTTATAAATAAATGTTAACGTAAATTACATACCTTTTGACTATTGTTTAACTACTGCTTAAAAACGTTTTCAAGCTGAGTAACATGTTACATGATCCGCCACGCGATAGTGACATGTCGACTGCGTTTCATTGCGATGCGATTTAGTGGGTAAATAATTATTTCTAGTAGTATTCTCGTGCTCCTAGTAGCGTGTAATGTACCTATTCTCTTTCAATAAACATTAGTAATCATAATCTACCTTTTTTTTTTTTTTTTTTGTTGGATGGGAAAATCATCAAATGACTTCTTCCGCTCTGGGTCAAGCGGAAGGGTGTGTCCGATTTCTACTGACTAAAAACCCACCCTGTTCCTTCAGCTGCCCTAAATTTCCGGGGCCGCGGTAACTCGGTAGAACTTTCCCGCAAACCCCGGCAGGCAATGGCCCTATGAGGCCCCGTCACTAGTGTTGACAGCTCTTTGAGGCGCGCGTGGAACACGACGCGCCGCCGACCCGGGCCTGGTCCTTACCGGACGGTGAGCGACCCCTGCTCGCCGTCCGCAGGCCCGCGCCTACGGTGGCCGGAAATCGGCTCGTGATCCCCGACGCCCGGGGCGTCTCCCGCGGCGGCTGGGGCGCGAGGAAGAGAGTTGCCTCTCCCTCGCGCGTTCGGCCTCCTCCTTCGCTAGCATGACTGCTTCGCAGAAGGAGGCGACCGCATCCCATTCCCTCTCGCTCCGCACCATACTCTGAACCAGAGCAGGGCGCGAGAGGTCGCCGCCGCCGACCGCCTCTACGAGGACACGGCGGTGCTCCGCCCAAGCAGGGCACACCTCCACCGTAAATCATAATCTACCTGGGAACGATTATTTAGATACAATTTGATGCTTATAGACACGTAATAAGTCTACTTTTCTATACTTATTTTTTATATTATTGTTTACAAGGTATAAGGTATGAAGAGGCAGGACGGCCTGGAGGCCCTTCACCAGAACTCATCTTCTTCTAATTATGTGGGTAGGTGGGCGCGGAAATAAGAATAAAATGCTTTAGATCACAATCGACGTATTTTAATCACTATTCACAGGAATCACGACGTAATTAGGTAATTAGTGATTACTACTTTACGAAATCAACTTAATTAAATCTTGAAATAGCGTGATGGCGAAGATTCTGAGCGATTCGTTACAAGCGTGGTGCGTGGGCGCCGTCTCGTTCAAAAGTGAGTTTAAGATGGCCGCCCGCACTACCATCGACAATGACGCTTCGCTAGGTTGACATTGATAGTCCCGTCAACCTGACGTTTGACGTAAACGCCGTCAGGTATTTTTATAATTTACAACAATGTCCCACAAAACTGAACAGACATTATGTCGTTGTAGTCATATGTCGATGTTTATCTTCAAATATCTCGGTAATGTGACATTTTGGGGTAGCATGTTACTGATATTTTTTATTACATACAAGCCACTTTCAGTATGCGCAACGATTTCTAAAAAAAAAACAAAATGGCGGTGAGTCGACATGCCAGTCTTCATACAAAAAAGTTCAAACCCCTTTCAATTTAATCAGAATAGTTCCATAATTCAATCTTTATTGCAATCATAATTATGTGTTAACAAGATCTTAATATAAGTTGTAGCTCACATGGACCCTTTCGGGCACAGCAATATGTAGACAAAATCTGTGTTATTTGTCAATAAGGTTATTCAGCCTTCACAGATAATACTAAGCTTTACTCTATGCTCGACCGTGCTGCCATTGCCATATCCATAATAATAATAATAAAAATTTTCTGTTGGTTTAATAAATTATTTATGTAATACAGTTTTTATGTTACTGAAGTCTCAAAAGTCTCGTTATTTCCGTGACCGAAGATGTTAGTCTCGAGTCTCGAAAATACTAAAAAATTTTCGAGACCGAGATTCCCGAAATGAAAGATCTAATCACGGCCAATCAGGCCAAAGGTCGACACATCAATGTATCCGTAGTATTATAATAATATAATATAATATATCCTTTATTTCAGGCAACTAGGCCCATAAAAACAATAAATAAATACAACATCTTATAAATAAACTAATACATAACATAAACTATAAACGGGCTGCAAATACCTCTAGACACTGTGTGTTTAATGGTTGTATTATAGAACAACAGTTACACGTTATTCCAGCATTTATGAAAAAAGTGCTTATTGGAAAATATAATTTTTATATTCCCCACAATACAAGGGTATGTGATGTAGGCCGCATAAAGTCAAGGAATATCGGCCAAAAAATATACTATTGATAAATAACTAATTGATAAAAATATATAATTATAGTGTATATTTTATATGAAAGTAAACCCACAAACAATAATTTAGATGACATATTGTCATATTACTGCAGCTGTATTGTGGCTAACAGAACTCTGGGCTGTTGTTGTCATGTAATGACAGTCATCTGGTATCTTGGGTGGGCGAGACATCAGAACACATTATCATCTCCGGTTTCATTTTTAGATAATGTATAGGACATTATCATTACATTATATATATATATAAGACTTACTGGATAAATAAATAGGTAAATCGCATTTTTGTTTTATTTCTATATCTTTTATGTCCTTGATTAGGTACTCAGTGTGTTCATTATCTAGTTTAGGCAGAATTGTTTACCGACCTACCTCAATACAGAAATTATAAATATTTGGCTCAGTTAATCTTTAAGATCTTTTTCAATACGTTCATCATTTCAACCATAATGTTATTCACATTGTTTGTGAATACTGTCTTTATTTTAACTCATTTGGATAAGTAGTTTAGGTTTTACAACAGAATACTTATATTATTATGATTTTTGTGGAGATTATCTATCGTAAGTCCGTTGTATTAAGTTTTTTTGGTGCAATTACCACTTTGTAGATATTTAACTCAAGTACCTTAGTGCAAAATCGCCAATGAAAAACACAATTATCGATTAAAATCGTCGCAGAAACATTAAAACGCCTAGATAAAAGTTTATAGCAATGTCATTGTTTGAAGTTTTTGTACCTTTATCGTAGGAGTTACGTGATTTTATTTTCAGGATTGTGCAGATATTAAAAGTTCCTGAACCTTTTTAATTACAAAATACAAATTTTCAGCTATTCAGTATTATATATTGCTAGGAACCATATTTATCCATTGCTGGGGCAGTCGTCCATACTTCAATTTAGCCATGTCCTTTAAAACACTTATAATAAAAACAAAAACTAGTTAACACGACTAGACGGCGTCGTGTTGCGCTGCGAGGTGTCGCGTAATCTTCCGCGAAATCATCGATACACGACACCTTTCGGCCACAATTCCTGCTTGAGGAATGTCTCTAATAGATGAGTTGGAACCCGCATCACAAACTATTTAAAATTCGTTTCATGACGCGACTTCAACTCCTCGACCCTCAAAGTCCAGTTGGTCTTAGCTCGCTCGTACTCCATGATCTCCTCATCCTTCGTAGCGTAGTGCAGCCTGGACACGTAGAGCTGCGTCGTTGGTACAGCTGCACGCAGCAGGAAGTTGGGTCCAGCCAGTGCGGTACCACACTGATTACGACAAGGAGGCTGCCTTCTCTTCTTTTTCTCCACTTTCATAAAGCTATCCTTGTTACACTCGCCCTTTTCAGGGCCACGCTGTTTCGGCTGCTCGATGACAGCACTCTGCTTATCCCTCTTCACATGCTCTGCTGGTCGCTTTGTTCAATGCGTCAATGGTTGAAGTGTTGAGGACGTGACACATGCAGTACATTGTAAGCGGACTTGGTCATTGCGTTGATTAAGCGAGTATAGTCGTCGGCACGTAAGTTGGCAAGGTTTTGGGGTAGCGGGGGTAAGTTCGCGCATCGTGCACTTAGTGGAACAAAAAAGTGGTCACTTTTACTGCTTGCCATTATTATTTCCATCATTTATTTTTAATAATGTCTGTTCAGAAGAATGTTAAAGAAAAAAGAGGAATTCATTAGTTAATTCGGTATTATAAACAAAATAGATATAATATATAAATACATTTAAAAGTTAAAAAAAATGTATTAAAAAAAACATTAAAAATAATATATTATCGTCGTCACAATTAGTTAATAAAACAGCTACCCCTTTAATTCTTCTTTTTTTCCGGTGTCCTAAAGACAGTGACGAATTCTGAATTTCAACCTTCCTTAGTGTTTTTCTGACGTTTTAATAGTCTGCGTAAAAGGGTATTTGGTTCTGGCATTGTTATCAACGTAACAAAAACTAAATTTAAAACAACAACTTGTTAAAAAAAAGGGCACAACTTTCGTGTACGCAAGTGTATTCGGGAGTAAATGGAACGAGAACACTCTATGACGAGAACTACTGACGCACTAATCGCACGCTCAGAGCGGCGCTACGTCATACCCCGCATCCCGCTGACAACCGCTGACACCTAAAAATCGACTCCTGCGCATCGAACGACTCTTGCCAAGTTATTTGCCTATCACTATACACATCGCGCAATGTATATTTTTTGTAACTTGTTGCAATAATGTTGTTAATGTTTGGAATTTTATGTTAATTTAATATTTTTATGTTTTTTACAAATTAAATTGTAATTAAATGTTATATTCATTTTACCGATGGAAAGATATACCTCTTCGTTCTATACTTGCGGTCTAACTTTTTGTTTTACAGGTTATAATTGCACAACACAGCATTTTAAAGCAGAGCTCTTTGTTCCGAAGTAGTCCGAAGCACACTAAACGAGGTGAATTAATTAATCAGTCGACCTATGATTTTCGAAACATAGTTGTGGCGCGCTCGCCACACCCACATTCCCATTCCAACCTTATTCATCTATTCCAAGGCGTGATCGAGGTCAAGAGCGGGCTAAAAATGGTTTTGAATAATTTTTTATATTTTTGCTCTCTTCCTCACGCGTTTTTTGCTTTTGTTCACTTTTGTTTATAACTGTAGACCAAATACCAATTGTCTGCGCCATACTTGCGCCTGACAGTTTTGTAATACCACCAAGTCGCACATTCAAGTGATGCTATATTTTGTTTATAAGTTTTTTACTCTCACCCGCACACTTTGACTTATCACTTTTTTTACATTCATAATTCAGTACACGGGTGCGCCGCCACGAATAATTGCTTCTCATTGTAATTATATAAAATCTGAAGATTAAAGCTGTTTTTGTTGAAGAAACTGAGGTTTTCATTAAACTTCCATAATGTCCACTATCAGACATTAAAATTGGCGACCGTGACAGGACATATTCGCAAAATTCGTATCGAGTACCTACGAAGACAAAGAATCCTCATCAAAAGGAAAACTATCAAAGATTCATCGTGGAGGACTACAGACTCAAGAACACTAATAGAAGACAACTAAGCCAGCCAGGTCGGTCAGCATAATACGCCGCGCCCAGCCTTAGCTTCTACGACGTCGAAGTTCACCGTCAGCCTGCCACGCCAGCTCGAGGATTCCGTCAATATCTGCGAGCAGCTCGTGTACCTATTAGTGCCACAGCCACCAGCGAGGACCAGTGTAGCCAGAAGCAACAGTCTCGCCTATCAGTTAAGTGCCTTTCCTATACAATATCCTAAATATCTAAACCTATTTTCCTATCAAAGGTGTCGCTGTTTGGTACATTCCATATTCCATTTGTGTATTTCATTAGTCTATCAAAGTATCTAGCTATTCTAAAGCTTATTTCAAGTAAATAACCAGTAAATATCGTAAAATAGTAAAATTAAAATTCATTGTTCAGTGTCAACTACCTACGTCGCAATAAGTAAAATTGTAAGGTCATTGAAAATAATAATTGGTAACTATATTCCCGATATTTTCCATTCTACTGGGTAATCTGAGGCCCTAAGCTTAGGCGTCCTCCCAATAGTGCGTGTCATTATTCTAGTTCACACTATTTCAAATACTTTCGGCCGACTATTTCAGGTCGCTGCCGGTTACCGCTAGCCGCGTTCCGGTGGCGTCGGCGCCTCGCCACGCCCGCGCGCCGAGACGTCGCCGCCTCCGCCGCTGCGCTGCCGCCGCGCTATTGGCGCGCTTGCTGCCGCGTGGCTGCGTTCGGGACCGAGGTGCCGCCGAAGGAGTATCAGATAAGGCTTCAAACATACAATTTTATTCCTTCATTTGGCATTATTGTGTTACTGTTTAGATTACTCAATCAACTATAATCATTTTCTAAAGCTCTCAGTGGTAGTTTATTGTTTGTGGTTGCTACTATTAATTATTAATAAAACAAGATGTCTTTAAGCGAGGATAAAGACAGTAATGCAAAACTATTGAAGGAACTATCTGCTAAACGTAGCTCGGTCAAAGGTCGTTTAACTAAATTTAAAAAATACTTAGATGGAGTTTGCTCTTCAAAATTAACAAAAACTCAAGCTAAAGAGTTAGAAATTAATGTTGGTAAAATACGAGCTATGTCTAGCAAATTTGATGAACTACAGGTTCAGATTGAGGTCATTAATTGCGACAATATGGATTCTGAGATCGATGAACGTGATGAAATTGAGCAGATATTTACTTCACATTTTGCGATTGCTGAAGAGCAACTTGATAAGTATAAGAATACTCCTCGCGAATCAGATTTGCACAATTCATCACAATGTCATTACGATCAGTCATCTCAATGTCACCATGTTGATTTTAAATTACCACAAATACAAATTGCAAGGTTCGATGGCGCTTATTTCCGTTGGCTTGAGTTTCGAGACACCTATTTGTCGCTCATTCATAACAACGAGCGTATCAAACCTATTCATAAGTTCCATTATTTGGTATCGTATCTCGAGAATGAAGCCGCGCGAATCATTTCTAATTTAGAGATTTGTGAAACTAACTATGAAACTGCATGGCAGCTCTTGTGCGATCGTTATGATAACAAGCGCCAACTTATAAATCAACACCTCAATTCATTGTTATATTTTGAATCAACACAGCAACAACACAAACGTGAATCAGACAAATCACTAAGGTTTCTAGTTGACCACGTAACTAAAAACTTGCGAGCATTGTCAAGCCTAGCTAAACAAGATGAATTGCTTGACATGATAATTATTAAATTTCTCATACCAAAATTAGATAGTCGTACAGCCATGAAGTGGGAAGAACATCGTAATAGTTTGTCCGATCTCCCCGCTCTAAAGGATTTCAATAAGTTCCTAACTGATCACGCTGATGTGTTAGAAACTATGTATCAAAATAACTCTGATATACCCAAGGCAACACAATCACGCCAAAATAATCATAATAATTCTCGTAGTACTAAATCATTTTCATCTACAGTTCAGAACACTGGCCCTGTCGCTAAGCAGTGCGTCGTCTGTAAAGGTGACCACTGGATATACGACTGCCCTATTTTTCTAGCGAAGAGTGTTCAAGAACGACGAGATGAAGTATTTAAGTTGCACTTGTGCTCCAATTGTCTACGGACTGGGCATCGTGCACGTGATTGCAAGATGGGTCCGAGTCGTGAGTGCAAGCGTAGGCACAATTCACTCTTGCATTTACCTAATTCTAACAATACTAGCACAAGTAATGCTAGTACAGTCAGTAGCAATAATACTAACACAGATCGCGGTCCAACTGAAATATCAGTCAATAATTCAATTAACAATTCCATAGAAAATCAAGTTTTTTTGTCAACAGCCATGGTTAATGTTATTAATCCTCAAACAAACAAACAATTTCGAGTGCGTGCTTTATTAGACTGTGGCAGCCATTCCTCATTTATTAGCCAGTCACTCATGAACAAGTTGTCATTACAGGTATGTGCTGTAAATACTATTAATGTTATTGGTATAGGCAACAACTTAGCAGAACATGTAAACAAAAGTTGCATTGCCCGATTAAATTCATTTAACAATGACTATAGTGTCGTACAATCATTTTATGTATTGAACCAATTAACAGGTGCTATTCCTAAACAATCTATAGACATTAGTAAATTAAATATTCCAAGAAACATACAGTTAGCTGATCCTAATTTTAATCAGCCTTCGGCTGTAGACATTTTGATAGGTGCGGACCTATTTTGGGACCTATTAGGATGCGATCAGTTAGCATTAGGTCATAACATGCCCAAACTACGTAGCTCTAAGCTAGGTTGGCTCGTTGCCGGCCCTATTTCTCCAAGTTTAAGGAATCGTTCGTCACCTAAAAAAATTCCGTGTCTTGTTTCAATTAGTGATAGTGACGAATGCAATAATTCCGATATTAATTCCGAATTGATAAAGTTTTGGGAACTGGAGCAGGTTCCAGATAAGCAATACTTTGGCAAAATTGAGAAGGCATGTGAAGACCACTTTTATCGCAATACGTACCGTTTAGAATCGGGTAGATTTTGTGTTAGGCTGCCCCTAATTGATACTCCAGATTGTTTAGGAGATTCTTACGCAGTGGCTAAGAAACGATTGTTGTATTTAGAAAAACGTTTCCGTAAGAATCCAGAACTAAAGTTACAATATTCAAATTTTATTCAAGAATATTTGGAGCTAGGCCATTTAGAGGACTGTCCGACTATCAATCCCGTTCCATCCTATTATTTATGCCACCATGCAGTGTTTAAACAAAATAGTGAAACGACAAAGACTCGTGTTGTCTTTGATGGATCGGCACGAACTTCCTCAGGCTTCTCTCTGAACGACCTACAGATGGTCGGCCCCAATGTTCAAGACTCAATCTTTTCTATTTTGATTCGGGCTCGCCAGTATAAATATATTTTGACAGCTGATATAGAAAAATTCTTTAGGATGGTTAGATTAAACGAAAAGGATCGTAATTTGCAATTAATACTTTGGAGAAGTGACGAGTCCAATCCTATCAAAACCTTACGCCTTAAAACCGTAACTTATGGTCTCGCAAGTGCTACATATTTGAGCACCAAGTGTCTGTCAGTATTGGCAGAGGATTGCGATGACGAGCTTATAGGTAATGTCATTAAACACGACCATTATGTCGATAATTTAGTCACCGGATCCAACAATGAGTCCGAGTTACTATATATTCAACGCAAGGTGTCGGACACCCTAGGATATGGTGGATTTAAACTACGTAAGTTCAGATCGAATTTACCAAGCATTTTATCATCATCAGTCATTGATCAAAATGATAAGGTTAGTTTAAGTGAGTCTTCTAATACTTTAGGATTAAATTGGGATCCCAAAACCGATACTCTTCAAGTATCAATTAAAATTCCTAATAAAAATGATGTACATAACATGAGACATACATGTCCTAAAGATAAACTATTTGGTAAATTTACAGTTAGTGAATTAGAATCATCTTTTATTTGTTTATGTAAAATTGCTCAGCAAACTTCATTTGCTTCAGAGTACAATATTTTGTTAAAAAATAAATCATTAAGTAGCAAGTCAACACTCTTGTCACTTTCACCCTTTATGGACGATGACAAGGTAATGAGAGTCGGTGGTAAAATAGAATTATCTAATTACAACTATACTCAAAAACATCCCATACTTTTACACGCCTCTCATCCGTTCACAAAATTATATTTTACATACGAACACTTACACAACATGCATGCAGGGCCTCAGCTGTTGCTAGCCTGTACAGTCGGCCAAGAAAGTGGTGTACCACCCTAAGGTTGAATATCGCTTGCAGATTCATAGGTGATAAAGATTAGTTTCGCTTGCAGATCGATCTGACAACTTCTATTGCTGTCTTTATCTGATTATTGATAACGACTATTACTGTTTGTAACGTGACAGCTGTTCTTAGTTTGAACTTGATGGAACCAATGACGTCGTAAAATCAACGGCGGCGGGGGGCTGTAGATTTTGATGACAAAATTGTATCTACAAATTCAGAATTGTAATCAACAAGTTACATAAAATTGTAAAGGCACAAGGCGAGTCCACAAACCTACAATTTCTGTAAACTTGTAATTACAATATCAATAAAAAACAAGCTAAAATAGATTTATCCTTTTATTAAATTTCTACAATCAATTTTAAAATACTTATAACAAACAAAAACATAGCATATATAGTAATATTTAGAAGATATTGAAAATTTTTAAAAATTAGAAACGGGTGTAACCGCCGTTGGCCTCTATAACCTCTAAAAGACGAGACCTCATTGAACCAACAAGCCGTGAGCAAATATCGGTTCCCCGCATTTCCTCCCAGATATAATTACAGTGACTAATAAGAGCTTGTTTGGTTCTTTCATTTTGATGCGACCATCGTTGGACCATAAGGCCCCAAAGATTTTCTATCGGGTTGAGGTCCGGCGATCTTGAGGGCCACTGAATTACCCTTACGTCAGTGTGTGAACGAAACCAGGCTCTTACGATCCTCGCATTATGAATTGAACAATTATCTTGAACAAAATCAAATTGTGGCACTTCGTTCTCCGGGTAAACATTACGGACTGTCGGTAGCATTGCATTCTGAAGCACGTCGATATAATTTACAGCCGTCGCTCGAGGAGGTAGAGAACACAATTCTCCTACACCATCCGTACTCATCCAGCCCCAAATATTTACGGAAATTCGACCTGATTCTCTATTTGGGATTACATGATCATCTTTATACCGTGTTGAATTATATCGCCAAAGGTGAAGACGTCCATGCTGACTGGATTTAAACGTTTTTTCATCACAAAACACTGTATTAGACCAATCAAACTCTAAGTGCTCTCTGGCGAAGTTCAGACGAGCAAGTCTGTGAGCATCCGTCAAATATATTTTCTTGGCGTAATGCCTGTGGTGCAACCCCATGTAATGTAGATGATTCCTTATTGTTTGGGCACTCACATCGAACATCTCCGCAAAATGTTTTGTGGGCTTAAAACCATTGATTTCATATTCCCGTCTCATGAATTCTCTATCGTTATTGGAGAGTGCAGGCCGGCGACCACTTCTTCTGTGATCCAACAAACTTCCCTCCTCTCCTTCACGACGAATCCAAAAGCGGACAGAACGCCTCGATATATTCAAATTCCGGGATATCGCACTGATACTGCTTCCCTCATTAAATTGGGCAATTATTTGTGCTCTTTCGGCAATGGTCAAGTTGGCAGGCATTAAGATGATTTTATATGCAGTTGATTGAAAAATAACACGGAAAATATATCGATTTTTTGCATATATTTGACAAAATGTCAATTGTCAGTTTTCTTTTTCAAATGGAATTCGGTTGTCTAAATAGTTTTTATTACTTTTGTTTGGAAACATTTCAATTGCTTTGTAGAAACTAATGTCCTTTTCATTTATACTAAAGGTTAAAATGTCATGTACTTATATGTGACATATGACGTATGAATACTAAATACATAGGTTTACGTCATGATAATGTTGTCTCTTTCAGTAATATCTTTTTATAACGAACCTTGTTGTAATTTTCGATGACCGGGAAACTAAATCAAAACTGGTACACCACTTTCTTGGCCGACCGTACAAGAGAGACTGTGTGGACTATAAACGGTAGGCACTTGGCCCGCCGCACAGTTCATGCCTGTGTCAGATGTAGCCGTATACAAGTTAAAACATTAACTCCCATGATGGGAAACTTACCTGCACAGCGCATCACACCTGATTTTCCATTCCGTGCTGTTGGCGTTGACTTCGCTGGTCCGTTCCTCACGCTAAATAGAAAGGGTCGAGGTGCACGATTAATCAAAACCTATTTATGTTTGTTTGTATGCTTCCGATATAAATGTGTGCACCTGGAAGCCGTCAGTGATTTGTCTAAAGACGCGTTCATCATGACGTTACGAAGGTTCATATCGCGACGGGGCAAGCCAGCGGAGATATTTTGCCATAATGGCCGCAACTTTGTTGCAGCAGCTAGAGAGATAGGTAGTTTTCTTAAAGCTAATCATGGACCTGTGGTTAATTTTGCCACCAATGAAGGAATAAGGTTTGTGTTCTCTCCCACGTATGCTCCACATTTCGGCGGCATCTGGGAAGCCGGCGTTAAATCCGCGAAATACCACTTAAAGCGCGTTATGGGGAACAATCATTTAACGTTTGAGGAGATATGTACTCTTTTCACACAAGTGGAAGCGGTGCTTAATAGTCGACCTTTATGCCCACTTTCCCCTTCCCCTAACGATTACCATTTCCTAACTCCCGGCCACTTTCTGATAGGGCGTGCCCTAAATGCATTGCCTGGTCCATCGCTCGAGCACGAGAGCCAGAACAACCTTCAACGTTACAAGAAGCTTGAGCAAATCCATCAACATTTTTGGCAGCGCTGGCAAAAGGAATATGTAGCAGAACTACAGCAGCGCTCCAAATGGCGTACAAAATCAGCATCCCTGCAAGTTGGAGATTTAGTTCTTCTCCAGGAGGATAACGTCCCACCACTCAGCTGGCGAATGGGACGAGTTAGCCGCTTGTTCCCTGGGACCGATGGCGTCTCACGAGTCGCAGACGTGAAACTACCAGAGGCTGCTTCAGGAGGCCTCTCACTCGGATTTGTCCCTTGCCTGCCTCTTCACCGGAAAACGACTGAAGAAGTTGAAAGGAGTCTTTCAACGGGGGGGGGAAGATGTCTGCGCCATACTTGCGCCTGACAGTTTTGTAATACCACCAAGTCGCACATTCAAGTGATGCTATATTTTGTTTATAAGTTTTTTACTCTCACCCGCACACTTTGACTTATCACTTTTTTTACATTCATAATTCAGTACACGGGTGCGCCGCCACGAATAATTGCTTCTCATTGTAATTATATAAAATTGAAGATTAAAGCTGTTTTTGTTGAAGAAACTGAGGTTTTCATTAAACTTCCATAATGTCCACTATCAGACACCAATAACACATCCTAACTTCAACTGAAGAAGTTTCATACAAACTTTAATCTACTTTTCCCCCACGTGGGAGTGGAATTTTTAGAAAATCCACTTGTGAGTGGAATTTCTAAAAATCCGTTCTTAGCAGACGTCTACTAACTATAAACTACCTTCCTTCCAAATTTCATATTTATCCGTCAAGCGGCTTTGATATTTTGTAATGTGTGGAGTGAGTGAACTTTTGCCTATATACACCGTGAAATTTTAATGGTTGTTTTCCAAGGCAAAATGGCTTTGTCTTGGTAATATAATCGTTTTATAAACAAATAAAATATTAGAAAGCAAAAAATGGCGCAGTGTAGTTAATGCATTATCGCCATGCGTGAGAGCTTATTTTGCTCTGAACATTTATTAATCACTTTTCTTTTGTTGGCAGTGCGCGGCGGGGCGTGTCTCGTGTAGGTACCTACGTTACGTCTACTGAACTACTAATGATTCTCGCGCTTTCGAGTTTATGAATATTTTTTTAATAAAGTGAAAAAAAAACATTCGTTTTTTAAATTTAACTGTATGTTTCGATACTACTACTGATGGGTAACTATCCTACCACGGTAAAACAACCATTTAAATTTCAAGCTGTATAGGTATATCTATCCAAAAGGGCTGAAGACGACATCTGGTATGAACTCTCTGTGCACAGTTTCAGCTAAAAATAAGTGACTTAAAGAATTGATACCAAATTATCGGTTTCATATGTTTCTTGAATACCAATCATAACAAACGTGTCACATCACTACAAGGGTCACTACACGTCACTACAACTTTCACGTCACTTGCCAATAACATGATAATTCTGTTCGTTCTTCTTAATTTGAAAATTTCTGTCTCTGGTATCAATGTATTGCAATTTCTGATAAGTTCCACACGTGTTGACATATGATTACAAAACCCTTGCCATATCGTTTGCTATCATTCAAAGAAGCCGTGCAGTTGGTATGTATATACCCTTTAAATTACACGTTGTATATACAAATCAGTTTTTAGGTATTGGCGAGATTACTGCGAATAATTTCGGGCGATATCAATGAAAAAGAAAAACAATTTCTTGTGGATATTGAAAAGTATAACAGATGTTGATTTGTATCTGATATACGCAACCCAAAGATAAGTACATACATCTTAGAACAACAACGCATAGAAGAGGCGTCTAGAACAAAACACGAGCGATTTCGTGTACTGTCCACTTTATTTTCTTTGTGTGCGTGAGCCGAATGTGTCTACGTTCTTCAAACGCACACAAATATAGCTTTCAGTGATACCATTACCAGACCATTACCCACAAAAATGGGAAAACGCACTATTATGTTGCTGGATCAAATCAAGTATTTTATGTTATGAAACTAGATAAGATGATGTTTTTTTATGTAATATGACTTATATGACTTATATTTACGGAAGGTAAACGAAGTGAGATATCGTTTATTGCGTTTAGAATGTTTGATGTGTAATAATGATATTATAGAAATGTATTAATTGCTTGAAAAATCTCGTTTGATATCAATTAAAAGTATGTGTTGTATTTATGAAATAGAAAAATATTATTGAGAACATTACTTAATTGAAAAAAATCTTAATCAATAAAATTGTCATCTTTATGATGCCACTCTCCGAACTAACAGTAACTTTTAGTTATAATACACTGTAGTTAGTAGCTGTAAATAAATATAGTTTAGTTTGACGCATACATAATTGCCGCCAAAACAATATTTAAAAAAAAAATAAGCACAAAAGAAATCAATATGGGTATTTTTTTCCTCACGGATAGCAACATTGAATTGTGATAAGTTAGGTTATTAGAATTTTTGTTTGATGGTCGATTTACTTAAATATAATGTGTAAAATGTAAGTATTTACTTGTGAAATGTAATTTGATTACACGTTTTTTGTTTTCCTGAAGGACTATGACATCCCTTTACGCTACAAACGGTCGTTTTAAATTATTTACTCGCGAGCTCTGTTCGGCAGAATGTGACCTTGAGTACTGACGGCTCGTCGAGCAAAGTTAGCCAAAATGGCTAAGTTTTAGTTGCCTCACTTTTTGCACTCGTACTATCCTTCTATGCGTTGTTATTCTAAGACATAGATGAAATCATTAACGGCGTTAAGAATAAGAGCTGGTAAACCAAAAACAAAAGTCCAGATTGACGAAACACCGAAAATTCATTCACCAGTAGAATGCTATGTTATCTCCGAGTGACCTATTGTATGTATGCCATATAATTAAATATAAAACTTTGTACTGTAATAAACTAATCACTACCTCAGAGTATCTTTTCCAGGAGGTATAATATAATATTGTAGCAACCCACTCGAGGCCAGTCAGGGAATCCCGTAACCGCGTGCCACTACGGTATACCGAATAAGTGCGAGTATATCGTAGCTATGTCTTTCTCTTTCTCGCGCATCGCTCGCTTCACGAGCGGGGTGCGCGCGGCGCCAGTCCGCCGCCCGCGCGCAAGTTGTAGACTCGTACGTAAGAATTACCTATCCGAAACCACGTGCTCACATGTGGTAACCAACGTGTACTTTCATTCCTCATATGTGGTGCCTAATGTGTTTATTTGTGATCTTATTGTATACGAAAAACTAAGTCCGAATCCCATGTTTGTGAACGTGTTTTAACCAAGTAAACGATAATCATAAGAGACAGTGTTCATCATTCCAGTTACCCTGAGACCTCCCCTCATATGTGGCGCCCAAAGTGTTTTTTCGTGTACAATAGTGTCTTTCGTCATAAGTAGTGCCTTTCCATGTGACAGTAGAGTGCAAAAACCTCATTTAGGTGACGCTCAACGAGTTTTTTCGTGTCACAATAGCGTAGGTACTTTCCCAAATCTATGACGCCTCACGTGTGTTTTCGTGCAAAATATAGTACATAGACAGTGTCTACTCGATAAACGTTTTGCAGTGACGAGTTAAAAATGCCAGTGACCAGGAGCAGAGCGGCCAGTTTGACTCGGAGAGAAGATGCAAACGAAGCATTCCCCGGCCTCTCGAGATCAGACACGCCGCCCGTGTCGACCGCTAACCAAGATGGCGAGGACACGTTTTCTTCACCGCGCCCCGACGCAAACGCAACGTTCTCCAGTGAGCACGTCGCGGCCATAATCGCTTCTCTGCAACGCTCTCAAACAGAAGCCTTCAGGGAGCTGCTCAACTCGGTGTCGCGTGTGAATGCATCCACCCCGGAATCACTCGCGCTTCTAGGGAACAATACCCTAGCCCGCTGCAAAGCAACCTTTTCCGGCCGACCGAAGGAGTCAGTCGAGGCGTTTATTGACGCTATAGAGGCATATAGTGACTGCGCCCAGGTATCGGACTCAAATATATTACGCGGCTTGGCCTATCTCTTCAAAGTCGAAGCTGCCACGTGGTGGCAAGGCATAAAATATTCAGTGTCGTCATGGGAAGAAGCTAAACATAACTTATTATGTGCCTATGGTGATCGCCGGCCGCCTCATCGTATTTACCTGGAAATATTTGCGACGCCGCAAGACAAAGAAAACACCGACATATTCGTCGCGCGTATTCGCGCCCTTTTTGCACGTTTGCCTAAGGGTGACGTAACAGAGTCCGCACAAATAGATATGACCTACGGACTCCTGCACAGTAGAATCAGACAAAGAATACGAAGAGAAGAGTGCCATAACTTCTTTGAATTACTTCGTCTCGCACGAAACGTTGAAGACTCTTTCCACGAGACTAATCTTGTGACACCTACGACGAGTGAACTGCGAACCGAAACGCCAACAACTTCGACAACGTGCACAGCCGCGCGTGATAGTGCCGCCGGCCGTGATAGTGACAACACACGCGTTTTCCCGCCAAAACGCTCGCATGCCTACGGACCTCGCCTCGCCGGCGCCCCCGGCGCCGCGCCGCAGTACGCGCCTTCTCGGGCCGCGCTAGCCGCGCCCGCTCCGACTGCGACGCCCGCCCCGCCTGCGCCGCCTGCGCCGCCCGCGCCGCCTGCACCATTACAGGACTCCGGGAATAAGCGACGGCCCATCTGCGAGTATTGTAAGAAATTCGGACACGCCAAAGTCAATTGTCGTAAGTTGCAAGTGCGACAGCCAGGTGAGACTGACAATTATATTATTAAATCGTTCTATTCAGTTCAATCTCGTACGTCTGACTCTTGTGATAATAATAGTGATAACGGTGTTGTGTCTTGTCGTATTTCGGGTCGCCATGTTAAAAACAATTTAATTCCACAAGAAAATGTGTGCAATATTTTAAATAAGCAAAGAGCTAATATTCTCCCAAAACCTTTGACTTATAATATGATGCATAATAATTGTAATAATAATTCTCAAAATGTGTTCGACAATTTAAATAATTGTAATGATAACCTAAATAATATAAAGGAGAATACACATTTATATAACAGTAATGTAAAGGAGAATACACATTTATGTAATAGCAATGTAAAGGAGAATGCACATTTATGTAACAGTAATATAAAGGAGAATGCACATTTATGTAATAATGATGTAAAGGAGAATGGTCAATTATTTTGTAGTAATGTTAAGGAAAATGCGTATTTATGTTTAACCGATGTATGTTTGTATAATGATCGTACGGGACCCCCTATTGGTCGCGACTTACGACCGATTTTTAATATTTCAATTTTAGGGTTTTCCGGTACCGCGTTGATAGATACCGCCGCCAAACATTGCATTGCGGGTCATACGCTATATACTCTCCTTCTACGTCAAGGTCACCCTCTCAGCTCTTCGACACGCGAAGTTAAGCTTGCTGACGGTGTAGTCCGTACGATGGATGTACTTACCACCACGTTAGAGGTGTGCTTAGAAACGGTAGTTATTACGATTCCTTTCTTAATTTTTCCGGACTCGACAGAAAACGAGACGTTGTTAGGTATTGATTTTATAACCGCCGCGGGAGTAGTTATAGATTTTTGCAAGGAAGTCTGGTATTTCAGTAACCTTGATACAGTAAAATATACCCTGTGCTTCGAACCTACCTCGCGTGACGTAGCCTGCGCCTCCACAGATATACTCAGGGATGATGAAGGTACTCACCTTAAACCAGCTGAGCGACAAGCGCTTGCTGCCGTCCTTACCAGGCACGCACACGTCTTTAAAGCAGGGGGAGGTCCAACACCATATGCAGAGCATCGCATTGATACAGGTGAGCATCCTCCAATTGCTGTTCCTCCTTACCGGCTTAACCCTTCAAAGAAGGAGCTCATGAAAACTGAAATAGGTAAGATGTTACAAGATGACATTATAGAAGAGTGTGAATCAGCTTGGTGTTCACCGGCGCTGATGGTGCCGAAGTCCCATGGAGGTATTCGCTTCTGCGTCGACTACAGGCGTTTGAATGCAGTCACCAAAGCTGACACATATCCGATGCCACGCATCGACGAGTTACTTCAGAGCACAATCGATCGTCTCCGATCCAGCTCTGCTTTACAAAATGTAACTTTAATAGCGTATTACGATGATCTCTTGATAATATCTCTTGGATACCAACAGCATCTGCAAGACCTCGAGGCAGTTTTTAAACGTTTGGCTGAGTTTAACCTCCACGTAAATAGGGAGAAGTGCGCTTTTGCTCGTGAAAGCGTTAAATACCTCGGTCACGTTATAACACAAAAAGGTGTTTCCACCGACCCAGAGAAGGTGAGCGCTGTCCTCGAGATGAAGGTACCAGGTAACTTAAAGCATCTGAGAACCTTTTTGCAAACATGTTCATGGTTCAGAAAATTTATTCCCAACTTCTCAAAAGTTGCCGAACCATTGACTCGCTTGACCAGGAAAAGTCAAGTTTGGTCTTGGGGCACGCAGCAGACCCAAGCATTCAATGAGCTGAAGAAACTACTGACCTCAGCTCCAATACTGCTTCAAGCCGATTTCAGTCACCCCTTCATTCTGCGAACTGACGCAAGTAACTACGCCTTAGGCGCAGTTTTAATGCAGGGCGACGGCAATCAGAAAGTAGCTCAACTGTATTATTTCACAGGGATGCGGAGAATAATCACCGATTATGTCTTAGCCTGCATCCACTGCCAGCGCTATAAAGCCAACAATACCAAACCACCAGGCCTGCTCCAGACTCCAGTCATGAGCCAGCGAAACGAAGTCCTGGCCATGGACCTTTTCGGCCCACTCCCGGAAGGAGACCAGGGGGAGCGTTGGATCTTTCTCATTGAAGACACTGCTACTCGATGGACGGAGCTATTTACTCTAAAAGAAGCAACAGCAGAGGCCTGTGCTCATGTTCTCATTGAAGAATATTTCATGAGGTTCGGTTTACCTCGTAGGATTATTTCGGACAATGGTGTTCAATTTGTTTCCGCAGTAATGCGAGAGTGTATGTCAGTTCTAGACATCAAACAATATTTTGTCCCGCTGTATCATCCACAAGCTAATCCTGCTGAGCGCAAAAACCGCGATCTGAAGGCAATTCTAGCCTATCTCGTGGAAGACGACCACACATCCTGGCCAAAGAAATTACCAGTGATCCGTTTTGCTCTCAATAGTGTAAAATATCGCACAACAGGTAAGTCACCGGCTTATTTGACCTTTGGTAGAGAGATGCGGTCCCCCACAGAAGTCATTCACGATCTTCGCACAATCAGAGCCAAAGAAAATTTTGTCCCTCAAGTTACCCCTTACCTTAAAAACTTTCTTCATTCACTGTCAGATGTTCGAGAACGCGTCGAGATCCAACAGGACAAGACAAAGCAGTATGCCGACGTTTCCCGCCGACCATCTGACTCATTCGAGGTAGGTGATTTAGTCATGTTGAAATCACATTTGCTGAGTAAAGGATCAAAAGACCTTACTTCCAAGTTCTTGCCGCGCCACGATGGCCCCTACCAGATCATAAAAAAGGTAAGCCCAACGACGTACACCATCGCGAGCACAGAACAACCAAATGTAGATTTAGGTAAATATCATACCGAAGACCTCACGCGATACCGAGGCAGCTATAACTCCTTACCAAAACCCGTTAATCCTAAAAGGAAACGCGGACGTCCAGCTAATGCTGAGGTTAATAGGGTACCAGTCCAGGAGCGAGGGCGTTCTCCAGAACTGGAGGGGGAGTATGTAGCAACCCACTCGAGGCCAGTCAGGGAATCCCGTAACCGCGTGCCACTACGGTATACCGAATAAGTGCGAGTATATCGTAGCTATGTCTTTCTCTTTCTCGCGCATCGCTCGCTTCACGAGCGGGGTGCGCGCGGCGCCAGTCCGCCGCCCGCGCGCAAGTTGTAGACTCGTACGTAAGAATTACCTATCCGAAACCACGTGCTCACATGTGGTAACCAACGTGTACTTTCATTCCTCATATGTGGTGCCTAATGTGTTTATTTGTGATCTTATTGTATACGAAAAACTAAGTCCGAATCCCATGTTTGTGAACGTGTTTTAACCAAGTAAACGATAATCATAAGAGACAGTGTTCATCATTCCAGTTACCCTGAGACCTCCCCTCATAATATAAAATAATCTTATCTTACTCTTACTAATACTATACTTACTATACTAATACTAATATTATAAACGTGAAAGTTTGAGAGGATGGATGGATGTTTGTTACTCTTTCACGCAAAAACTACTGAACGGATTTGAATGAAATTTGGCATGTGATAGTTTAAATCCTGGAATAACACATAGGCTACTTTTTATCCCGGAATTCTCACGGGATCAGGATTTTACGCGGGAAAACCCTCCTACGCGAACGAAGTCGCGGGCAAAAGCAAGTATAATATAAGGTAGACTTGATTTTTTTATTAATACTTGATAAAGCATGTGAATGTGGGTAAACCACAATCGTTTTAACTATTTGTCGATTTCTTTTTGTAGACCTGCTAAAAGAAATTTATTATCAAATAAACAGCATTGTGTTCAACTTTCTGTATTTGTAGGGTTCCGTAGCCGAATGGCAAAAAACGGAACCCTTATAGTTTCGACATGTCTGTCCGTCTGTCTGTGTGTCCGTCCGTATATCACAGCCATTTTATTCCGAAACTATTAGGACTATAGATGTAAAACTTTGTAGATAGATGTATTCTGTGAACCGCTTTCCGATTTTAAGAGAAAATTTAAAAAATATTTAAAATAAAGGGAGCTCCCCATACATGGAACTGAAACTGAAAATATTTTTTTTCATGTAACCTATACGTGTGTGGTATCTATAGACAGGTCTTTAAAAATGAAATTAAGGTTTCTAAAATGACTTTTTCATAAAGTTAATCGTTTAAAAGATATACGCTTCCAAAGTGGTAAAATGTGTGTCCTCCCCCCTCTAACTTCTATAATAATGAAGTGAAAAATCTAAAAAAACCATATGTTGTAGATCTTAATGTAATCTTTCAACCAAAATTGGTTTGAACGAGATCGAGTCAGCAGTTTTTGAGATACAGTATATTTTCTAAAACCGCAAATATAACTTTGTAATTCATGCAAATACTATGAAAAACAAAGTTATTTGGCGTAGTTGTAAAATTGAAAAAAACTAGTTTTAAGAAATTTGTAAGGTTTTTTGATTTTTTTTTTTTTTCAAATAAATATTTTAAGTATATTATATTTATTATAGTTACTACGGAACCCTTCATGGGCGAGTCCGACTCGCACTTGGCCAATTTTTTTTACTAATTATTTCTACTTTTTTTACTTTATTATGATGTTAACTTTTTCCCACTGCTGGGGCAAAGGCCTCCTCTCTATGAGAGGGAATGGGCCGTAATCGACCATGCGGGCTCAGTGCAGGTTGGTGGATGTCACAAGTGTTCGGATTTTTGGTTCTAGGACCTAGGTTTTTTCACGAAGTTTTCCTTCATCGTTCTGAGAGCAGATACAAATTACACAAAGTAATGTGCTTGACGGGGTTCGGATCCATGACCTGCAACTTGCAAATCGGGCCCGACCCGATAACGTCGGTCCACCAGATTACTGCTTTTAATATTCCATTACTCCATGATAATTATTTAGTAGATTACTTTAAGCAGCTCTTTATTGTACACCATAACAGAATTAAATAAGGATTTAACAACTACAAAGGGTGTGTTACAATGGGTGGTCTTATCTCTAAAAGTGATTTGATATTTCCTAAGATATTCATTGAACACAACAGCAATTTTGTTCAAAATAAAATACTTGCGTTGAATAAGTTATTTATTTGGATAAGGATTCATTTAAATTATGTTTTTCATTAATAATATTTATCTATGAAAATAATAAGTCCGACCACAGATTTCTTTATTGGCCACGTGATCAAACATGGCCCCATGAACCCCCCCCCCCCCCCCCCCTGGATCCGCCCTTGCCACCTAATTTACTAATTCAGCCACAGATTTTACATCTCATCACCATTTTACGGTTTACAGCATCAACACAAGGTCCTCGTAGGTTAGGTTAGGTTTTTCTTTAGTCAGTACGAGTCTGACAGACCCCTTCGCCCGCCCCAGGGCGAGGGACATCCATGAGGATTTCCACCTCGGAACAAAAAAAAAAGGTTTTTTTTAATTCGCTGTTTCCTCCATCGTTTGACGGAAACCTGAGCTAACTAAATCTCATGCAATCCAGTTCTTGCAGTTATTCCTCTAAAAAGCGGGTAGAATTTAGGGTGTATATTAAAGTAACAAACTAAGGACTCCTTAAAAGCCTTAGTAGCCAGGTTACCAAATCCATTTTTATGTAGCAATAAAACTTTTAAGTCATTTCTTATCTATCACTCTGACACTAGGCAGCATGGACTATGACGTTCGCCTGTCCAACCATGAGCTGGACGAACAAAAAAAAATTGGCCAAGTGCGAGTCGGACTCGCCCATGAAGGGTTCCGTGGTAACTATAATAAATATAATATACTTAATATATTTAATTGAAAAAAAAAAACTAATAACCTTAAAAATTTCTTAAAACTAGCTTATTTACAATTTTTACAACTACGCTAAATAACTTTGTTTTTCATAGTATTTGTATGAATTACAAAGGTATATTTGCTGTTTTAGAAAATATACTGTATCTCAAAAACTGCCGACTCGATCTCATTCAAACCAATTTTGGTTGAAAGTTTACATTAAGATCTACAACATATGGTTTTTTTAGATTTTTCACTTCATTATTTTATAAGTTAGAGGGGGGACACACATTTTACCACTTTGGAAGCGTATATCTTTTAAACAATTAACTTTATGAAAAAGTCATTTTAGAAACCTTAATGTCATTTTTAAAGACCTGTCTATAGATATCACACACGCATAGGTTTCAAAAAAAAAAATATTTTCAGTTCTAGTTCCATGTATGGGGACCCCCCTTTATTTTAAATGTTTTTTAAATTTTCTCTTAAAATCGGAAAGCGGTTTACAGAATACATCTATCTACCAAGTTTTACATGTATAGTCCTAATAGTTTCGGAATAAAATGGCTGTGACATACGGACGGACGGACAGACAGACAGACGGACAGACATGTCGAAACTATAAGGGTTCCGTTTTTTGCCATTCGGCTACGGAACCCTAAAAAACACTCTGACACTGACAACTGTCACTGTCAAATCTGTCTATGTCTATGAGCGGCTTCGTTTCGTTTTTGTGATTTCGTCACATTTAAGAGATCTATTTATAAAATACAAATAAATAAGTAGCTACATAACTTATGTTAACTTAAGAAATGTTAGTCTCTAAACATTTATTTACAGAATTTTATAAAATGATTATATTGTTTTAATGATATAAAGAACTCAGAATGGACGTAGATTTGCTAAGACCAGGCACTGTGCCCATCTCACCAGATACAATCCTATGGTTTGAATTTCTTCTAGACCCAAACTTACTAAAGAAGCATCTGAGCAAACCCAATCCAGGTAAGAATTTTTGTTTACTAGAAATCGGCAAGTATAAACAAAAAAGTTAAGTCGTAGTTACTTAAGATAATTTTAAAGCAGACTACTGAATTAAATTAAATAGCATACCGAACAACTTTCACAGGACTTGAGATTAAAAACTATTCTAGATTAAGTGATCATGACTTTAAAGCAAATGAGTTTTACCCGAAACACTACATAAAACAAGGTACCTTTTTTGTTGTAGAAATTTCTTTGGGAAGCATCTAAGACAAGTTTTGTGTGTGAGCTAGCATATACTACTACTTTACTTACTATCTTATATCATACTATAATCCAATTGGTTTAGTCAAAGATCTAAATGATGTACTTTTTCACAGAACCAACAGCGTGCGAACTAATAGAGGAGTTTCTATCGGTTGACACCAAGAATGGTAACTCTAAGCCCACTAGTGAACGTGTGGTGGACATTGATGCTCCTCCAACCCCCCCACTGGCTACTACTCCAGCACCAGTGCACTTCACCCGGAAACAGCTGGCTCTAAAGATCCTTGCATTAAAAGTTGCTTCTGATTTACATTGGAACTTAGGTAAGCTTCTTGTTTTATATTTTACTAGCAGTTGCACAGGGCTTTGCTCCCCTGGACTTTACAAAATAAAAATTTAACTTTAATCCTGCTTTTGCAATCGAGTAGTCTATGAAGTTTCAAGCTACTTCCATACCAAATTTCATCCATACCACCTAGTACTTTCAAAAATTTGTATGTTTATATAAACTTTTCTGCTTTATAATATTAGTGTAGATTTACCACTACGAAATTACTTCCATTATCTCTGTTCTGTGTGATTTGTCCTCTAAATAATCGTCTTTATAACCAGAGTAACAAATGGTTAATGTAGTGTAATTTTTCTGAATTTGTTTCTAAGGTTTAGTGCATAAATATTGTACCTTTATGCTTATTCCCTCCTCTACTTATTTCAGATATATTTGAGAACAAGCTGCCTCCTCAGATCCAGCAACAGTTAATGCAAGATCTGGTGTACATGTCTACTGATGCTGCTTTTGCTGTACCACCTCAGGTAATAAACTAAATCAATATTAATAGTACCTTGTAATATTGTATTACCTCTTGCTAAAATTATGAATGCCAAAGCCTGCATTGTAATAGCCTCAACAATTGAATGGTGTTTGATGAAAATGGGCACACAGCACACCTTGACAGAAAGAAGAGAAAGGTTTTAATCTGGACTGGAATATACAAAACCTGAGATTATTTCCTCCAGGGTTGCAGGAATATTCTAATGAGATACAGCGGCCCTGGAGTGCAGCAACTGAAGGAGCATGGTGGGTTTTCAGTCAGTAGAAGTCTGACACATCCTTCTGGTCCACCCAAGGCGAAAGGAGTCATTTGCTGATTTTCCCACTGAATTTTTATTTTTTTATTATCCACTTTCACACAGTTCATACAGGGTAAATGGCTTACATTACTAGCATTTTGAACCTTTTCACTTCAATTAACTACAGCTTGAAGAATATCCTAATGCGCTAGTCGACCAATTAATAACACTACAAAGTATGCCTGGGCTAAAAATATGCAAGATCATGGACTTGCGCCAACAAGCCCGTGCCTATGGTCCCCATCTAGGATTGCAAAAGCCTAACAGGAAAAAAAGAATGTACACCATAATAAAATGACACATAATCCCTGGGCTATTCAGTCACATGATAGTCTCGGAATGTTAACATATTTATTTGGCCTTATCTTGTAGGAAATTCCAGTTGAGTTGCTGCAGCAGCCTCAGGTGCAGTTTGCTCTGGTGCTGTACCACCGGTGGATCGTCAGGTTCCCCGTGAAGGCAGCACTCTATGCTAAGTCAAACAAAATGTCTTATATCCACATGTGAGTACCTACCTGTTTTTCATCATCCTTTTCCTGACTATGTTTGGGTCAGCTTACAGATTAACTGGATGCAGCTGAGTTTCAATGTTTTACATGGAGCGACTAACTTTCTGACCTCTTGAATTTAGTAGTTGGGTAACACAATACCCTTTGGCCAACCGGTATCAGATTTTCTGGCTTCTGACTACCCGTAACAACTGTCAAAGATGCCCAAATAACGGCCGGGACCAACTGCTTTAAGTACTTTCCGAGGCATGTGGTGTTCCACCGACAAAACTACCAAACTCCTGGCTACTAGTGAAATGTCTAATAGATAAACCCAATAGATCTTTTTTCACCCGGGAATCGAATTCGAGAGCAGTTCGCAAGCGCGACTGCTGAGCGTGACTGCCACTAGATCTACGAGCAGGTAGGGCACCTGTTTTTATTGATACTTTTTTGATGCAGGTCTTACTATAGTTGTTATAAATTGTGTACTTAATTATTTTCTTCCAAAGATAGTGCAGTTGTGTTATCCACAAAACGGAATGCAATATTCTTATTAAGAACTTTTGACAATTCTAAACAGTGACTTATGAGGAGCAATGTTCGTATTTTCAGGTGCGTCCGCATTCGCATCCAAGTCGTAAACTCTCGAAACATCTGAAATTCCCTTACATTTTGCCATTGTTTGTAGCCGAGACGTTTAAATTATTAAATTGATGATGATTAATTTTTTTAGTACGTGAATTAGCATTCTTTTTGAGAGACAAACTTCACATTTTCCTCTTTTTTGTTTTCAGACCTGGCATGCAACTGGATAGCGCCTACACTCCTATTAATCAAAACTTCGAGAAAATCTTGCGAATGTGTGAAGCCTCTCGCTCGCAAAGTATCATGTTCTTGGATGAAGTATTAGCGTATTACGAACCGACATCAAGTACTGGTCGAAAAGAATCGAAGAAGATCAAAGTCCCTGTGAGTGAAACTTTTGTACATCTTACTGAAGACTCGTGTGATATGAACCATAACTGGAACGCTGGCGGCGTTCTGATAAGCCAGCATGAACTTGCAATGCAAATACATTTTGACCTATGTTACAATTATTTCTTCTACGGTCAACATAGTTTGGCCAAGAAACACATACTTGGCTGTAGAGAAAATTCGAACCTACTTGAAAGAGAAACATCCATCTATGGTTATGGTCCCCACAGAGCTTTACCTTGGGGAGAATTTTACTATGCGAGCATGGCCAAAGACGATATCTTAGGATACATAAGGGCTTTAAACTTGGGGTATGAAGTACTAAATGAGGAACCCTCACTGTTACAAAAACTTCAGGATTCAATAGCTAATCATTACACTGGAATCATCGCAGTTCTACAAGCTGACAACTTGGCGCGGGAGATCCCAATGATTCACAGACAAGTTGCAGAGCTTGACATTCAAGGGTCTGCCTCAAGTGGAGCCTTCACCGTGGCGCGAGATCTGCTAAACAGAGTTTCAGCGCTGAACGCCGTAAGGTACGCTTTAGAAGGTGGATTACCGTCGACGCACCAAGACTTCCTAAACAAATTTAAAACAGTAGGCATTAAGTTTTTTGACCTTTTGTTCTGGGCACTCGCCCCTGTTTTAATGTCGGATTTATCAGAAACTGACTGGGAAAACCTGAGAACATTCTACTTACATTTAGCCTCATCGCAGTGTAGACTTCCAATTGACAGGATTGATGAGTATTTGAAAAAGCACATTGGTGAGTCAGCAGAGACCATAAGGAAGAAGTTAGTTTCTGACGAGCAATTGAAGACAATTCTCAATGATCCCGTCAACATTGACGACGAAAATATGGATATTCCTCGAGAGTTACTTACAGATGATTGGGAAACGCCTGATTTTGAGTTTAAGTCTGTGCCAGAGTTAGAGATGGGAAGACTGAAGAAGCGACTTATCGAGGCTTCGACTGCTGATGAAGTTCGAATGTGTTTGGTGAAGTTGGCTATGATGGCGCCAGCGACGCCTTTGTGGAAGATAAGCCCTTCTTGGAAGCCAGCGGGAGAGTTGAGTAATGCGTTGATATCCTTGCCTAGAGGATTCTTGCAAGACTTTGGTTACGTGGTGTCGGGGGCGGCTCGTGCTAGAGCAGAGGCTGGATGCTCCCGCGCAGCTTTATCATTACTTTCTGTACTAGAAGGTGAGGCCCGCAGTCAACTGGGCGGTGGCAACGATCCTACACTATACCGTTTATGTCGTCAACTCTCCTGGGAAGTGCTTTTGCTACAAATTAATGTAGTGCTGAGTGAATGGCCACATCACCGAATAAATTTGACAGCCCTAGCGAACAAGTGCAAAGCTTGTATCGCAGCTTTGACCTCTGGTGATGGTGTCGTTCCTAGACCACAGGTGAGATAGACTTTCATTTTGCGTAATTAAATTACGATAAGTATCATATAAATTATAAGGGAACAGATGAACATATATACCGGTCAAAATCAAAGTTATGATTTTGACCGGTATGTTCTATAGCTTCGCCGTAGTTGGATAAAAAATACTTTAATTTTGTGTAAATGTGATGGCCATACAAAACACTACATTAAAAATTGTCAAAATAATGTTGATTATAAAAAAATGATTCTTTAGACTCCACAAAGATGTGCGTCTCTGTCAGTTTAGGATTATTTATTTTCAAATATTTTCATAATCAATATTTTATTAGCCAAACAACCACTATCCCTTTTTTTTCTGGGACAACGGGAGGAGTTTGATGATATTTGCATATCATCAATAACATCAATAACTCCTCCTATTGTGGGTGGACCGGAAGGGAGTGTCAGACTTCTACTGACTAAAAACCCAACCTGTTCCTTCCAAGTGAAGGATTGTGTTTCGAGGCTGCGGTATCTCCCAGCTGCCAATGGCCCTATCGGGCCCCCTAAATGCTGCTGATTGCTCTTTGAAGCGTGCCGCCGAGCCAGGCCTTGCCCTTACCGGACAGCGAGCTACCCCTGCACGCCGTCCGCAGGCTCGCCTATAAACCACTATACCCTAATATTTAATTAATTACTTTCTTTATGCATAGGTCATCGAAGCGTGTTGGATTTGTCTGATAAACTCATGTGAGTGGGAAGGAGTGGGTATGACGACCGGCCCGGGAGAAATCGCTGCAGCTCTGTGTGCCGCTTGCTTCGAGTTACAACGAGGAAAAGCCACCAGAAAGTTTCCCCGACCACTGTGGGATTTTGGTAAGAGGCATTCTTACCAACTGCACAAACATTACTTAAAATACTTAATCTTAAGATTTTTCCCAACTATATTAGAGTTGGCTTCCTAACCTCGGTTAAGTTAGGTTATTTTAGCTGCGCCTCCTTCTGCGAGCACGTCATGTCCCAGAAGGAGGCAGCGGAGCGCGCTCGGGAGGTCGATCCTCACGCGGCGCCGCTCCGAAGGCGGAGGAGGGGTCGGAGAAGTCGTCAGTTTGATAGTCATCTCCGACTCCTCCCAGGTGGAGGCCAGCAGACAACGGGTGCGGGGGCACCCTTGCCTGTATTGCACAGGCCTCCACCAGTGTCGGACGGGAATGGCCAGGTGTTCCCGGCCATTCCCGTAGCCCCCCAACCCGGGGGGGAGTGCGGGGCCCGCCAGCTATGCGCCGGGATGGCCGTGGAAGTCAAGATTCCCATAGCCCTCCCATTTGGGCGCAGTGGGAACACCGCTGGGTCGTTTAGTGGGTATACCGGATTCACGGGGAGTCCCACATACCCCTCCTTTCCCCCGACGGGTGGGAATGCGTAACGCAATTTTACCAGCGTCAAAAAAAAAAAAAAGGTTATTTTAGCTGGGTTTAATTTAGCTGGGTATTCATGTTTTACTCAGAGCGACTGCCTGCCTGACCTTCAAAACCCAGTAGCTGAATAACATGATACCTCTAAGACCAGTGTCAGATTTCCTTCTTATTCTATGACAGCCGGCACCAACTGCTTTACGTGTTTTCCGAAGCATGGAAGAATCTCAGTGTGGTCACCCACAGATCGACCTCGGCAAGCTTTGCTTTACCTTGAAGATCGACCCGTGTTGCTATTATTTAGCCACTAGCTCCTCTTGAACTTGAATTAAATCCACAGTGAAACCATTGTATTTTAAAAATTATGTAAATAAAATTAAATGTCATAGCGTACGTTCCCAATATCAAATGAAGGTATAGTTGGTTCACGTTAAGAAAATAGTGACGTCATCAGTGCAACTGCACGGTCAAGGTGTTTTCACAATTGAGTAAAAATTCAAAATTGAATTTGTATTTCAAAAGATTAAGTTTCATGGATTCAAATTAAATTAACTGTCTTAAATATTTTTTAATCTGGACGTAGTTACGCAAAAAGGATCTATTCCACACTTTTTCCGAAATTGAGTTATATTGATATCTTTAATATATTACCCTGAAGATGCGTTTGGTATATATAACTCAATTTCGGAAAAGATAGATAGATATACTCTTTATTGTACACCATGACAGAATTAAATAAGGACTTAATAAACTACAAAGGGTGTTACAATGGGCGATCTTATGAGCGCTAAAAGTGTGGATTGGATCCTTTTTGCGTAACTACGTCCATCTGTCACTAGAATCTTCATTTGTAGTTATTATGAAAGAATTTTGTTCAGTGTTCTCTATGACGTCATCCAAATTTCACATAAGATTTTCTTCTTGTATCACGTGGTCGCAGCATTTCTCCCATCGATTAGCATCGATTAAAGTTATTGCGTCACGAAATATTTTTTTTACATCGCTCATCTTGAATGTGAGTTATTGGCACCAACATATTTTTTTATTTGGGCCTACACCAATTCAATAGGATTGAATTAAATTAAATTATTTTATGTAGGTGACGCATAAAAGACACAACCGTTTTGCCAAAAGATCTACTGTCAACTGGTCACTGTGAAGTTAGCTTTATAAATTGTTGCCACCTGATTGGTCGAGAGGCGGCGGACAACGATGACGTCACTATTTTCTTAACGTGAACCAACTATAGTTATAGTAATTCCATCAGATTTTTCTAGTGACGATACTTTGGAGTCTAATGACTAAAGTGTCGGACTTGTGATCGAGAAGTCGTGGCTTCGAACCCCACCCACTACACTATTGCCTTCACACTTCGGACACTTGTGAAATATGCTTGCATATTTAGGTTAGTTGGAAGGGTTAGGCCGTGCGCGCACTGCGTTGCGTTTTGGAAACGCAAAATCCGAAAACGAAAAAAAAAACCTTTGTACTCATATATTATAATTATGCTTATCTTAATGTATTTTACTGTGTGTACATAAATAATAAAATAAATAAATAATAAATAAAGAATAGATTCGTACAATGGTGTGTAACGTAATAAATGCGGTATCTAGGTAATTTATTTTGCCAAGTTCTGTCTTTAGTTGTAACAGTTAAATTTATCAATACAGTGTGAAATTTGTATAAAAATCTGTATCGAGTGCTAATCTGAATCACACATCGAAAATATGTATAAATACGAAGAAATCTGTATGTATGGCAACATTGTCAGGCAAAAGGTGCGTTTTTCTCGCCGCAGTGCGCGCACCTGAGATTATGGTTATTCTACCGGTGCGGTAGAACTACCGCAATTGCGGCCACCGCAAGGCAGTGCGCGCACGGCCTTAACAAGATTGCTAGTTATGTGAATTCTTACCACATTGCTAGTTCTCTTTAAAAAAAGTCCTTCTGCCGTTTTATTTATATATTTTTATCGTGTGTTTCACAAATGATTCCTTCAATATTTCAGCCCTGGCTGTATACTGCACCGGTCCAGCTCCAGTGAAGAGGTCTGCCGGTGGAAACCCGTCACATTCCCGTGAGGCGCCCGGTGTCTCCGAGGCTCGAAACGCTTTCAACGGGTTCCTATCTACTCTCAGAGAACCCCTGGCCGTCAGCGTGATGCTCTCACTCCTCGCAAGAATACACAATGTACTAATAGATGACAACTCCTTAGAACTAGTCGTGGAGTACACTAATCTGTGGCCAAATAACATTTCGAATGTCAATAATTATAACGCTAAGCTTGTGCTGGAATCTCTAACGGATCTCCTCGAAAGGAGTTTGAAGCTGTATCCGTACAATACTTCGTGGTAAGTTTATTTTTAGTTTGTTATATTTTATGACTATTTTCATACTTTTGTGACCACTAATGATCCTAGAGTGACTATTTTTAGGTTTCCAAAGCCGACAAGGAACCCTTATAGTTTCGCCATGTCCGTCTGTCCACGGCTTAGCTCTGTAGCTACGTATTGGTTCTAGAATGCTGAAATTTGACCAGGAAATATTAAGCTAGAAAGTGCTAATTATTGTTGCAAACATGGCAGTAGAACATACATAGATAGGGGCAAGACATTTGACTCTAACAAAATTTAGTACTTTAAAGCTTAATATTTCACAAACGGATCACTGAATGGACAATTCAATTGGTCTTTGCACACTCCCATTATTTTTGAATGACCTATCCAACGAAACTCCCATACTATGGGGTAACGAGAAAAAAGTCATCCAGTCTTTACGTGTAGGGGGAGTACCCTAAAAATTACTTTTTTCATGATTTTATTTTACCACTTTGTAGGCGTGATTAACACGTATATCCATGCCAAATTTCAGCGTTCTAGTACTAATAGTTTCTGAGCTAAGTCGTGGACAGACGGACATGGCAAAACTATACGAGTTCCCGTTCTGTAGCCGATGATCTTAACTTAAATTTTCAACGAAAATTGGTTTGAACGAGATCGGGTCAGTAGTTTTTGAAATATAAATACAAACACTATGAAAAACAAAGTTATTCTGTGCAGTTACTACAGAACCCTTCGTGGGCGAGTCTGACTCGCACTTGGCCAATTCTTGATTTCCTTTTCTGTGTTAATCTACTGAAAAGTGCCTGGTGTCCTGAAATACAGGCCATGCATGAGCCTAGCTTAGGCACCAGTCACCTACAATATGTTTGTATATTATTTATATCTTGTTAATGTATAAAACCATTGTATTTTTTTATTCGGATATGAGATTTTATATGAGCTCACTTGACCTCAATCTCGCCTAATGGTAAGCGATAGATGAGGTCTACGATGGAACGAGCGAGCCCAGAAGAGGCGAGAAACAAACCATTTACTTACTTCCTTATTGACATCCTTCCTTATTCCATATTTGACAGGCCTGTTGGTATAGGGTCAGTGGCCCTGACTGCTATACACAAGGTCGTGGGTTCGATTCCCACCTAGGACAAATGTTTGTGTGATGAGCATGATCATTTGTTCTTTGTCTGGGTGTAATTTATCTATAATATGTATGTATTTAGAAATATATATGTATGTTTATCAGTTGTCTAGTACTCATACCACAAGCTCTGCTTAGTTTGGGACTAGATGGCGTTGTGTGAAAGTTAATAGTATATAATAATAATAATATTTCACAACTTTCACACAACGCCATCTAGTCTCAAACTAAGTAAAGCTTGTAATATGAGTACTAGACAACTGATAAACATACATATTATAGATAAATTACACCCAGACAAAGAACAAATGATCCTGCTCATCACACAAACATTTGTCCTGGGTGGGAATCGAACCCACGACCTTGGGCATAGCAGTCAGGGCCACTGACCACTAGACCAACAGGCCTGTCTAAAAAGTTGTGGAATATTATATTATTATATTCCCAGGCTCCGTTTATACGGCGACGTGGAAATGGCAGAGGGTCGTTGGGGTGCAGCGCTGCGGCGGTATCTGTGCGGGGCGGCGGCGGGCTCGTGGCACTTTGCCAAGCGCGCGGCCGACGAGCCGAGTATAGCGAGACGAGCGGCGCGATGTTGCCAAGCGCTTAACGCTCCCACGCAGGCCGCCGCGCTCTGCCAACTGCCCGACGAGCCCGACTACACCACCGCCTTCAAGTGTCTCGCAGAAAAGGTAAACAGAACCTTCGGCTCATTGAATTCCCTTACAGACATCCTGAATAGACTGAGAGATCTGATCTGCTTCTGGAGGAAGGTTGGCTGGATGTGACGGCCGACACGGCTCACGCACAATGGCACAGATTAGTAAATAGTTACTTCGTAACAGATACATCACTCTTATACAAAAGCGAAAATACCTACGCTATAATAGCCTACAAAATCTTAATAATAATACCAGCTGTTTGCAGCGAGAAGAAATGTGCCATAAGTACGCACACAGAGAGTTGAGATTGTTTTGCCCGCCGCGCGACCACGTCATCGAGCGAATGTCCTAGGGTTGTATATGATGATATTGGTAATAAACGAATATAGAAAAACAATTATTTATTTGTTGATCAAATATGTTTCAGTTTTCCTTTATTAGCATTTTCCTTCCCTGAAATCCCGATTTTAATAATCGAGAATTCAGGGAAGGAAAAATGCAAATTTTAGTGTCGAAAATATCCGAAACCGCGTAAATAATATTAATTTTAATAAAATTCCGCGCAAATAAATAATCAAAAGGGAAACAGGAGCAAAGCGGAGGAAAATCAATTGTTTGTAGGTTGATCCATTATGACGTTGTCAAAATTATTTAAAAAGGCTCAGGCAGGCGTGCAGCAGCCCACTGTCGGATGTACCGACGGCGATACGCGAAGCGGTAGGCATATAACGCGTGGCCTTGAACGAGTGACGGACGCCTGACAATGGTCCCGTGCAGAGACTAAGTGCGGTAACCAACACCGAAGAAAAAGAAGAAGATAAACAAAGCAAAAAAAACGTTTATTGACACATGCCTCAAGTACACACAGTAAAATAAAAAACAAATAACATCATATTATAATTTAAAAAGTATACAAAAAATAATAGGTACTAGGACGATTTACATAACAGCACGGTTATATTCAAATTCTTTTATTTCAGGTAATATAAAAATCCATAGTTGTGCTAGTAGAATGCTAAGGGTAGAGTTAGGGATAACAGAAAACCACCACGACTTTTAATTCGATTCAGTAAACTGACACAAGCTTATGTCTATTTATAAAGTAACTAGCTTCTGCCTGCGATTTCGTTTGCGTGGGAAGGTTTTCCCGCGTAAATCCCTATCCCGTGGGAATTCCGGGATAGAAAGTAGCCTGTGTTATTAAGTTTATAAAATTCATCTAGATCCGTTCTGTAGTTTTTGCGTGAATAAGTAACAAATATCCATACATCTATACATCCATTCTCACAACTATCGCATTTATAATATTGGTAAGAAGTAAGTACCTATGGTATCATGCATTGGTATGAATATTGGTAGTGGTGGATTGAATCAATCAAATAATAATTGAGCGATTTTTAATGGTCATCGTGAAATATAATAAGAATTATGCTAGTATCATTTATTTTTAAGTTGTAACATAAATAAATCTATTTTTATTAAAAAATATTCATATCTAACCAGACATGGTAAAAGCTACTCTTTTGTGATGAATGTTTTAATAAATTACGCGAGATTATTATTAAAAAGACTGCCCCTTAACCACTGCGACCTGAATCCCATTAAATTGGAATGGATAGAAATGCAAATAATATTAAGTATAATAACTTAACAATATTATCGTTTTATTTTTCACGTCCCTTCAAAATGACATTTAACTTTGTGTTACTTTCAGACAATAATGAAATAATGATCGTTATTTAATTTTAATCCCGAATCGATGAATGTAGTTACATCACAATTTCGTAGTCGTGATTATCTTACAATACTGAAACTGTCAGTATACTGAATCGAATTAAAAGTCGTAGTATATGTTGCGATTACGTCTGTCCATATTTTCCACGTCGAAGCTTAGCAGGTGACAACACAAGTGACCGTGACATTTTTAACTCACGATAAGCTCGTTCGCACGATAGGTTTGTTCGCGATGATGTGGTCGAAGTGGAAGCAAGCTTGTCTAGAAGTAACCGTCTTGACGTAGCAATTCTTGACTATGAATGCCAACTGTCCGATGAACCCGACTACACCACCGCATTCAAGTGCCTCGCGGAAAAGGTAAACAGCAGAGTTAGGTCGAAATTACTTTTGCCCATATTTTCCACATCGAAGCTTAGCAGGCCAAAACACCAGTGACCGAGACTTAGCAAAATAACACTACTTAGCAAATTATCTTGACTATGAAGTCGGTGAATATCTAATGTTTAAACTACTGCTTGGATTCTAGCAGTTAAGTAGGATATCCTACTTAAACCTGTCAAGGGCCTACGCATACCAGAACGGTATGGCAGAGGATTTTGCCACCGATCAGCGTAAACTGGCCACTTAGTAATTCCGGTGGCCTACCAAGACATTCCGCTACATGCCGCGGCGAAATGCGTTCTAGGTATCGGCGCGCGCGCAAATGTGGTGTGCATTTACCCCGCTTGCACTAACTCACCCCACGGTATATCACAGTATCCTTGGGCGTGACTTTGCAAAACGCAACGCTTAACGTTCCGTCTAAAAAGTTCCTTTCGATGCCACAGAATCAATTTTCTTAATATCGTATTCCTATTAGATAAGTATGATATTCTTTGGTAAGAATTACCCTCTGCCATTCCGTCCAGATGTGCGTTTGGTCTAAAAAAAGAACATGACAGTTGACTTACAAATTGAGAAAAGTAAAAAATTATGATATAGAAAAAGTAAATGACCAGTGACTGGATACATAAGAATAGTAGGTATTAAATTTAAGTGACATACATACATATGTTTCAATATTTCTTACGGACGTGGTTTTCAAGGGCTTTTTTATTTTAAAAGCTTACACAGTTGCTCACACTGTCGGTTAATCTATACTAATATTATAAAGCGGAAAAGTTTGTTTGTTTGTTTGTTTGCTTGAACGCGCTAATCTTCGAAAGTACTGGGTGGATTTGGATGAAATTTGGTATGGAAGTAGCTTGAAGCTTGAGGAAGGTTATAGGCTACTTTTTACGCGACTGCAAAAGAGGAGAGTTATGTTTTTACCTTGATAGAATCCACGGGAGCGAAGCCCCGCTTGAGTACTAGTTATAAATATTACCCAACTGATATGGCTTACCGATATACCTGCGCAGAAAATGAATTTTCAAAGCGCGAGAAATGCTATTTACTAATCTGGACGCTACACGCACTGCGCTTCTTTTTCCATTAGCGCTATTGGTCGACAACTGCCGCCATGTTAGCGCGACTTGCGAGTGAGACAGAACTAACAGCTGCAGTGTATTATGAACCTTATAGTAGTGATCTAAGATTGATAGTGTTTTAAGCATTCTTTCGTTAATCTTCGGGGCCATTTTTTTTTAGTCCACTCTTGATCTTCATACTTTCTTTTCTGTGAGAACGAAGATTCACGACGCGCCTTATGAGTTGGGTACCACTGTACTCATGTAAAATGCGTGTGTTTCAGACAGGCACAGCGGCGGACGCTATGGACGGGTACTACGGCTGCATCTGGGACGGTACGTTACTGGAGGTGGGCGTGGCCTTGCACGCGCGGCGCGGCGAGGGGGGGCGGCGCGGGCGCGCGGTGCGGGCGGCGGGCGCGCTCGAGCTCAACGCCAACAACAGCGACGACATACAGCGGGAGGCCGCCGCCATACGCCGCGCGAGACTACTACGCGCACTCACTAATCAATACGTCGCCTGACATCTTACGACACCGCCTTGTTCACTTGCAGTGTTTTGACTAATTATTGCATCCATTCGCACAAAACGCAGGGGTTCAGGAGGGCTCAGAGAAATAGGGTGGGTTTTTAGTCAGGTCAAGTCTGACACTCCCTTCCGCTTCACCCATAGCAAGAGAAACGATGCGATGTTTTTCCCACCCGAAAGAAAAAAAGGGGGCTCCTGGTTAAATAATATTAAATATTTAGGATATTTGATTGCTAGTTACGTGAATTCTACCCACATAGCTATATAATAATAGCAGCCACCAGTACCAGCACACACAGTAATACCAGGGTCGGCTTGTGGATGGGCCTTAACATATCGTGATTCTTGGAAAGCACGAGAAGCCATTGGTCTCGGCTGTCACTTTACATCATAGACAGGTAGTCAAAAGCCAGAAAATCTGATACTGGTCTTGCCAAGGGGTACTGTTTTACCAAGATACTTTGGTTTTTGGTTGTGGAAGTCAAATAGGCAGTCGCTTCATGTAAAATACTAATAATCAGCTGAGTCCGGCAAGACTGCAAGCGGACCCCGAAATAGGAAAAATCATAGCAGACGATGGGCCACGAAAGACGTATTGTACGGCGAACCGCACATCATAGCATTTAATTGCATTTTACCAAATCATCACTTTGCGCGTCTACGCCAAACAATCAAAATTATTAATTAAGCAAATCAGTACGTGATCAGATCGCCTTAAAAGACGTCGCGCGTGCTCCCTCGCTCTTTCACCAACATATGTTATTTGTAGCATTTTAACAATACAATTTTAGTGAACATTCCTTTCTATTATTTAACATCCGAGTATTAACCTTTACATGGTCCTTCGAGCCGGATCCTATTATCTTCTCCTATTATTGCTAAGACAACGAATAAAGAAAAATACATCTTTCGCGGTCCATATCTAGTCAAAAACTGCAAGTGAATACGTTTGATCCGATGGTTGCTGCCGTGAGCCGGGGTGTGCAACGTCCCGCAGTACGACGTCGCCGTCGTGCCGTTTAAGTGTAACATACTAAATAAAATAATTATCATGTAAAATAGGAAGTTTTATTTAGTTATTTTCACCGCATTATTTATACATATTTATTAATTGCGAAAAAGTAAAACACTGAAAATGATTTGGGGACTGGTGCCTAAGCTAGACCAGAAGCCAGCATTCCAGGACACCAGGTCTCCACTTCGTATTATTAAGTCTGACTTACGTAAGTACTAGTGACAATTTTTTTTTATTGAGACAATTCAAGGATATTTTTGTAAGAAATTATGAACAGGCTTGTGACTTTTTGAATAAGTGTTTGTTGTATCTTACACTTAGTAAAGTTGATGTTATTTGTTCGTGTCAAGAATTAAAGTAAGGTAGGGTTTGTCAACTTGTAACATTGAATTTTAATTTGTGTTAGGGTTAGGCGTATACGTCAATTTGGCGATTAATTTTGTAAGAGCAGTGTAATAATGGCTTGCGAATTTAGTCCGTCATTGAACAGACCGGAAGCGGACAAGACAGCATATTTTTTCAAGCGGAAGAGAGGAGTGCCGACGTAGAACAAACACACGCAGAACCAAAAGTCGGCGAACTGTGAGTACCTGGAACTCTAAATAAATCAAAGCAGTAGGGTAGTCACTGCGTTTGAACCTCATAACTATAATTATATATGTCGTGGCCAGATCTTAGAATTGATCATTTCATGAAGTGTTCGACGATTTTATGAAAAGATGGTATTTCATGAAATAGAACATCGACCGATGGTCACATCATGATGTGGTCTTGCTAGATCATTGAATACGTATCGTTTGACGATATGAACAGTTAAACGCACGACTACTTCATGATTTGGCCAAACATTAGTGATCATATCGTAAAATAGTTAGATTATCCACCTGTAAAGGGGTGCGTCTCATCTATACCTAGTATAATAATATTATAAAGCGTAAAAGTTTGTTTGTTTGTTTGCTTGAACGCGCTAATCTTCGAAAGTACTTTTTTGCGATTTGGATGCAATTTCGTATGGAAGTAGCTTGAAGCTTGAGGAAGGTTATAGGCTACTTTTTAAGCAACTGCAAAAAAGGAGAGTTATGGTTTTACCGTGATAGAATCCACGGGAGCGAAGCCCCGCGTGAGTACTAGTAAAGTATAAACTCATTTGATCTAATTTCATTTTATTATCGTTCATAAGATATAATCTACGTGAGATATACCAACTGTTGATATAATTTCTTTACATAATATAACATTTACTTATCCTAAAACTTAATTAGTATAACGTTGTTTGATATACCTAACGTTTATGTAATCGAATATCATTTGGTGTAACGTGTAATATGTATGTTGTTTATTTAATCGAAAGTCATTTGGTCTAACGTTTAATACTTATATATAAAAAACGTCATTATGGTTAACACCCCGACTCAGAGTATCCCGACTCGGATAGGTTAGGTCAGAAGGCCAAGGCGGGAGCGAAGCGGAGCGGAGCTCCCGCCTTAGCCTTCGTGGTTATTTTTTTTTAAACCACCCAGAAATAGGAGCAAGAGGTGGTAATCTATCTACTTATTGCACCCTTTGAACTTTTGCAGTTTGCCACTAGCGATATGCCCAGTGGTCGTTGAGAATGTAGTTAAATAGGTTGCTTTCGTCACGATATGGCCATTTATATGGTTGTTTCATGACATGGCCAAACGTTGACTGGCATTTCATTAAACGTTGACGTTTAAACGATACCTATCGTAAATTTTAGCTGGCCATTTCATGAAATGATCGAACACTTCATGAAATGATTCAATTCTAAGATCTGGCCACGACATATACACAGAGACTTTAATCGTCTTACAAAGCTGGCACACTCAATGTATCCGACATAAAGTACCTCTATGCATGATTTATATATGTTTTCTGATGATTAAGATAATAATAGGTACAAAGAAAAATATTTTAGTTCATTCATTTTTGCGTTAGGGTGAATAAACTCTGGTTAAGACGATGCGCCGTGCCGGCGCCGCCGCGACGCCGCTCAATTGATCCAAGGCTGAGAACAGGATGTTTCTAACGTCATGCGTCATAATAATGAATAATATTTAAATGATTCAAATCTCATAAATTCCTTCTTTTTTCATAAATGTTTACTAATCATTGGATACAGAAGTGGGCTGCCGCTGTCGGACATTTAAAAAGTGTCCTCGTTGAGGCGATCGGCGGCGGCGACCTCTCGCGCCCGTCCCTGGTTCAGACTATGGTGCGGAGCGAGAGGGAATAGGATGCAGTCGCCTCCTGCGAAGCAGTCATGCTAGCGAAGGAGGAGGCCGAACGCGCGAGGGAGAGGCGACTCTCTCACGCCCCAGCCGCAGCGGGAGACGTCCCGGGCGGACCCCGCCCGGACTCAAACATTGGTCCAGTTGTCATCGTAAGTAATCAGGGCCGTATCGTCCACGTAAGTGAAAATTTCACGATTCTGGGCGGGTAAGAGGCACAGGTCGTTGATATGTAGATTAAGAAGAGGATAGGCGTTGATATACTACCTTACGGGACCCTAGAGCTGATAGTTATCGCGTGACCATAAAAATAAAAGGAGTAAATTTTCACATACTGTTCAATTCAATAGGTACTCAGTTTAAGTAGATTTCTAGTGGAATATCACGGATCCCTATGCAATCTAGCTAAGCAATCAATCTGGGAATGGAGACAGAGTCAAACGCTTTGGATAAATCAAGTAAGATTCCATAACATTTGAGTATCCTATCCAATTTTTTACTACAGTATCTGCAACGTTAGATACCTTACTGGTTAGTCGCAATCAGCCTATGTTTTTAAGATATGTTGTGAGACAGTTGTAGCGAATTCGTTCAAATATTTTTGTTAGAGAGCTCAGTACAGAGATGGGTCTGTAGTTTTAAAGTCTCTGTCTACATTCATGTAGACCGGTTCCACGACAGCTGTTTAAAATGCATTAGGGAAGCTGTTAACGAATTGCAGCCTAAAGAATTATAAGAAATAAAATGATACTAATATTTATAATTATAAACTAACCCATGACTTATTAGGTGACTGCGCTACCGGCTTCGACAAAATACCTGCAAAGGTAATTAAACAAATCCAGCTCTAATTTAGCTTCACTCCCAATCACGCACATCAGATACTGGGCTACACAGGCACTTAACTGGCAAAATAGCTAAGAAATTGTTTGATGATGATGACGATTAGGGATAGGACCAAACACGACTCTCGGGAGTGAGATTAATTGCTAATGCCATGGAATTGATTTGATTTAGTTAGGGCAACCGAAGGGTCTACAGAGTTAAGATATGAGTGGACTAGAGGACTTGGAGCTAGTTATTTCCTTAATAGCCTTCTACGTGGCTTTCACGTTAGTTTTGCCTTAGGAGTAGGTTCTTTTCGTATGTCCTTTTGAAGTTTTAATAAAGAGTATTTAGGTGTAGGTAAATTTAAGTACGTCCGTAAGTACCTAAGTAAGTAAATAATTTATTTCTCGCTAAGGTACTTTGTATATCAATATTATACAATCATAATTATTGTGGGAGATTGGTGCCTAAGCTAGGCTCATGGCCTGTACCTATTTCAGGACACCAGAGTAGATCAGACTTATCAGATAAAATAACGAGTAAAACACGGGCAAACTCACAGTAAAAGCTTTAATAGAAATAAGTAAAAACAAATAGGTACAAACATGACATCGATTGTAGAATTTTTGTTTTTTCTGCCGAAACAGAAATAAGTATTAGAGAAATAATCTATATTGAATGTATCAGTATCATCATATAATGATCATATAAACTTATAATGGAATCCAACAGTGTTATATAATATCAGTACAATACCAAAATATTCTTAACTACCTACATTTTCGAAAAAATACATTATTCTATGGGTACCGTTTCGTTTTAAGATTTGGTTACAATGTCGTACCTACTACTTAAAGTATGGCACAAATCATTTCGTTTCATAATTTTTTTGGATACTTCCGGCGATAAAAGTAGCTCAGGAAAAGTTGTAAAAATATTGAATCCTGCATTACCCACAAATGTTCACCATCAGGCTTTGCTCTTCTTATAAATACCAACACGCATAACATAATACCTACATACAATATTGCATATCTCACACTACTTCAAAATCAGTCGTTTTCCTGTTTGGAGGGCCATTCGAGCTTTTATAACATTCCTTATCACAATTCTTTTGCGCTTTATAAGTACAAGATTATAAAAATATAATTATTAATTATAGTTAATAACACATCTATATTCTGTGGAGAAAAGATATAAACATTAATCAACAAGTTCCTTGTTGAAGTTATTACCATAAACGATCATTGACCCAGAAAACTATCTTACAACAATATGGATGGACATTATAAACATCGCACTAAATAGTGCCGTGTTATTATATTCGTTTATTTTGTGTGCAGCTGTGCCATCCATTCCATAACGTATTTGAGACATTCTTTGTCTGAGCCAAGAATTTAAAAATAGACAAGTATATATAAAAATAATGGATAATCTCATGTTTTTTATCGTTGCGTTTACTTCACATAAGTACCGATGTATCTCTGGCAGTTAGGACAGTAATGGTCAGAGTTCTTAGCTGATTCAGCACCATACGGAACACAGCACAAACAACTGCAACAAAATAACAAATAAATTAATAAAATACTTAGTTGATTTCAGAATCATTAAGATTGCTTTTTAGGCCGTGCGCGCACTGCCTTGCGGTGGCCGCAATTGCGGTAGTTCTACCGCACCGGTAGAATGACCGGGGCCACCGGTGACTCTACCGCACGCGTTTATTCCACCGCAGTGCGCGTACTTCTATGACACTCCATACTTCACAGATTTTGCGTTTCCAAAACGCAACGCAGTGCGCGCACGGCCTTAGTTAGGACTTTGAAAGGCGCATCGGACACTAATCTTTATTTTGTAAATAATAAAGGTACTTTACCGAAATCACATAATTACGAAACCTAGGTCACATACCACAGTATGCCCCAAAGTGCGGCCGCCATATGCGTTCGTGAGGTGGTCGTGTACTTGACAGCAGTCTTGATTGAAGCATGGCAGAACTGACAAGTTGTCACCGTATTCTCGGGCCCCAGCAGCTGCTTCTGAAATAATGATTAGTAATTTGCATGGAGAATAAACGGAGCAATACCTTCAGAAAAACGGTTCCGCCTCTACATCAGAATCATTGCAGGTGGAACCGTTCCACATCCTCTAATAGCAAATCTCATCCACAGATTGAAAAGAGTTTCCAAACAATATTCATTTGTCTGTTTACACTTATTGCAACGCCGAATGAAAATAAACAATTATGAATATCAGATTAGGTAATATACAGGCTGCCTCAAAGAGCGCCAGCAACGTGACGAGGGCCCCCCTGTAGAGGGCCGAAGCCTGCCGGGGTCGTGGGACTTATCCCATTACCGTGACCCCGGTACGTAAAGGGTTATTGAAGGAACACCGTGGATTTTAGTCAGTAAAAGTCTGACAGTCCCTCCCGCCCTGCCCGGGGTGGGAGGACTTATTTGATAATTTTACCACGTTAAAAAGAAAAAAAAAGTAATATACAGGCTAATGAAGAATGTTAATAGGTATGCCAAATCGGTTAAAATTTTGTTACAGTAAAGCTTGTATGTATAGAAATACACTAGTTTTTGTTGTAGTCAAAAATACCTATTAGTTTTGATTTTACAGACATTTAAACTTACGATAAATGTCGAGTCCCGCTAACAGTCACATGACCGCATGTGACGTCAATTTACAACGCTCCGCTTCGTAGCAAGTCGTCATTGGTGGTTGTATTTGTACATTTCGGCACAACATTTTTTCCTAGTATTTGGATTGGACATTCTTGAAAATATTTATAATTTCTAATGAAACGTAAGACGACACCGTGCTGAGAGCGCCAACGGACTGAGCGAGTCTTGTGAGATGACGTCACACCGTCACACGCATCGAGTACGAGTCCGCGTCGCACGTTTACTTCTATAAATCGGAAACTAATTGACGTATCGAAGTAATTCTTTCACTTGTAATTTTTATTTTTGACAGAGAATATGGAGAGCCAATATTCAAAATTAGTTAACATTCTTCATTGGAAATACGATATATGCCTGATAAGGGGTTAACGTAGAACACATTTGGAGCACACTCAGTCTCGGGAAAAAATCTAATCCTAGAATAATCAAATACCTGGTACTGCGTATTATAAAAGAACACTTGAAAGGTTGATTTTGACTAGGGTTTTCCGTGAAAAATCTAAAATCTATACTAATTTTATAAATTCGAATGTTTGGATGTTTGTATAGATGGATGTATGGATGGATGTTTGTTACTCAATCACGCCAAAACTACTAAACGGATCGGAATGAAATGCGGTAAGTAGATAGTTGATATCCTGGAATAACACAGACTATTATTGATCGTGGAATTCCCACGGGATCGGATTTTACGTGGGAAACCCCTATCAGGCGAACGAAGTCACTTTAGTAATGAATAACTCAGAAATAACCAGGTATAACCTCTTACCAGGAATGTATCGTATTTCCCACAGAACAGATAAAAGAGGTTAGAAAGGAAATACTTAGTTCCTGATTTGTATTAGAACGCGTGCCGCCGCTTGTCTCCCACTCTTTATCTCCACTACAAGCAAGAGACCCATACGTATGCGCATTACGCACACAAATAAACTACACACACTTAGATCACGAGTTTGCAACTGATTATCACACTAACGCAAAGACTGTGTTTGACATGCAAAAGCAATTTATTTCTCATATAATTATGTTAAGGTAACCAAAAGGTCGATAATCAATATCGATAAATTATTTTAATTCTTAAAAATTTTGTTACTAAAGTTTTGCAATTTTTTGCTATAGTTTGGGAAGGGCGGGGGGAAGGGCAGGGGTAGTAATAGTGTGGAAATGAATTAAATAATATTGTCAAATTTAGGGGGCACATTCGTCATAGCCACGATATTCGAATTTTCTCTCGATTTTTGTGATTTTTTTTTTGTAATTGCAGTTTGTTTTACGTCATTATGTTATGACATTATATAATTAAATTAATTTCATGTGACTAACCTGTAAATTTATATACCAAAAATTCAATATACCACCCATGCGAACCTGGGCTGCGTGTTCTCGCGATAAACGTTATTCGCGCCATAGAAAGCCATCAGTTAAAGCTATTACGTAAATAAATGACACAAGTAAAAAGTACAACAATCTTTTAATAATTAACAATAATTTAAACTAATTTCAATGCAGATTTAATAATAATATCCGCAAAAATTATCCTGGTTTTGATGTCATTTAATGTTTAGTCTTTAAGTCAAGAGTGAATAAGTTACTTCTAGGCAAGCGTGTTCCATCTTCGACCAAACCATCACTTACCATCAGGTGAGATGGTGGTCAAACGCGAGCCTATTATCAATGAAAAAAAAAAGTTTTATATAATATAAATTACACACTACTTACTGCAATGTTTTTGTGTGGAGAAGTTCCTGTTTTTAAGGATACTTAAAAAAGTAAAGGAAAAGGAATTAGGAAAAAAAGTCAGGCAATAGATATATTGCCTGACTTTTTTCATATAATAATTTTCGCCAAAATTTTCAGAACAAATTGTGCTACATTTAGTAGGCATCTATTCATTTCTACCGGTTGCCTCAATCCACAATTTTTTTATATTAGATCTGTTGGAAACCTAGCAATAAAATGTATGTTTATAAACAGCTAACCTCAACTAATTTTTTTGACGAAAACCTAGTAACTAAATTGATAACCACAATTAACAATAGTTGGTGGTAATAAACAAAGGTATTTTCATTAAAATAATACTGATAATAATCATTTGAATACATTCGTTATATCGACAGTGTTTACAACTTGGTACAACACTATCGATACGCATGGAATTTCGCGGTATTCAAGCATTGGCTCGACACACGCGACTCTCGCAATAACGCATTACATTGCGCGATCGCTTGCGTAGTACAAGATGGTACCCATGTATTGCAAGCAATGTATGAGTACTAGTTATTTGATAAGTTTTGATTAAGGTTCTGATAAATTATTATTATTTAGTTTTTCTGTTAACGCATAACTGGCGGGTGGACTTTAAGTCTTTTAAATAGTAACCGTTTAAATTTGTATTTATATTTATATTCAATTTATATATATATTATTTATTGTGTTTTCAAATGATTGCTTGTAATAGTGATGATGACTAATAAGGACTGACCGCACAAGCAGCGGGGGTGGTGGTGTTGCTATCTATTTGCGTGCAAATATTCCTTTTTCCATTATTGACGTTTCATCACAGCCGCCACCGTCGAATGCTGGCGAGCATCTCTTTTTAGAACTTGAATTACACCATTTGAAGGTTTTGCTGGGTGTCTATTATTGTCCTTCTCTGCGTATCGATTATTTTTCTTCTTTTGAGAGTCTTCTAGTCAACCTTGTGCCTTCTTACAGGCATACGATTGTTATGGGAGATTTCAACACTTGCCTTCTCAAGAATGATTCGCGCTCTTCCGCACTCCAATCTGTCTCCCAATCTTGCAATCTATCTCTTCTTCCATTAAGCGCAACTCATCGTTTTCCTAACTGTACTCCTTCGCTTCTTGACCTCATTTTTGTTTCTTCTACACAACACGTCGCTAAGCATGGGCAATGTTCGGCCGACGCTTTCTCCTACCATGACTTAATTTACGTTTCCTACAAAATTCGCCCTCCTAAGTCAAAACCCAAAAGTATTCTTCAGCGCAGTTTTGGTGGAATGAACTTGGAAAGTCTTCGGGAAGATGCTAGCAATATTGACTGGTCTGATCTTATTCATGCAGAGTCGATTGATGACAAAGTGAACCTCCTCAATTCCAATCTTAACAAGCTTTATGACGTGCATGCACCTGTTCGTTTGGTAAAGATTAAGCATCTACCTGCTCCGTGGCTAACTGAAGACGTGAAAGTAATTTTACAAAGAAAGGCAGCAGCAAAGTCTAAATTCAAGTGCAGACCTAGTCGAGAAAGTCGAGAAAAATACGTCGCTATCCGAAATCGCAGCAACTTGGTTTGTAGGTATGCCCAACGCCGCCACATTCATAAGTCCGTTGAAAACGGTGATCCAGTTAAAGTCTGGAAATTTCTTAGATCTATGGGAATTGGGAAGTCACGTCAAGAGTCTATTCCTAAGGATATAGACCTTGAATCGCTCAATCAACATTTTTCCACCTCTTGCAGCTTCAATGGTGCTGTTAAAACCAATACTCTAAATAATCTTTCTTCTCTTCCCACTCCCAATTATTCTCCTTTTATTTTTAATCAATTTACCAGTTGTGATGTTAAGAAGAGCATGCTATCTATAACGTCAAATGCCGTTGGTAATGACTGTATTAGCCGTAAGATGATACTCCCTATACTGGACGAAATTCTTCCTGTCATTTGCCATGTCCTCAATTATTCCGTATCCTCAAGTGTTTTCCCATCTTTGTGGAAAGAAGCTCAGATAACTCCTCTCCCTAAAAAGTCTAATCCTGTTTCTTTCTCTGATTTCCGCCCTATTTCCATATTACCGTTCCTATCCAAAGTCCTCGAACGCCTTATCCACAATCAACTTAGTGCCTTCCTTTGTAAAAACCAACTCCTAAATTTGTACCAATCTGGGTTTCGTTCAGGACATAGCACTACCACAGCTCTAGTTAAAATTACTGACGATATCAGATCAGGTATGGATAATAGGAAGTTGACTGTCCTTTCGTTACTGGACTTCAGCAACGCCTTTAACACTGTCGATTTTGATGTACTGCTCGGTATACTCTGCTCTCTTAACATATCTCCAACAGCAATTGATTGGTTTCGTAGTTACCTGTGTGGCCGCCGACAACGTATTTGCATTGAAGGTACATCATCTTCATGGTGCAATACTACTGCTGGCGTACCACAGGGGGGCGTTCTCTCTCCTCTTCTTTTCGCCATATTTATAAATTCTATTTCAAATGATCTTCTCTCATCCTATCACCTTTATGCTGACGATCTGCAAATTTATTCGCAAGCTCTCGTTGAAGAACTGTCTGAGGCGGTGAAGATTGTGAATAAAGACTTAGCGCGTATTTCTGATTGGAGTTTGAATCATGGTTTGAGGGTTAATCCTGCCAAGACTCAAGTCATTATTGTTGGCAGCCCTAGGCTACGTTCCAAAATTAACTGGGTGACCCTTCCTCAAATCGTTTTTGATGGAGCTGCTATACCTTACTGTGACTCAGTAAAAGACCTAGGTATTTATATTGATAGGGATTTGTCTTGGGGTCCTCAGTTGCAAGAAGTAAGCCGCAAACTGTTTGCCTCTGCGGGGTCTTTACGCAGATTGCGCAATTTCCTGCCGACTGCCACTAAAATTGCGCTTGCCCAATCCCTTCTTCTCCCTGTTCTCGACTATGCTGAAGCAAGTTATCCAGATCTTACTGAAGTGCAGCTAGATAAGCTTGAACGACTCCAAAATTTTTGTATAAGATTCATATTTGGTTTGCGCAAATATGATCATGTTTCTGAGTTTCGCATTAAACTCAAGTGGCTGCCGATCCACCTTCGCCGGAATGCACATATTTTATCATTACTTTACAGTATTCTCTTCAATCCCACAACCCCGTTTTATCTCAAAGAACGCTTTAAGTTCCTTCATGACACACATGTAAGAGATTTGAGATCATCGGAGAATTTGAGACTTTCAATTCCTGCACATTTCACTAAATTCTATGGCTCATCGTTTACGGTGCAAGCTATTCGTTTGTGGAATGCATTGCCGGTGTCTGTAAGACAAGCTCAGTCACTGGCTACTTTTAAAAACTCGGTTGCTAATTATTTTCATTCCAATTTATGACTATTCTTTTGTTTTCTCTCCACTTGATGTTAAAGAACACATTATATGTATTTTATTATTTAATTACCTATGTATTACATTGTATTTATATGCATATATATATATTTGCATATACATTTATTTATTTTAATATTTAAATATTTTTTGTTTCTCTGTTTTTATGAGTAATGTAGTTAGTACACTAATTTAGCCCTCCCCACTTTAATTAAAGTTTTTAAAGTCCTTCCAAAGGTTGTCTGGAAGATATCGCTTTCAGCGATAAGACCGCCATTGTTACCATAGAATAAGCAATATTGTTAAATAGGTGTGTTTAAATTTTGGTGTACAATAAAGTATATTCTATCTATCTATCTATGATTTTGCATCTGATTGCGATTGTGTCGTTTTTGTCTACAAATTACATAATACTATTGTCATCATTGCAAATATCACTAGTATTTTAAGGTATTTGGGATTTATCGGTGAACAGAAATCCCTTCTCGGGTTACACTACACACCTGGCTTCTTTTCCGACACGATATGACAGCGCAAGACGGCATAATGATTTTTTTCGCGGAGTTTCGTTCGTCGTCACAATAAAAGTGCGACTATTGGCCGGTGAACATAATTTTGGTTGAAGTATGAGCGTTCAAACCATGAGCGGCGCGCCTGCCTCGCCCACAAGGCCATTCTAACCTCTTTTATCTGTTCTGTGGTATTTCCAATCATCCAGTACCTATACCCTATTTTTTAATCTCAGAGATAAAGTTGACATTACGACGGTTGCCAGTTTTTTGCAATTCTTAAATAGTGATGTGCCACTATCGAAATTTTACGTTAATAAAATCAAGTAGGTATCGGTTTTTTTATAATACGTTTTCCTGAAATAATGTGTACGTGCTAATTTAAAACGTAGAAATATAAAAATATGTAAGATATGTATATAATATATTTTTAATAACATAGATTATTAATATATTATTATTAACATTATTTTAGTGGGTCAGTGAATTTTCCAAATCGGTTCGTAAATGACGGAGTTATGCGCGACCAAAAAAACGCAATGCAGAGTAAACGAAAAGATCATCAACATAAATATTTTTTTAGACTTTTGTTGATTTTTCAGAAACGGCTTGTCCGATTTCGATAAAATTTTCATGGGACCATTCGGGAAGTATACCCTTTCTAACAAGATTTTTTCAAATCGGTTGGCAAGCGACGGAGTTATGCGTGGACAAACATAAAAAAAAAAATACAAACATCCGAATTGAGAACCTCCTCCTTTTTTAGAAGTCGGTTAAAAACACACAATAACTCGGTATTTATTGTGTACAAGCACGTGGGACCCAATCGAACATATATATTTATAAAAAAGGATGGGTTCCGCCTGCTTGTCACTTTTTTAAATAAAAAGTGCTTGTTTCTTTCCTTTCAGTTGATCAGTCAGGATTTTTAGTCGGGCCGGGTAAATGAGACACTGTTCCCTACAATTTCATAGAATTAAGCGTCCACCGATGTCGTTGTCGGTATCGGTGCCGGGCCGGGCCGGCCAATGAAAAAACGCCCAATGTATTTTTACTGCCCAGCCCAATATAAGCGGCAGCATCATCACAGGGTCAAGCCAATAAAATCATCACCACCTTCACCGAGTGAAGGTACAGCAAATTTAGCTGGCCTATAAAGTTATGAAATAACAATATTATAAGTCAAGGAATAAGGAATAATTCCAATAATTCCATTTTTCATTGCTATTTAGTTTAATACAAATAAATCACATATTTATTTATTATTCCCTCGTAAAGCCCTATATTTTGATACCCCACTCGATGGGTTTGAAAGAAAAAAAAACCGCAACCTGAATATGGCACTGATCCGTTTTAAAACTTATATATCCTAAGCGATTGCTTTAAATGAAAAAACCTAAACATGGGTAAGATATTGGACTTTTGATCGAGAGATCGCGAGTTCGAACCCCTCCCATTACACTATTGCCGTGAACCCACTACAAACACAAGGATATTTAGCTGAGTTGAACGGGTCAACAAGATTGCTAGTAATGTGAATTATACCGACATTGCTAGTTCTCTGTATAAAAAAGACCTATTCAACGATACCCAACGATATTTGATATAGTATACAGATTTTTTATAATTAACTCTCATATCTCTTATGACACTCGCATGGTTAAGACGAATTGATTAACGTGAGAATTATTCAAAACAGCCTACGCGTTTGGCCTGTACAACGCCACATAGGTACATAGACTGTGAAACGCATTACCCTCTTTTGCGTCGCACAGTCGGTTAAAAAGTTACGATTCAACAAACCGGTATCGTAGGTATAACACTGCACAAAAGAGCGGAACATTATTTCTAAACTTGACATTTGCATGTGTCAATTCTGTCTCTGAGATTAAAAAAACAGGGTTTAAGTATATTAAACATTTAATCCCACTTTTTGAATGAGTGGTCGGTAAATATTCCTTAAGCAGACATAATGTCATGACAGGAAGCTGTAGACATTGAGATAGAAAGCCAAATTATGTATGTTCGATCACGCGTCATTTAGACAGTTTAGAAAACGTTGTTAGAAAAACATATTTTTGACGATCAAGCGCTACACCGCGCCACTGTTACTCTTCTCTAGAGGCTTAGAATTGCTTTTTGTTTTGATTTTTTGTACAATAATGTTGGCAACACCGAGTGAAGCTATCGCGAGTGGTGCTGTGGCGGGAATCGAAGAGGTTACGCCGGTCAACAAGGCGCGAATGCGCGATCACCGTCTCTCTTTGGCTTGAGCTCTAGGCGTGTACGGTCGTGCTGTGCTTAGTTTTTTGTCTGTAATGTCTATATTTGTGAATATACAAGTTATTCCTCACTACAGACCGGTTAAGTAGACGCACAGCCTTAGTGAGCTGATCTACGAGTGGCGCTAACTAAAAAAAAAAAATTCTTCACTTTTGTCTTGTTTATAATCAGCAGTACTAGCAAAAATAGTAAACAATAATATCTTTATAATTTATATATAGAACTATTCATCATCTGCGTAGCCTTTTCCTGTATGTTGGGAGTTAGTTTCCAGCAGGGATGTTGCGAATGCCGATTTTTTCATATCCGCGGATGTGAATGCAGATGCGGATTTCTGAAAGCTCGTTTGATACCAAGTAAAAGAAGTATATGAATGAAGAATTAAAATAGCGATATAGTAATCATATTTTTTTTATTAATTAGAATTAGTGTGTGAAGTTAAAAATAGGAGCATTATACTTAATAAATAAAAGTAATATTGCCGCTTTCTCTGATTCAAGCCGGTTACGAAGGTTCTTTAATTAAACCCGCGCTACTAAATAATTGTTTGCTAGGAACACTACCTGGTGGAGTGGATAAAAATCTTCGTGCTATCGGTGATAATATCTTAAATTCCTCTTAATAAACACTCCACCATTTAAGAGGATTTTCATCCTCATAGACTGTTTTTTTAGTGCGATAAGAAAGTAATTCCTTTTTTAAGTACAGCTTCAGTGCTACCATTTAGTGTTGCCCAAATGCAAGACCAAGACGAGACTTAGCCAGTCTTGGTCTTGCGTCAATACAGCCGATCTTGGTCATGGTATTGCGCTCCCAGTCTTGGTCTTAGTCTTGCGCAAGAGTCACGCAAGAGTCTTGCAATTAACTATTATCCTATTGCTATTTATTAAACGTTAGTTTAGATCTTAGAACAACGTAACAGAATAGTACATTTTGAGCTTGAATTGACATAGGCATAGTAAATTTAAAGTAGAAATTCGAAATATCAACTGACACAGATGAGGTCTGAATCCACGATCTCGGCAATCCGTGCCGATGCTCTAACCAATTGAGCTACCTACCGTGCCCCACGGAAGTCCGTCAGTTTCTTAATAAAAGTTTACATTTAACAAGCTCACATGTGCTTAAACATGGTTTAAACATATAAAAAACAAATTAATGACAGTAACTTGACTGACATGTCAAATTGTAAACTTGTCACTCCGAGAACAACAAGGATTAGAGTAAAAAACGATTATTACATTAAACTCGAAGCGAAGCTCAATTGAGAATTACTAAAATTGAAATAAATACTCCTATTTTTATAAGCACATGCTAAAGACCGATAAAGGACGGCATTCTTTGATAAAAATAATGATTCTTTGGAAGATTAATAAAACAGATGCGTTACTACCGCCTAGGTAATAATAAAATGTAGATATGTAAATAATGTGTATTATGTTCTACTTTTGATGGAATTAATCTACATTAATTAAATAAAATTTGCCTAGGTACGCTACCTACTGTATTTATGTAGGTACTTAATAACTACTAGAAGAATACGAATAAAGAATAAAACGTTTATTCGAGACCAAACATTTAAAAACCCACCAATCTGTATAGCAGTTTGTCGGCAGGATTGGCGCTTGTTTTCACAATATTTTGGCTCTGAGGTACTTACATACAATAAAACTAAGTAGGTACAGACAGTTGTGACAGCGCGGGCCGTCGTCGGTCGTCGGTGACACACATGCAGGTGCGACGGGGCACTATTTACCTATTCTGAAGCGGCGGCCCGCGCATGCTTTCTTTGAAAACAATGTAAATATTTTTTTTTCAACTCAACTACTCGGGACTGATTTCCATGTTATTTAAAGTATTACGTTTATGGACTTTTATTTATTAATTTTTTTTTCGTCAGTGTGTTGAATAACATCGTTTGTTGCATAGGTGATGCCTGTCATTGCAATCTCGGGTCCACAACACAATCTCGCTTCGACGATAATGAGTAATGACTAACATCATCCATGCATTAACATGTAGGTTAGTAGGTACATACATATATTCTACTTATGTAGACTTGTCGAGAAACCGCACGCGCGAATCGTTACTTATTAAAAGCTGTTTTAAAACGAATGATATACATTATTGTCGCGCGAACACAGAGCCCAACAACATGTGTATAACAACTTATTTAGATATGCACATTAAAATTACAACTTGCGACTACTTCATTCAGCAGTACAGTTTTAAGTTTATTCTTTAATGTTTGTTTACTAATACTGTTACCTTTTCTTAACCAGTCGTAATTATTGAACACTGTAGAAGTTGATAAACCGACATTGCTAATCTCAATTTTTGGATGTGTGTGATTTTAAAATATAAAATGCGCGACGTGACTCATTTCATTAGTATTGTAGACAATTTTTACACATTTCAAGTATGTTAAAAGTGCGGCGGCGATGATTGTATGCGATATCAATAGAAGCCGCCTGCGCGTGTATCTTGACCTTGTATTTCCGAATAGATGCGAACTTTCTTTGACAGGTTATAGTATCTGACCTTTGATACTGCCGACAACAAGGCCGCGCACTATCAAAGTGCCGCGATTGGATGACCTCTTTTTTCTTTTAATCGATATTTTGTACAATGAATGTTTATGTTATTGTTCGTAATGCACATAAGTCGATATCGTACAAATAATAAATACACACAAGTATTAACTTATCACAACAATACGACACGACGATAAAAAAAATTTATAATAAAATCTAATGAAAACTGTGAAACCGCAATACTAGTTAGTATTTAATACAGACGAGATAAAAGTATCAGTATCTGTATTTAGCTTAATTATTGAGTAAATCAATACTCATTCATTATTACTAAAGTACTTACTTATCTTAACGAAAAAAAAATACGAGATGGGTTTATGTGTACGATTAAGTACATTTTAACATTTTGAAGCACTGATATCTACGCTTTAAAACTGCATAATGAATCGATACAAAAAATCTTTAAATCGTATCGATATTTAAATTTATAGTAATATCCCTGTCCCTAGTCAAAGGCAACGCCGCGCCGCCGCCACGGCACGGCGGCTATACTGACTTTCATTGAATATTAGGTACTTGAAATCATTTTAAAATTTTGGATCGAATATTGTGTGTGTGCTAATCTTGTGCGATTTTGCCGGACTTGTATCACTGTTGGTAGTAATAACTTTGAGCAGCACCTCCGTCAGAGCCAGCGCATTAACGTCCTCATCGAATAATCCGGCTCCGGACAAACGATCCAAACTTGGACAACACATAAATGGCTTTTTTTAGGGCTGCCTAAGTTTCATTATTTCCCCCGCATCGCCCTCCCTTTCTCTGTGTTTTTGCAATGTAAGTTTTCTCATTTTAATAATAATAACACAAAGAAAACGACAGTCTGAACTAACTGAAAGACGCAAGAGTCTCGCAGTCTTGGTCTTGGTCTTGCCAAAATTAGGCGGTCTTGGTCTTGGACTTGGTCTTGCAAAAATGCAAGAAGACCAAGACTGCAAGACCAAGACTGATTTTGGGCAACACTGCTACCATTTTCTGGTATTTTTGGACTCTTATCTTCACTCGACGAATCTAACATCACAGCAAGGTCGTTTTTTAAGCATGGCTTTCTGAGGGAACCTGACGTGACGCCCCTGGTCCTATCTATATGGGTTATAGATAGGATATATATATATGGGTTGTTCCATATCCTTTTCTATGGAATCTGTCATTCTCATACTTTTATGTCAATGTCAGTATTTTTCATCATCAAAATTACTTCTTTTATCTTTTCCTCAGTCACTGGTGTAAAAAAATTTTGCTTATAGCGAGGATCTAAGTAGGTGGCGATGATATAATTGATGAATTGTTCTCTCCCAAGCTGGAAAACTTTGTTGACAGTTCACTTTTCAGAGTCGTGATGGCCTGTCGAATCGGATCAAACTCTTGTGATCTTGTTAAATAGTCGTCAACTTTTTTTTCAAGTGTTTGAATTATTGGAATTACCGTTGAAGTAAGGGCGTGAGTGCTGCTCAGTTCCCATGTAGCTTCCTCAAAAGGTCTCAGTAACTCAATAAAACTTTCAATAATTTTCCATTCTTCTGGCAAAATTGGGTTAATCTTTTTATCATTGATGTAAGGACTTAGAGCATCCTTTACCGTTAAAAAACGCCTAATTTCTTTCTTGTTGCAGTTGCAACAAGAAAGTTACATGCGGGTGCGGATGCAGATGTCCAAATCCTTACGGAAGCTCCGCATCCACAAATGCGGAGCTATTCGAATATTCGCTACATCCCTGGTTTCCAGTGACACGGACGCAGCTGATTATTAGTTTTACATGAAGCGACTGCGTATCTGACTTCCACAGACCAGGTTAAAATTTTCTCGCTTCTGACTACCCGTAACGACTAATTTAGGTGACTTACGAGAAATGGCAGACTTTTTAGCCGACACGGGAATCGAACCCAAGACCTCATGCTTAGCACTTAGCAGCCGCGTTTCTGACCCTACCATCGAGGCAGTTACATATAGGACTATTAAGAAATTAAAAATATTGTTTCTAAATACCGCTGGTGCAGCAGGCATTGTCTCTGGAATTTGTTGCACTGAATTTGTTGATTGCGTTGCAGCCTGGACTTTCGGATTAAACTTCTTTATCTGTAAGAAAACACACACAAAACTATAAAACACGAATACTTTCAGCTGATAGGGAGCTATGATGGGACATGCACGAACAGATACACACGATCACAGATCATACAAACACAAGAGATATGGCAAGGGGGCGTGACGCTTGCGAACTGATCAAGGCCCAAATCGCCTTGATGCCAGTTTCGTCCATTAGTCAAGTTGATTGCGAAGTCTTCGCTGCTTATGATTTTTGACAAAATGACGCGTTGTTCAGTGCTTGTTTGCAAAAATAACAGCTGTTTTGTGAATTACGTCAAAGATGACATCTCATTTCACACGTAAGTACTAAAATAATATTGTTTTTCTTATTAAATTCGTTAAAACATTACTTCGTGAAACTAGAAACACGATGAAGTACCAAAAGCAATTATTTTCATTAGGAACAAAAACCATTGATTGTTTAGTACACATCGACCAATGAAGCGGCAGGTGTAATAGCGCAATGGATTGTTTAGTACACATAGACCAATGAAGTGGCAGGTGTAATAGCGCAATGGATAAGTGTTTTACTGATATCCTCACTCACAGGATAATTTCGTGAAGCGGCCGCTGCCGGCTTTTGTTGGTTAGTGGTGTAACTACACGTTTGTGGTTGTCGATATTTTATAAGTTCCTACTTACTTCGAATGATTACACAAGGGAATAAAATTTGACTTTTTTGTTGCATGGAATTTTATGGCTGCATCATTGATATCATTATAATTCATACCTTATTTTAAAATGTTATCTATCCAAAGGATCCAAAAATAAAAGAAAAGCGGATAACTGCCTAACGTGTTATTCCAGACTATAATATATCTTTGTGCCAAATTCCATCCAGATCCGTTCAGCCGTTCTGGCGTGTTTGAGATCCATCCAAACTTTTGCATTTACAATAGTAGTAGCTAAGGTAGGTAGAGTAGTTTCCCCCATACGTCGTGATCAATGCAAAAGTATTTTGATCATAGCTTGAATATTAAATAATTACAATTCTAGATACTAATATCGTCCGTATCCATAATTTATCAGATATCCGTTAAAATATACTGTTTTGAAGTTTCACTGATTAGTGCTATTACTAAAATTATAGATAGTTAATAGATATATTGTAATATTGTATTTTATAGTCTCTAGATCATAATTTTATTGTTTACTACGACAAAACTTTAATAATTTTAGTTTGTTAATATTCCAATATAATCTCACTTCACTTGTTTAGAATGGCAAGTACGACGGAAACTCCAGAATCGTTTTATTTTCACAGTCAATAAAATCTTTTGGAAAAAGATCAGATATTAAAGGATTCATAGGAGGGAAAAGAATTTTATCGATATTTTTAACGCGAATGAAGAAACTTAACATCACTATTCGCGTTACGCATATGTGTGTTTATTCTCGAATTCGTAGGTACAGGTACAAGAGCCGCCCCCGGTTTGCATGTGTTCTATTTGTGAGTTTTTTTGTGTTGCTGTAAGTTTCTTTGTGTGCGGGAGAAATGTGAGCTTGTGTGTCGTTCTTATAGTTTTTGCTTTTGTGTTAGTGAATTGAGTGGGAGAAATGTGGAGACACCTGAACACGAAGTAATCCTTTACAAAGCATATCTCTGTGTTTATATGATCTGTGCACACGATAAACTTTTAAGAACCATGTCGTTTCAGTTTAAAATTGGCTTTGCAAATTGTTAAACAGTTACAGTTACCTTGTTGACATTAATTTGGACTCATATAGCAAGTTCCACAAAATAGCTAAGCACAAAAAGCTAGTAATACTTAATTTTAATCCTTTTTTATATATTTTACAGTATTTTATCAATCCAATTTATTATTATAACTCTCCGTTTTGTTTAACTCAATTTCATTTTTATGTTCGCTTTAAGATTATCATGTTCGTAATGTTATTTCGATTTAATTTAGTTTTTTGTTTGTAATTTGTTACAGACAGTGTCTGTGGCGCAACTACTTACTACATTAATGGGGCATGCGGTGCTAAGTTGCTAACCTTTAAGAAATTTTTACACTAACCTAAGATAGTTGTAGAACATTTAATTTATTTATTTAAATGTATAAGTGTAAACAGTTGTTGGTTAGCCAAATAAAGGAAATAAAAATAAATAAAATAAAATATAGGAGCTAACTAACGTTTAGCACGAACTGCGAGATATTCTTACCCATGTCACAGATTACTTAATAGTTACCCCATGTTTCCAACATATATACATACAGTAGGTAAAGGTTTATTAGTAGTTCGGTCATTTTTAGCCACGCTATATAAAATCATGACTAACATGGCACCCTAATTATGTAATCATAACTATGCTCATTAGGTTATACTAAATTACAATCAATAAAGGAAAAAATAGTAATAGTAATACACTTGGGACCAATTAACATGAAAAATAAAAATATCTCTAGGAGTTTTTCTATGTTGAGGACAATTAAATTGTTTATTTTTAATTCTTGAGGATACATCATTGGTTACCTATACTGAAAAAGTGCAAGGAAGTGTTATTGTAAAAGAGTTAACCGACTCGAATTTTATAAATGGTTAAAAAAATAATTATTCACATTTCATAGGTACATTGTTTTCATGTAATAATTGAGGCAGTCCCAGTAAGTTACGAGAGTACTTGTGTTGAGACTGTCTCACATCTTCCCGTAATAGTATATCTAGGTTAGTAGGTTACTGGCCGGTGATCATAATCATAATCATTTATTCAATGTAGGTTGGTAGGACAAGGGTGAGACCAATATAAGTATGCTAGTAAATAAATTTAAACAAAAGAAAATTCATAAATAATAGATAACATTTAAATAAGTAGCTCAGTAGGAATTTTATGTGACTGTGTAGTAGTGTGTCTGCGTGTATGGGTGTGTGTGTGTACGTTTGTGTGTGCGTTAGTTTGTGTGTGTGGTATTGTGGTCGAATTTGTTGAGGCCAATGTTTGTGTGAGTAATAACTGTGGATGTACGCAACGTACGAGTTTGAGGAAACTTGTCTAGCTCTGGCTAAGATCATTTCAGTTTTCTCGTATGTTATTGATTTTAACCATTTAACTAGTGCTTTCTTGCATTTGTATAATAGAATTATGTTCAGTTTAAAATTGATTTTGTTATAAATAAAAGTAGATTGACGGTTGTAGTTAGGGTTGCCACCTTTTTTGTTTGCAGTTAAAGTACATTGGTTTAAATTGGTAAGAAAAAAAAGGTACATGGCATCAAAATAAAGTATAATTGATTTTCAAAGTCGCTTTCCGCTGTCTGTCCTTATGTATGCTTAGATCTTTAAAACTACGCAACGGATTTTGATGCAGTTTTCTTTAATAGATAGGTTCAAGAAAAAGGTTTGTATGTATAATACATGCATAATATAGTAGAGAAACAATGATAATTTTAGAGGTTTCTAATGTGATGTCTCAATAAACAATTTTGTTTGCGCTTACACTGCAAACGCTGGCTGAACCGTACGAGATAGATCAAAATAATGTACTACAGTACTGTACACCTTAAAAAGGTCTACAAAAATTCCGCGATGGCATATGCTTATCTCTTACGGATAACATACTACAAGGCATGCCTTTTAAGTTAGAACCTTATAGTACTTTTTGTTGTTTTTCAAAGTATTCACCACGTAGCTTAATACACTTTTCCATTCGCTCAAACCAGTTATTATAACATTTATTCCACTCTAAAGTGAGGGTGTTCAAAATGGCTTACTTTAAAGCGTCAACTGCTTCTTCACCGGACTGGAATCTTTGACCACGAAAACTTTTCTTAATTTTAGGAAATGTAAAGAAATCGTTAGGACTTAGGTCAGGACTGTATGGAGGATGGTCAAGAATTTCTACTTTTTCCTGCTTCAAATACTCAATCGTTTTACGAGCGCTGTGTGAGCTTGCGTTGTCGTGGTGCAGGATGATGCGTCGCTTTGAGTTAGATTTTCGAAGTTCGGCGATGACTTGTGGTAAACAAACTGTGGTATACCACCCTGCGTTAACCGTTCTACGATCTTCAAGTGCAATAGTCGCAACATGGCCGGTGTTTCCAACGAACGTGGCCACCATCTTCTTTGAAGTGCTTCGAGAACGAACAACTTTAGTCGGCTTTGGCTCGTCTTGAAAGACCCAGATTGTAGATTGTTGTTTAGGAATTAGGATCGTAGGCATAGATCCAAGATTCATCAACACTGATAATGTCGTAGACGTGATTTGACTCTCCTCGGTTGAACCTTTGCAGAGTTTTCTTACACCATCTGACGCGGGCCGCCTTGTGATCGTCGGAAAGCAGATGCGGTATCCAACGGCAAACTAGCTTTCTCACACCAAGCGCTTCATGCAAGATCTTCTGAATGGTTGTCCCTGAGAAGCCTGACAGAGCCTCTATCTCTCGATACGTCACATGACATTATCTTCAGTGAAGGCGGATTTTGGGCGTCCTTCGCGAGATTTATCACTAACACTAGTATGCCCACGCTGGAATTCTAAATACCAGCGTTCGACAGTCCACAGACATGGGGCTTCATCACTGAACACAGATGTTAGCTCTTCAAAACTCTGAAACCGTGTCAAGCCTCTTCTAAAGTTGTAGAAAATTATTGCACGAACATTTTTCTTAGAAAGATTCATTTTCGTACGTAACCTGACAGATTCCAATCGACGCTGTGACTAAACAATAGCATTAATTCTAATACTTTCAACTGTTTTGAGATTCATAATTTAAACGCATTCGAATATAGAATAGTTCCAAATTCAAAATTACCGGGAAATATGGAAACGACAGAACTTAAAAGGCATGCCTCGTATATATCCATTTTAATACTTTAAAAAATGGGCAATTATAAAGCGGTAATTGGAAAGCTATTTGCATAAATACTCTATTAATCCTGATCATTTTAAATACGTTAGTTGGTTTGAACATTTCATGAAGATTAATTCTTCCCTTTACTCCATGCAGATTAAATGAATACCTTAGGAGATATGGCAAAATAAAAATAATGCACAACGAAATTAATTTCGTGTCGCCGTGATTTGACCGGGCGCCTCGCTTCCGAGCCGGGGGAGTCCGATAGTTTATGTAGTATATAAATTTATGGTGGAATTATGTATCTTATATATGCCTACAGAAAAGTCCGCGATGGCATATGTCTATATGTTAAAGATAACATCCTATCTATGTCCATTTTAATACTTTAAAAAATTGGCAATTATAAAGCGGTAATGTGAAAGGTATTTACACTAATACGGTATTAATCCTAATCATCTAAATACCAGAAATAACGTACAATACTTTATTATAAAGTATGGGTGGCAACCCTAGTTGTAGTGCGGACCCTTGGGGCCACGATATCTTTTCTTCTTCGATTAAGAATAGTTGAATGTACTGGAAGGGCCTTGTGAAGTTTTTGAGTGATTTGTAGGAGATATGGTTGCCTAATCGATAGCAGGTCTCTAATTTGATAAAGGTAATGGTTTAAAGTACATCACTTTAATAAGTGGTCGCTGAGCTCTTTCAAGGTCCAGACTCTTTGTTTTAGTAGCTCCTCCCCAGACTGGTATACAATACGCTACTACTGACTGTACCAAAGCCACATAAATCTTGTTTAAGAGGTGTGAGGAATGAACTTCCTCATTCGTTTCAATATGTGAATAACATGATAATGTCTGGTTAATAATAAGGCGCAGATATTTTGTTGACCTTACTTTCTGTAGTGTTTGGCAGTCACAATATTGAGGCAGAATACCATCATAGACATGTATCTTGACATGAAAATCTTCACAGGGCTGAGACCTTTGAGTGGGAGAAAAACAGACGAAGTTGGTCTTTGAAGTATTGAGAGTTAGGAGATTGGTATTCAGCCACTTAGAAATTGCAAGTAGGCCTTTTTCGGCAATTACTTTCACCTCTTCCCATGGGGATCCAGAGTAAATTACGGCAGTGTCATCCACGTATGAAATAAACCGCCCTCCACTGTTAGGCATATTACATAAGCTATTTATGTAGATTAGAAGATTGTCGGGCCCGGAATGATGATAAACTGCCTTGCGGAACTCCATAATTGACGTTTACTTCGTCGCTGTTTGTGCAACTTATTTTTACACTTTGTTTCCTGTTTTTGAGATAGCTTCCAAACAAGGCCAGAGTTTGCTCTCTTACGCCTATGTCCTCAAGCCTGCGCAGAAGGATAGGGATGGAAACGGTGTCAAACGCTTTTTTCAAATCTAGGAACACCGTGAGACACTTTAGATCCCTGTCAACTCTACCCACTATTTCAGAAGTTAATTCTGTAATCGCATCTTGCGTTGATAATCCTCTTCTAAACCCAAATTGGGAGCTTGATAGAATATTATAATTATTTATTTAGGTAATCGATTAATCTTCCATTTATTAGCTTTTCTAAATTGTTTGAATTAGAAGGTAGGACAGATATGGGTCGAATTGTTTACATCCCCCCTCCCCCCCCCCCACACACACACAGTGCACAGGAGTAACGATAGATCGTTTAGGGTCATTTGGAAAAATACCCGTTTGAAAGCACAAGTTTGCCAACTGACTAATTAGAGGAACAACAAAATTCCTGGCAATTTTTAGGAATTTATTAGATACTAGTACTCACGCGGGGCTTCGCTCCCGTGGATTCTATCACGGTAAAAACATAACTCTCATTTTTTGCAGTCGCGTAAAAAGTAGCCTATAACCTTCCTCAAGCTACTTCCATACCAAATTGCATCCAAATCCACCCAGTAATTTCGAAGATTAGCGCGTTCAAGCAAACAAACAAACAAACTTTTCCGCTTTATAATATTAGTATAGATACCATCCCAGCCCGTTCTCAGAATCAAGACCCATTAAAATACCGTCCACTTCTCGAGGATCCGTGTCCAATAAAACGAACGAGGAGCCGCAATTTGTGTTTGAGTACACGCGTAGGTACTTGAAGGACGGCAACGTCGCAATTTATTTATGAATGTGTACGCGTGTACAGAATGTTTCTTTTACGTATCAATTTAACATTTTTAGTGAATATTTTATTCTATCGCGGGTTAGCGGGAACGCCCTCTGTTAGTTAACATACTGTATTATTCTAAGTTGCTTTGTTTATTTCATCTAATTATTTTTTATGTTATTACTGTTTAAGCTCTTCCAGCATCGTTTCATTTAATTCATTTTGTGTTTTTTCATTCTCATATAACAATATAACCTATTAGGGAACAAACTGACATCTATAATACAGTAAATACTAGCGCAGGAGCCAGGGAATTCTTGAATGTTTCTGTCTGTATCTGTCAATAAATGATTATGATTAGGTATTTAAAAAACTCCCTACTGTCTATTTCTTGCAGTGTTATCATTTATTTACCTGGACTTGATTCTCGGTCGCTGAAGGGTAGAGGGGAAGTCCGTCTCTTTCCATGGCTGACCTGTAACAAAACTGAATTAAATTTAATTTGCTAGGTCTTAATTAACACAACCTTTGTGGTGGCAGAAGAAATTAACGATTACGAAGACCATTTATAAACAAACCACACTATAAACTCTCGAACCCGTTGTTACTAATACTAGGCAATGCTTATGCTTAGATAGAAGTTTCAAATATATGAAACAATCAGCCTAAAACGTTGACCTCCCTGTACACTTTAACTTACGTTCACACTGCTTCGTTCTAGTAGTTTTCTTAAAAAAACTTTTTTGCAAAAAAATAAAACCGACTTCCACATCAAAACACTACAAAGCCAAAAATAATTTTAATTTCGGTAGTCGGTGTTATTGGTTTTGTATTTTCTTTTTTTTCACACCGCCTTCCGAAATTAAAATTATTTTTGGCTTTGTAGTGTTTTGATATGGAAGTCGGTTTTATTTTTTTGCAAAAAAGTTTTTATTTTCACGCTTTTTAGTGGGTCAATTTGTAATTAATCTAGTTATAAAAGCCAAAATGTCAACTACAAAAAACTAAAAACGCGCGAACAAAAAACACAATATAGAGTAAACGAAAAGATCATCAATGTAAATATTTTTTTTAGACTTTTGTTGATTTTTCAGAAACGGCTTGTTTGATGTCGATAAAATTTTCATGGGGCCATTTGGGAAGTATAACCCTTTCCAACAAAAAAAGAATTTTTCAAATCGGTTGGCGAGCGACGGAGATATGCCCGAAAAAACATAAAAAAAAAAAACAAACATCCGAATTGAGAACCTCCTCCTTTTTCAGAAGTCGGTTAAAAAGAGGTACAAAGTTATTGCTTTCAATATACACACAGTTGTATTACATTTCAAATTAAAAAAATTATATTCATTATAAAATGACTGTTTGAGATTATATAAACTACTGAAAATAAAATAGGGCCCACCCCGATTTACATATTCACAAAAAATGTTTGCATGTTAGTTACTTTAAACTTATTTATGGGCAAGAAAGATCAAATGTTTGTTGTGTTTTTACCATAAAAATGGATATTTTTATGAATTCTTACGATTCTTTTGAACAAGATTTTTTAATCTTCACCATCATGTGGACAGACACAAAGAAATGTACCTAGTTAAAATTACTCTGTGCACAATGTCTCGTTCATTTGTGTTCCGACTAACATTACGGGCGTTTCTTGTCTTGTTTACTGTTTTTTTATCTAGTCATTAGAACGGATTGTAATGCCACGTATTCGACACCATATGAGTATAGAAAGTGCTTCAAGAGCAGTGGTATTGCTGCAACAAGTAGAGTCTCAGCGATCTGTAGCATTGCGTGGGACTGGGAACGCTACCAGGCTATTGTTAATGTAGCTAGAAGACGTGGATTAAGAAGAATCCGACTACAACTGTTCAGGAAGACCGATACATTCATTTATCTACCTGCTGTGAGCGTAATGGTCCGTAAGTTATAAAACCGACTACGGGAAGCCACTGGTACACCAAACGACCAAACGATCCGCAACAGAGTCCATGAAGAACATGGACAACGATCCAGAATGGGTGTTGTTCGCATCAAACTAACGAGGGCTCATCGTGCAGCTCGTTTTAGGTTCGCACTCGAGCATTTTTATTGGACTAAGGACAACTGGAGGATTGTACTTGTCACTGATGAAAGGAAAGTCAAGTTTTATAGTGACGACAGACGCGTACGTGTGTGGAGAAGAGAACGTGAACGTTTTACGAAACCTCGTGTCCACCAGACTGATCGGTGCGGGGAGGGCCAGTGTCATGATATTGGGCGGGATAAGTTGAACGGATAAAACAGAGCTGGGAATTCTAAACGAGGGTACCATAACTGCTGCTAGCTACGTCATTAGCACCTTATGGTGCTAATGACTGCACCTTAACTTAACCTTAACTTTTAAAAGTGAAAAAGTTTGAAAAACCTATTGGTGATGCCGTCGGAGCCAGGGGCTTTTCGCGGTTGGAGTCTTTTGATGATGTCCTGGACCTCATCAGGAGTGATGGGGGCCAGTGGATAGTGTCGCCCAAAATCCGTCTTGGTCTTGCAGTCTTGGTCTGGTTCTTGCATTTTTGTAAGACCAAGACCGAGATCAATACCACCTAATTTTAGCAAGACCAAGACCAAGACTTAACCCGCAACATTTAAACAAGAACAAGACTAAGCCTGCGAGACTCTTGCAGTTAGTTCAGACTGTCGTTTTGTTTGTGTTATTATTATTAAAATAAATTTATTGCTTTATCCAAAAACACTAGAAAAACACGCTTTTATAAATGCACGTAAAAACAAAAAAAAGTGAACAATTAAACGGTCGATCCCCAGAGGATTTGAAAGTGACATCTATAATAAAATAAATCTATGGATTACGCGGTAATTCAAAAAGGTTAAGAAAACCGATAACGAATTTTCTTTAGGTTTGTTCACAGAAATCTTAATAATAAGGCAATAGAAGTCGCAAAGACGCGTGACCTTGTCGTCGCGCATGTGACACGTAGGCCACAAGTGCGCGTGGCGCGTTTGTTGCGGTTATTTGTGTTGTTTGGGACGCGGAGAGGTAAACATGGTGTTTTGCAGCGTATCCAACTGCAGAAACTCTTCCAAAATTTGTAACTTTACAAATAAAGGGATAACATTTCATATGTAAGTACTTAAATTTTGAAATAATGTCGTTTTTTTAAAATATAATCAAATCAAATATTTTCACCACCATTACTACGATTATCACAGAAAACGTTTTTTTTTCTCAATTCAATTACCTAAGCTTATTTTTTAATTAATACTTAAGCTTGTTCATGCCTACTATTACAACTACTAAAAGCAGCAATGAAATATTATAGTCATGCGCAATAAACAATATCGTCGGTTACGTACATTCCAGGAACACGCCACACGAGTTGGCCGCGAATTAGTGACGTGCCACTACTATTTTGTATCGGTAATTTATTACCTTATACGTAAAAAAACGAAAAATACGTAGTTTTACCGAAATTCGAATGAAATATAATTTTTTGTTAAATATTTCAATACGTATTTTCATTAAGCATGTTTTTTTCCTGTTTAAATAGTTTATAAAAAGTCGTTTTTGAACGATTATATATCTGTTAATTCGTACTTTTTAACTATTTTTTCATTCAGAAAATTATATTAAATAGGAGGTAGGCTTATTATTGTTATGTACGTAGGTAAGTTAAATAACAGTCTGCGTTGGGTATCCTTGTATCATTGAAGTGTTCAATATTTATCTTTTTTTATGACAAAATAATTAAGGATACATATTATTATGTATATTGTAAGTATAATGGATTAAGTTGGATCGGATCGATACGTTTTCATATTATTTATGCATCTGTTTTACTTTATCCAATGCTATTATTACAGGTTTCCGAAAGATCCGGATATCATCAATCCATCCTAAGATTGTCTAGAATATATCGCTATAAGCGATAAGACCGCCATCGTAACCATAGAATTTACGTAAAACAGTTGTATAACAATTTATTTTGATGAACAATAAAGTATATTCTGCATTGTTCGGTATTAAGTTGTGCCATTATTGCTCTATTTGATTTGGTCATTGTTATTTTTTCCCATAAGGTGAAGTATTGGAGAGGCTTTAAGATTTGTATAACTAAATAAAAAAAAAATATACTTACACTTAACGTTTTATTGTATTCCCTTTTCTCCTAAATAAATCGTCTAAAAGCGCGTCGAGGAATGAAAAACTTTCAATAAATTAGTTATCTATTGTTACAAGACATCTTGGCTATTAACGCTCAACAGAAAATTATCGATAATAATATGAGCATTACGAGCTTTGCACTGCACTATTCCTAAGTGTGAGTGAGCACGCGATAATATTTCTCTGCTTTTCGCACAAGTTACGCCACCTGAGATTATGCGTTTTTAGAAAATATTGCGTAATGTCATCGCTTAAAGTTCAATTTTGTTGTAATAATGCAAAATGCATGTGTAGGCGAAAGTGTATCTATTGTTTGTTTATGTGGTGGTAGCTGCGAACCGGCGACACGCGTCCCAATATTAAATGACAGTAGATAGCATTTCTATTGCCTTATTATTAAGATTTCTGTGGGTTTGTTATAACCTTGAAACCTGATCGTGTTCAAAGTCCATTACGTGGTCTTTCTCACAAGTGCAAACACGACTATGATACGATATTCCATCATGGAATGCCAGTGCCTATCTTCCGGCTTCATCATCCTTGAAATCTAATCGTGGTCAAAGTTCATTACAAGACTTATTTAAGAAATCCAAAACAGCTATGATACGATTTTCCATCATGAAGTACCAGTTCATATCTTCCGGCTCCATCATCAGATCAGTTCGACAGTACCTTATTATTGCATTGTCATCAAAACTACATACAGCTGCCAATTTTCATTACGCTACGACCCTTGGAAGATGGTTTAATGAGTTACCTTAGATTCCATTACATAGTTAGTTACATACAGGTCGACCTAATAAAAGCGTGTTAATGAGAAAACTTACATTGCAAAAACACAGGGGAAGGGCGGGCGATGCGGGGGAAACAATGAAACTTAGGCAGCTTTTAAAAGAACTATTTATGTGTTCGCCGAGTTTGGATCGTTGTCCAGAGCCACTAGGCTACCAGACTACTACTACTAGACTACCAGAGGATTATTCGATGAGAACGTTAATGCGCTGGCTCTGACGGTGGTGCTGCTCAAAGTTACTACCACCAACAGTGATACAGGTCCGGCAACATCGCACAAGATTAGCACACACACAATATTCGATCCATGGTCTTTTAAAATATGAAATCAGCGAAAAATATTAAGTTGTTGTAGTTAACTTAATATTTTTCAACTTAATTTAAAATTTTAAAGCGATTTCTAGTACCTTATATTCAATGAAGGTCAGGATAGCCGTCGTGCCGGCGCGCGGCGGTGCGGCGGCGCGGCGGTGCCTTTGCGTAGGGACAGGATTTCTTGTATCGATTCATTTATGCAATTTTAAAGCGTAGGTATCAGTGCATCAAAATGTTAAAATGTAATCATACACATAAAACTATCTTCTTTTTTTTATCTTAAGTAATTAATGATTTTCTCAATAATTAAACTAAATACAGATACTGATACTTTTATCTCGTCTGCATTAAATAAGTTAGTATTTTTGTTTCACAGTTTTCATTAGATTTTATTACAAAATGTTTTTATTTTTTATCGTGTCGTGTTATCGTGATTAATTAATACTTGTGTGTATTATTTGTACGATATCGACTTACACGAATTACGATCAATAACATAAACTTAAACATACCTACATTGCACGAAATATTGATTAAAAGAAAAAGAGTGCATCCCTAGTTTTGACCATCGCGGCATTTTGATGTCCGCGGCTTTGTCTGGCTTGGAACAAAGTCGGGTCGGATAACCTGTCAAAGAAAGTTCGCATCTATTCGGGAGTACAAGGTCAAGATACGAGTACACGCGCAGGCGGCTTCTATTGATATCGCATACTTAATCGTCTCCGCCGCGCCGCGCTCCCATATGAGAAATATTGTAAATACTTGTGTGTAAAAATTGAATACAATACTAATAATACAATACTAATCAAATGAGTGACGTCTGTCGCGCATTTTGTGTTTTAAAATCACACACGTCCAAAAATTTAGATTTGCACAATGATATTTTATAGTAAATATCATTGGATTTGCATTATCTGTGTATCAACTTCTATCGTACCTACTCTAGTAGTTGATTAAGTACCTACATAAATACAGTAGTTAGCGTACCTACCTAGGCAAACTTTAACAATCATAAAAAGACAATAAAGAGAATATTATTTACGTAATATCTACATTTTATTGCTACGTAGGCACACTATACATATACCTATATGGTAACGCATCTGTTTTATTAATCTTCCAAAGAATCATTATTTTTATCAAAGAATCAAAATACCGATAAAAGATTATCGGTATTTTGGCGTGTGCATATAAATAGAAGTAGGTATTTATATATCTAGACACAAAGGGATGCAGTATAATTCCTTCCTATAATAAATAAGGGTACCGACGCGACGCCGCGTGCCGTACCATCCTTTTCTGGAACCATTTCGGCGTATTTCCAGGCCCCTATTTGGGGACCTCTGGATAGATTTAGAACGCTGAAATTATCGTTATCTAGTAAGCTACCAGCACAAAATTTCATGTTTGTAGCTTGTTTATTTCCTAAGTTATGTAAAAGCAAAGTTGTACTATTTCGACATTTATAGACTCACTGATCATCAAAATAGAACTAGTATTTCCAATAAACCTAGAGAGCTGAAATTTGGCATAGAGGTAGGGTTTAGTGCCTATATGAAGGGAAAACTATCAAAACTAGGATCATGGAAGATCTGGAGTATCTTACGACCCTGAAGAGAAACCGTAACAGACCAGCCAAACTATTGAAATTATCGACATGCTATGTTCACAAAGTTTATTGAGCGTGGTTAGCCCTTTCTTTTGAAATTAAAAAATTGAAGGTCTGAAGTATCTGATGAAGAACCCTAAGAGCTCAGCTGAACTATGGGAGATATGGAAATGCACCTTGACAAAAGTTATTCAGTGTGACGAGCCCTTTCTACTGATGTGTATAAAAAATTGAAGGTCTAAAGTATCTGATGAAGAACCCTAAGAGCTCAGCTGAACTATGGGAGAGATGGAAATGAGCCTTGACAAAAGTTATTCAGAGTGACGAGCCCCTTCTACTGATGTGTATAAAAAATTGAAGGTCTGAATCTGAAGTATCTGATGAAAAACCCTTAGAGCTCAGCTGAACTATGGGAGATATAGAAATGCGCCTTGACAAAAGTTATTCAATATGACGAGTCCCTTCTTATAAATGAATATGAAACTGGAGTCTGAAAAATTAAGAAACTAATCAAGTAAAAAATAGCTTTCTGCAAAAAGAAGTGAAATCCCACCAAAAACATCCTGTAAAAAATTAGCCAAGTCTCGCCTAAGCTGCTTGTTTCTCTATAAAAAGTAATGAAATCTCTAAGCAAAGCGAAGCCAAGTGTAAGGATCTTTACAGCGATTTCTTTATTAATATAGTTAGATTTTATGTGACTTGGCCGTTGACTTCGATTATTAACTAGTAAAAGTGCATAGAGTATGTTCAACGGCCGGTTACAACTTTACTAAATTTATTGTTTTGTTATCAAAGTTATTCGTGATATTAATGACCTCTCGGCCTCTGATAACTTGATGTCGCATAATTAAATTTAACGAGCTTAAATTGTCTTTAAGAAACTTTTGTTCGGTCTATTAATTGATAAAACGTTTTCCTTTTTCTCAACAGCTTTTATCATAATTGTCTCCTAGAATAATCTAAGTTAGGCAGTCTATATCTACTATCGACCTTAGGGTCACTGATGTACTGGAAGAAATGTCTTTTGAAATAAGACATCTTATCAGAGGTGCAATAGCAGACTTTGGTTTTTCTGGTTGTATTTTTATTATCTTATCAAACGCGCAAAACTTTACGGCAAAACTTTAATTTAGCGTACAGCTAAGGAGTGGTAGTCCGAAACGGAGTCTAGGTCTTTAAGTAGGTAAAGAATGAATAGGTTACGTTTAGACACGGACGCACACGCTTCATCTTCTACCACATCATCGCTTACTATCATGTGTTCTTACATGATAGTAAGCTGATGATGGATGATCTCACATACTCATAAAAAGAATAAAATAAATTATATTTTAGCACTAGCTGTAGTCGTGTGGAAGTCGATATGGCCTACGCGGTTTTCCCCGTTATTACCAATCTGTGGGAATTCCAAGATAAAAAAGTAGCCATTTGATGCCCTATAACCTCCTTTATCTTCCAGTCAAATTAAAATGGGTTTTCATGGTATTCCATAAACAAATCCCGACTTATACCTTCCACCATTAGCTCAGCAACACGAGATGATGATTACCGGGAACAAATATCTGAATTGCGTTAGAAAGTATATGAAAAGATTGCTTTTCATATAATTTCGTATGTGACTATAAAATTAGAGGGTTTCATTCGATTTCTCTGGGATCCCATCACCAAATTTTGACTTGGTGACAATGGAACTAATACAAAAGTAGTACGAACAAAAATATATTAAAAAAAGATCGGTGAAAATACATATATAAAAAAACTTTTTTGCAAAAAATAAAACTGACTTCCATATCAAAACACTACAAAGCCAAAAATAATTTTAATTTCGGTAGTCGGTGTTATTGGTTTTGTATTTTCTTTTGTTTTTCACACCGCCTTCCGAAATTAAAATTATTTTTGGCTTTGTAGTCTTTTTAGACTTATTTTCGTGCTTTTTAGTGGGTCAGTGAATTTTCCAAATCGGTTCGTAAATGACGGAGTTATGAGCGAACAAAAAACGCAATGCAGAGTAAACGAAAAGATCATCAACGTAAATATTTTTTTTATACTTTTGTTGATTTTTCAGAAACGGCTTGTCCGGTTTCGATAAAATTTTCATGGGAGTATTTGGGAAGTATACCCTTTCTAACAAGAAAAAAACTACAAAGATCCGAATTGAGAACCTCCAACTTTTTTAGAAGTCGATTAAAAATACATACAGCCAAACATACAAAAAAAAAAACATCAATATGACTACTCCCGCTCTCAGAGTTGTATCGACTAAAAACCCACCCTGTGTGCTTAGTATGAGTTTGAAATACTTTTGTCGTTTTCGAAAACTATCGCTTTGTCTCTTTCACACGTACTAGATTAGTGTGAAAGAGACAAAGCTATAGTTTTCGAACACGATAATAGTATCGCAAACTCATACTAAGGCCGCTGTTCCTTTAGTTGCCCTTGCGTTCTGGGGCCACGGTATCTCGTCAGAACGCTCCCGAAACCGCAGCAGGCAATGGCCTTAAGGGACCCGTCAATGCTACTGGCAAACGATATCTTTACGTGAAATTGTATTCTTTTGAAGTTAAAAGGCCAATCATTTGAATATCTTGCACACAGACCGGTTAAGTAGACGCACAGCCTTACTAAGCTGATCTACGAGTGGCCCTACCTAAAAAAAAAAAAAAAAAAAAAAATCAGTCAACCGGCCGGCCTCGCTACCGCTTCCACTGTATTTTGCTGCGGAGCCTATTTAAAACTGGGATAAGTAAAGTTTTTCAATCTGGTTCAAAATTAAATACTTGGGATGAAAAATGTAAAAAAATAACTTTGCAAATAATGCATTATTGCAGAATAAATAAGTAGGTACGTAGTTTTTTATTAATTAATTTTTTCTGCATTATTAAATAAATTATATTTTACTCGCCAGACTTCGCAGTGAATCTTTAAAGATAGAACATGTACCAAATTCAAACGTCACGGTGTGGTAGTAGTAGTTACCTTGCCGGGGTTTCGGGAATGTTCTAACGAGACACCGCGAAACTTAGCGCCCCGGAACTTAGGGCAGAAACAAAACGGTAGTCACACCTAAGTTGGCTTCACAAATTTACGAGTAATAGTTTAAAACAGACCTACTCTGTTAGTTGGTTTTTGTTAGAGCATGGTACAGAACTCTTGAACGGTTTTCAACCGACGACAAAAAGAGGAGGTTATCAATTCGACGCGTATATATTTTTTTTTAATGTATGATCATCGATTACTCGAAGACGGCTGAACCGATTTGGAAAATTCTTTTTTTGATTGGCACATCTATGACGTTTTGGGTATTTATTACAGTAACTTGTGCAGTTGCTCTCAAAAAGTACCATTTGAGGAAGTGGAACTGATGATGAAGACCACAGATGGCCGCCGAAACTACTCAATAATAAGTATTGAGTAGATTGCGATTCGATTACTTGAATATGGATGTTAAGCACTTTATGCTCGTCACAATGCATATGGTGATGTAGAGCTGATGGTGAAGTACCAGTAGAACTCCTCAACAATTAACGGCCCAGCATTGGGAAAAGCAATATTTTGTAAAAGGTAAAGGTAAGGTAGTTGACATTTAGGCTCTTGTAACTAGGTAAATTAAAAATAGACCAACTAAAGAGCGAAATAAAAACTTTTTACCAAAAAATTAAACCGACTCCCAAAAAACACTGCAAAGTGAAAAATAACTTTAATTTCGGAAGTCGGTGCCAAAAACGAAAATACAAAACTAAGGACACCGACTACCGAAATTAAAGTTATTTTTCACTTTGCAGTGTTTTTTGGGAGTCGGTTTAATTTTTTGGTAAAAAGTTTTTATCCATACTATGCTCCGCTCTTATTGATTGACTTCGTTCGCTTGGGAGAATTTCCCGCGTAAATCCCGATCCCGTGGGAATTCCAGGATAAAAAGCCTGTGTTAATCCATGATGTCAGGTATCATCTACTTACCAAATTTCATTAAAATCCATCCAATAGGTACGGAGATTAGCGGGCACAAACAGACAATCTTTTTTTTCCCTGTTGCCATTTCTTAACTCACCTCAATTATTATTTTTGTTTAAAATTTAAATGTACACAACAACTTTTTACTGTTTTATTATATTATGTATAAAAGATAGATGAAGAGGTGAAAGAATTTATGAGATATTGGTGAAATACATTTTTGAAATCGGTTCAGTAGTACCTACCTATTAGACTAAAAAGAAAATACAAAAAATAACAAATATTTCCTTTTATATGTAGTATGACTGTGTATGTGTGTTGGTATATAAAAAAAAATTGGCCAAGTGCGAGTCAGACTCGCCCATGAAGGGTTCCGTAGTAACTACGCCAAATAACTTTGTTTTTCATAGTGTTTGTATGAATTACAAAATTATATTTGCGGTTTTATATAATAAAATATATTAATCTCAAAAAATATATAATATACTATATCTCAAAAACTGATGAATCAATCTCGTTCAAACCAATTTTCGTTAAAAGTTTACGTTAAGATCTACAGCATATATTTTTTTAGATTCTTCACTCCATTATTATAGAAGTTAGAGGGACACACTTTTTACCATTTTGGAAGCGTATGTCTTTTAAACGATTAACTTTATGAAGAAGTGGTTTTTGAAACCTCAATGTCATTTTAAAGACCTGTCTATAGATATCACACACGCATAGGTTTCATGAATAAAAATCCAGTTTCAGTTCCATGTATGGAGCCCCCCTTAATTATACTTTTTTTTTCTTAAAATCGGAAAGTGGTTCACAGAATACATCTACCTACTAAGTTTCACATGTATAGTCTTAATAGTTTCAGAATAAAATGGCTGTGACATACGGACGGACGGACAGCTTATTATTTAAATGATGTCCAGATTAATAAATTACCATAATCAACAAAATAATGAAAATAGAAACATTATTATATCAATATTTATTATTTTTATCTGACACCATTAATAAACTCAATAATGAATGCGCTTGCGCATTCTATCGCTTCGTGTCCGTTTTCCTTGTGTGGGATTGTCCCACATGTACCAACATAGATTTACCAACGACGAAAATGGAAGTACTTACCTATTGGCTTTTCAATGTAAGATAAGTATAACTTTTTTTTTCAAAAAGAACTATTGGAGTTCTTTCCAGTAATTCGTGCCGTTTTGTTTTGTAAACACGATAAGAACCAGGAATTACTGGCATAAACGGCAGGAATTACTGCATACGACAGTATTACTTCAAGAAAAATGAAAAAAAAATCGAAGTGTGCCTGGCACGTAACTTGGCAAGAGAGATGCGCAAAAGTCGATTTTTAGGTGTCGGCGGTTGTCAGCGGGACGCGGGGTGTTATGTAGCCTCATCCCGAGCGCGCGATTGGTGCGTGCGTCAGTAGCGGTGGGCAAAAAGTATCATTTTTGAGATTGGAACATTTGCATCTCGATCACTGAAATGATCCGGAACACTGATATGTTTCATTTAGCTCATTTGGATCATCGGCTCAATTGACTCAGTAAACGCCCGCGACGCGACGTCATGTATAGAAACGTAACATTCTTACGTTGCGTTGCGGGCGTTTACTATTGAGACATAGAAATGTTTTGAGGCATCAATACTGAATGTCTTATGTCTACATATTTATTGTAATAAGTGAGATTATAAATAAAGTCGATCTTCGTGCATGGGATACGAGAGTCAATAATTAAAGTAACTCAGTGTGTCTCAGTCTCCCTCTCTCGCTCGCTCACTGCTCAGTCGCATTATTATATTCATATTATTATGTACCTATATGTGATCAATTGAATTTCAGAAATAATCAGTCAATTGAACAAACAAATATGAGCTTTAGTGAAGCTCACATTCGTTTGTTCAAAGTGAATGAGACAAAGCGTTAGACTGAAGAAGCATGGGGGAATTCCCGTCCTCAATTAGATGACGATTATATATTATTTACTAGGGTTAAATTAATAATGTAACCCATTCAATATTTTATTATTATTTTTATTTCTATCTATGCGTTGAAAATACCCGAAATAGTCAGGATTTTATCAATTTCTGATTTAATCCAGACAACCGTCCGTATTTCCTGAAATCGGGGAAAATCCCGTAAATCGGCAACACTATCTGACCAATAGACATTTTTTACGGCACCACGCATTCGTTAATCGTGACCCAACTTTTTATTTTGAATTTATTTATTTCAAGTGTCCGTGGAATATTAAAATATGTTTCAAGCAGTATAAAAAGAAATGAAAATTATCATGTAATTTATATTCACATCGGTTATATAGGCCAAAATCGAACAATGTCTTTTAGTTTGTATTACGTTGATTACAATGCCAGGACCAAATACCGTTTTACGCAGGCATGCCAGAAAAATGGTATACAATAATTATGTTCTGTTTCATGGAAAAAGAAGCTCAAAATGAAAAAGAGACCGTAAAACGGACTTCAGAAGAAAGTTTTAGCGGCCTAGAGTAATTTAGGAACAGCTTTTAAATGTATATAACACCTAATAAAGTCACGAATTTCTCTCCTTTCTTTATAATTTTCTTCAAAACAAACATGATTAAATATAATTAATAGCAATAACCATAGAATAATGATTTAAGCAATAAAAGTTACCAATTTTTTCTTCCACTAAGTGCACGATGCGCGAACGTGCCGGGGACTATATCTGTTTTATGTGCATAGGTACTTAAGTATGCAAATATCGCAGTGACTACGTATTATAACACGAAATTTGAAGTACCTAGGTAGGTAAACGAGAAACTAAACAACAGGTGGTAGGAAGATATAATAACTAGCCGTAAAATTATAAGTTATGTAGCGTCTCACTTTGGAGTCTCCTAAATGTGATCAATTGTGCAAAGATGAGAGGGGGGGGATCATGAAAGTCGTCTGTAGGTTAATTTATGGATGAACCCACACCAAGTAACCTTCTAATAAATCCTTACCTACTTAAATTAATTTTATAAAGCCAAGATACCATGTCACAAAGTCTATGCTATACATACCTAAATCAGAAAGCAAGATATTAAACGTAATCCTATGAAACTACCGTTTTAAGTGTTTATTAAAACATAACGTGGCCTGCACTTTGAGGAGTCTCTTAAAAACAAACAACGTGCAACCCGTTCGTTCTGCGCCACAAATAGGTGCCTACATACTTATCAAGGTTAGATGGATAAGGTGTTAAGAATATATTCAAAACTTACCTTTGCAGTGATCCAAATTGAGAAAAAAAACTGGTTATCGGTTTATTTTGTTTACGACACAGATGCGAACCGGATTAACAAGATACTATTCACGAAGCTACCGCCCGCACCGGTCTGTCGGCCACAACGCGTAAGCTACAAATGGTCGATCAACAAATTTCTCCGTTCAAACCCCGACAGCCGACTCCTAAATAACAAAAAAGCGTCTGACGCGAATCGAACCGAAGCCATCCGAACTTTACCGAACGACAGTGTTCTGTTTATAATGACAATGATGTCATCTACGTAGAGTACCTACTAATCATAGCACTTACCTACCATAGCAAATTCATAAAAATCAATCTAGCTTAAACATGATCTGTCGTCAAATTCGCTTCAAAGTGTTTAAAATTACTACTACCTTACACTTACACCATAATCTACATCATACAGCTCACTTACCTACTTTTTTACTCTCCACTTTCATAGATATTATTAATCGCTAATCTTGTAAATAGTAGTGGCACTCGATAATTTTTGAATTAGGTATATGGTAGAATTTTAAAATTGAAGCTACTAGTACAAATGAGATATCATATTGATGTGAGGTTTTAGATATCTTTATTTCTCATAAGAAATTTCCCTTACATGAGAAATGTTAAACTAACGGGCTTGGTGTACCTACATAAGTATTCCAAAACATATTTTATTTATTTTTACGACGCATAAATTCTTATTTATAATGAAAAATAACGTCGTCATCGTCCCAGTACGGAACCCTTAAAGGGCGAGTCCGACTCACATTTGTCCGGTTTTTTTACTTACCATCTTAATATAGGTTACTAGCTTCTGCCCGCGACTTCGTCCGCGTAGAAGTCGAAAATATTCCACGGGATCCCGTCCCCGACTTGCTTGACAAAGATTATAATAGCTCGGCTAATATGCATGATATAAAGATAATTTATAGCTTATAGCACTCAGGGATAATGCAGCTGCATGTAAGCGAAAGAATTTTCAAAATGGGTTCGGTAGTTTCAGAGATTACCCCCTACATACAAACTTACAAAAGACATTGGGAACTTTACTATGGGAAAAATCCCCACGTCGGACAAAGATGAAACGTACTTTATTTCAAAGCTTTAGACTTGTAGGTATGTTTACTTAAAGAGCTATGTTGTGACATATGGAAATTCTGAGGTACCTATGATGAGTCTAAGTTGGAAATATTTTAGTCTATAATGATTTGATATTTTTACATTTTATATTATACTAGTACGCACGCGGGGCTTCGCTCCCGTGGATTCTATCACGGTAAAACATAACTCTCCTTTTTTGCAGTTGCGTAAAAATTAGCCTATAACCTTCCTCAAGTTTCAAGCTAATTCCATACCAAATTTCATCCAAATCCACCCAGTACTTTCGAAGATTAGCGCGTTCAAGCAAACAAACAAACTTTTCCGCTTTATAATATTAAGTATAGATATAATAAAAATTTATATAAAAAGTTAGTATTAGTATTAGTAGTAGTTATTTATAAAAAGTTATATATATATAAAATGTTGTATATTTTTACTTATTTTTTCACTGAATGTTATTTATTATTTGTTTAAAAAAAATGTAAAAACACAGTACTGAACTTATATTAATAAACTAATATACTGTATTTGACAATATCAAGACACATTTTGTGCCCTACTAAATAATTAATAATCATCATCATCACCAATTGTTTATTATATACGAGTAGTAATATGGTACTTTGATGACCTACAAGTAGTTGTTCCAGGTCTAGCTGTTTGTGTAAGTGAGTTTAAATGTTTGTAAACGCACCCGCAATGCAGGAGAAATTCCTAGTGTGGGGTTCTTTTAATAAAAAAAAATGAAGTCTAAAAGAACCAGATTGAACAAAGGCTAAATAAAATGAGGAGTGATATAATAATAGGCTTTTATTATTCATCATAATCAATGATAATAATATGGTCCAAAAGGGCAGCTGACGCAAGATTGACATCTTCATGTCTGGCCCATGAAAGATAGTATATCATACTCGCAATATGTGCACAACAGCCCACTGTGCGGCGGCCGTGGATACAGGAACAATAATAGCTATGTATTCCTTTTCGTCCATTTTTTGTGATGATATTATTAATTTTTTTAGGTGTAATGTGAAGTGTAAAAGTAAAAATACTCAAGTATTGAAACCTTATATTTTCAATATTCCCATATGTTACAGGAAAAAAAAATGCACGGCAATGAAGTGGATAATAGTATCTATCATCTGTGACAGGTTTCGTTTGTGTCCGCTACTTTTTAAAAAGCGGGGCAGAAAGTTCCCAATGTCATTATCTATACTAATATTATAAAGAGGAAACCTTTGTATTTTTGTATTTTTGTATGTTTGTATTGAATAGGCTCAAAAACTACTGGACCGATTTCAAAATTTCTTTTACCATTACTTAGAGGGATTCTTCCGAATTCGTATAGGCTATATTTTATCCCGGAAAATAGATAGGATTTTTCGTGGTAGTGAAAATTGTGGAGTAAGGCGTCGAAAAAACTGCCGTACGTTAACGATTCTCGCGAACGCTGCCTATATTTAATATAAACATTGCACCCGTGCGAAGCCGGGGCGGGTCGCTAGTTATACTATATAAAGCTATTTTTTTTTTTTTTTTTTTTTTTTTAATCTTTATTCATTTTAAAGAGGGTTTGATCAGACATGATCATGCCACCCTCATAGGCCTCACAATAACAACTTACTCTCTACACTTAATTCTAGTCTAAGTCTAATCTAGGTCTACGCTTAATTGCTAAATTTACTAATCTATAGACTCTCTTTGCGTTTTCTGACAGAGGCTGGGCAAGGACCATATTACACCTGCCTAATTCCCGCAGATCTAAATTGTAGGTGAGCATTAAGGTCATCCTTTCAGGCTCATTCCGGGCACACTCGGCCAACACGTGGTACACATCCTCAACTACACCACACTCGGTGCAGTTAGGAGTGTTGACTTTACCCATCATATGTTCAAATTTATTTAGTGGTATGTGTCCGGAACGAAGTCTTAGGGCAGTCACGATATCTAATCTACTCAGTCCAGAATCTGCAAACCAAGGTGCACGCGTGAGACATGGCTGTATAGTCTTGTACCAAATGCTTTTGGATAGAGATCTCTCGTCAAAGTATTCTTTCCAAATCTTTGTACAGTGATCCCTAACCAAGTATAAACAATCCGTATATAAAGGCACGCAGGAAAATGGTATACCATCAAAACTAGCTTCTCCGGCTAGACGATCAGCTTCTTCATTACCTATTATACCTACATGTGCAGGTACCCACTGAATTTTTAATATTTTATTCGTAGATCTTAGTTTACGGAGCGATTCCAAAATGTTATAGGCTATCGGGGTGCCTCGAAAATTCGAGGTGCAACGAGCCAGGTGGTGAATAGCACTCTTAGAATCTGTCAAAATCACATATTTACCAGCCATAAAGGAATCAATATATGCAATTGCCTCTGCTATGGCTAACAACTCCGTATACATTATGGAAATTTTAGCGTTAATCATCAGTTGAATAGAACTATTTGTTTGCGGATCATAAAGTGCCAAACCGCTACTACCAGCTAGATTTTTTGATCCGTCCGTGTATATTTGATAAAAATCTGGATAGGTGTTGCTCAGAAATTCGTTACAAATCCGTTGCAATTCATGCGGTTTATAATGGTGTTTCGGTTTAAAAATAGCCTTAATATCTGGTTCCAACACTAACGACAGATCTATACCACTAACCCATGTGTCTAGCGAAAACATTTCTAACTTTATTGTAGAGTAAACTGACGTATTTTTAAAGTGTTCGTGAATTGAAATCAAAAGTGGTTTTTTCTTGCACCTCCAATAGGAATTACTACAATAACTACTCAAATTATCTAAAATGTCAATTATTTTGCAATCTGATAACGATTTGCATTTAAAATAAAACTTGCCAGCAAGGTAATACCTACGCGCACACAGAGGCTGAAGGTGAAGTTCGCATTCCATAACGTGTATCGCGGTACTTTTAATGAATCCTCCGATAATACGCATGCATTGGTTTTGTATTCTGTCTAGTTTCTGTAAGTGTGTTTTACAACTGCTGTCATATAATGCGCTAGCGTAATCTAACCTACTCCGAATCATAGCTATGTAGACTCGTCTCAAAACAATTGGGTGTATTCCCCACCGCGCACCGGTCAACGCCTTAAACATATTGACTAATCGCAGACTTTTATCTCTCAATTCATTTATGTGCTTAGCCCAGCGTAATGATCTGTCCAGCCACAGTCCCAGATACCTAACGTTATCTACCACGTCTAACTTCAATCCGTCTATATATATATCAATAGATTCACTTTGAAACCCTCTTTGAAAAATACATATTTTGCTCTTTGTAGGAGAAATGTTTAAACCGATTTTAATAAGTAACTTAGTGAACTTGTTTATAGCTAATTGCATATGCTCCTTACCTTCGAGCGCATTGTCATAGTTTAAATATAACACAAAATCGTCTGCGTATTGTGAAATACAAACTTTACTAATACTTTTGCAAATAAATGATGTAGCTAAATTAAAAAGTAGTGGTGAAAAAGGGTCACCTTGAGCTAAGCCGTGGCACGTATATCTACAAGTTGAAATAGAGCCTACCTGCATTCTTAAATGTCTTTCTTTTAACAAATTCCACAAATACCTACACATTAAATAACTAACGCCCACTTGTTGCATAGTATAAATTAAACTTTTTATATCGACTTTATTATATGCATTGTCGATATCTATAAACGCGGCTATACACTTTTGATTTTGGGAAAAACCGGTTTGTATTGTTGACACTAATGTTGTTAGATTGTTTAATGTGGAGTGATGTTTTCTAAAACCTGATGTTTTGTATGACAAGAGGTTGTTTCTCTCGAGGTACCACTCCAAACGTTTAATTAATATATTATGGAAGGTTTTACACATGCACGAGATCAATGCTATAGGGCGTAGAGATCCAGAAGACCGAGGATCACGATTTGGTTTCGGTATTGGAATAATATTAATATCTCGCCATTGCGTAGGGACAAAACTTTGTGTATAGAAACAGTTATATAATTTTAATAAGTGATGTTTTCCATTGTTGGGTAGATAGTATAACATTGAATATGATATTTTATCATTACCTGGTGACGTGTCTTTGTGGCGTAAACATTTATCTAATTCCTGTCTGGTTATTAAAATGTTTAAATTGGAATAACTGGGTGTAAAAACTAGGTCATTTGGAAGTACATAATCAGGAGTTAAACTACGTAAAAGATCATTGGCTTGTCCTTCGTCTACATGAGAACGAGGTACATTATAACCCTTTAGCCACTTCAGTTTGCGCCACATTTCTCTTTGAGTGATTGTACCATCTAATGAAGAACAAAACTCTTGCCATGATTTTTCACGAGCTTGACGGATATATTTTTGAGCTATTCTCATTTTGTCCTGTAACTTAACCAAATTATTAGGGTTAGGGTTTCGGCGGAATTCCGAAAGTGCTCGACGTCTTTCTGCAACACATTTAGATAGGGTAGCGTTCCAATACGGTTTCGGTAAAAACTTATTACTTGGATTACGATTAATTTTATAATATGGTATGAAACGATCAGCTGCTGTGTTTAAATAATTTACAAAGGTGTCATATGATTTTTGGAGGTCATCCTTAAAAACAACAAAATTATTAAATAACGTTTCTAATAAATTCCGATACGATGTCCAGTCTGCCTTCCTATAATTACGTCGTACTGTTATGAAATGAGAGTCAATTTCTAAATGTGTGTGTACCTTAATAATAAGATGATCGCTGCCTAAGTTTTCATTTGTAGTGGTCCAGTTTAACCTTATTGCGATGTCAGATGAAGCGAGCGTAACATCTGGTGAGGATGTTTGCAGCTGATTGTTTACTAATTTAACACGTGTGGAACTATTACGATCATTTAAAATTACAAAATTACTTTCTAAGAGAGCATTGAAAATTTGAGAACCTCTCGTGTCCGTTTTATGGGACCAGTTCGTATGGTGAGCGTTAAAATCACCTAAAATAACCGTATTTTTATCTACGGTGCTAAATAAATGCTCCCAGTCTGCTTGATCGGTGTGAACCGACGGTGCACAATAAACAGAAAAAACATATTCAATAAATTTGCAATTGTAAATTTTGACCATTACCACTTCTATGTCGGAATGACTACTCCTAAAAAAATGAGGAACTGCTTCTACTGACCTGTGTATCAGTAGTGCTACACCGCCATACGAATCTTGCCTATCTTTACGGAATATTTTGTACCCGTTTATTTTGAAACTACTATCAGGTTCCAGCCACGTCTCACTCAGTGCTGCGATGTGTATTTTTTCTTGAAACAATATTTGCTCTAACATTAATGCTTTAGGGCGGACACTTTGTGCATTCCATTGAATGATGTTGAGTTTTATTATATTATTATTCATTATATTCATTATAGCCGAAATAGTCTAATATAAGCTTCAATATTGGCCAGTCTGAAATGTTTTCCACAAGTACTAATATAACCCATTGAACACAGCATTTAATACAACTTTGCACTTTTTGATGAATTGGTTCACTTTTTAGAAATAAGATCTCCTTCAATCTACTTAAAAGCTCACTAAATTGCACTTCTCTCGTCTCATCTTGTTTTTTAGTCTGTTGTCTATCCATTGAATCGATTTGTACCGACATCTCTGCTTCGACGGGTTTTTTAGTTTGTTTTTGTAAGTAAAACTTAGATGTAGGTTTCTTTGCACTTTCTTCTTGACTGTCTTTTTTAGGCGCTTGTGTTGTTGTTTCTGAGCGCGACTGTTGTAGAACAGCCGAAAACGACAATTTGCCCGACTGTGAAGTAGACCAATCGTTTTGATCTGTCAACGGTCCCACTGGATCGTCCTGTTTGTTTTCCTTAGTTGGGACATAGATTGTCAATGCACGTCGGTATGTGCAATTAAATTCAGCCATTAACTGTCTCAACCTCTTCTCCTTCAAGTATGCTGGGCAAGTTCGCACTAAAGCCATATGTTTCCCGTTACAATTAGGGCATTTAAAAGACGAGGTGTCACAGTTGTCGTGGTTATTACTACATTTAGGGCAAATAGCCTTTGATGATGGACATCTTTGTGCTGTATGTCCCAGTTTCCAGCAGCGAGAACATTGAGACACCGGAAAAACATATTGGTCGACCTGTATTCGCAAACCGTCTACGAACACGTGTGCTGGACGAAATGAACCCTTAAAACAAAGGCGCACCGATTCACTTTCCTTCCAATTATCACCCGCCGAGTTTCTACGCATGAGCCTTTGGACAGATACCAGGTGTGCGGGTTCCGCACACTCAATTCGCTTTAAAATTTCTTCCTCACTCAGGTCGATGTCGACGTCTCTGATAACCCCGTATGAAAAATTTACTTCCATGGCTCTCTGTACTCTCCAGCATTTATTAATTACCTCCTTACATTTTTCGAGCCTCATCACATCGTTTTCGTTTTTCATATCAACTCTAATCTTGTATGGGTTAATATACCTTATCTTTTCTATGTTAATTATTCCTTCGTCGTGAAACAGCTTTGCAAGTGCAAACTGCTTAGGCATTTTATCTTTGGACGAAATATAAACCTCAAATTTTTCTCCTTTATATTTCTTGCCTCTATTCCTCTCAACCTCCGTCCACCCGTCTTCTTCCTCTTCTTCTCTGTCCCTCTTACTGGGTCTTCGTATTTCATCGTTTTCCCACGCTTCGTTTGATCTCTCATGTTGAGATTGTATATCTTCGTCCATTTGACGTTCATAAACTAAGATCGGGTCACTCATCACATCGGTTGTATTTGCTATCTCCACTTCAAAGTTACACTCATTCATTATTACGACCGATTACCGCAGGTATAACCTATCGGTATACCCAGGCGGCCGTCGGCGCTTCGAACGTGCCTCGTTGTAAACAAACTAATTAGCTAATGAACGCGGTCACCTCGTACGAATGTCGATACGAGACTGAAAGCTATTATATTATATAAAGCTAAATTACCACTGACTGACTGACTCACTCACTCATTGACATAATTGTTCTCCCAGATGGTGGATGGGGAGGTGGGTATATTTTGACAGATTCGTAAACAAGTAACTTTCAAACCTACGGGAAAAGTGCCAAACCTCCCCTTTTCACCCCCCTTCTCCCCCTCCCTATCGTATCTCGGAAACTACGAGACCCGTATTTTTTTCTTTTTACGGATTCGTATAGAGGAGGCACGGTAAAGTAAAAACCATTTTTCAAAGTCCCCCCCCCCCCCCCCGCCCCCCTTCTCCCCCCCTTTAGGCGGATCTCGGAAACTAAGAGACTTGGAACATTTTTTTTTTCAGATTCATTTAGAGGGGCAATGCTTTAGTCGAAATACTTGTGCAACCCCCCCCCCATCACCCCCCCCCCTTTTTTTTTTTTTTTTCACAAGCTCGCGAGGTGCTTGCACCTCGCGCAACACGCAAATACTAAATTCCCCCATCACCCCCCCCCCCCTTTTTTTTTTTTTTTTTTTTCACAATCACGCGAGGTGCTTGCACCTCGCGCAATACGCAAATACTTGATTTAGAGGGGCAATGCTTTAGTTTTTTTCACAAGCACGCGAGGTGCTTGCACCTCGCGCAACACGCAAATACTAGTTATACTATATAAAGCTAAATTACCACTCACTCACTCACTGACTCATTGACATAATTGTTCTCCCAGATGGTGGATGGGGAGGTGGGTATATTTTGACAGATTCGTAAACAAGTAACTCTCAAACCTACGGGAAAAGTGCCAAACCTCGCGCAACACGCAAATACTAAACCCCCCCATCTCCCCCATCACGCCCCCACACTTTTTTTTTTTTTTTCACAAGCACGCGAGGTGCTTGCACCTCGCGCAACACGCAAATACTAGTTATATTATATAAAGCTAAATTACCACTGACTGACTGACTCACTCACTCATTGACATAATTGTTCTCCCAGATGGTGGATGGGGAGGTGGGTATATTTTGACAGATTCGTAAACAAGTAACTCTCAAACCTACGGGAAAAGTGCCAAACCTCGCGCAACACGCAAATACTAAACCCCCCCATCTCCCCCATCACGCCCCCACACTTTTTTTTTTTTTTTCACAAGCACGCGAGGTGCTTGCACCTCGCGCAACACGCAAATACTTTTTTTTTTCACAAGCACGCGAGGTGCTTGCACCTCGCGCAACACGCAAATACTAAACCCCCCCATCTCCCCCCATCACCCCCCCATTTTTTTTTTTCCCACAATCACGCGAGGTGCTTGCACCTCGCGCAACACGCAAATACTAGTTATCTATACTAATATTATAAAGCGGAAAAGTTTGTTTGTTTGTTTGCTTGAACGTGCTAATCTTCGAAAGTACTGGGTGGATTTGGATGAAATTTGGTATGGAAGTAGCTTGAAGCTTGAGGAAGGTTATAGGCTACTTTTTACCCGACTGCAAAAAAGGAGAGTTATGTTTTTACCGTGATAGAATCCACGGGAGCGAAGCCCCGCGTGAGTACTAGTACTATATAAAGCTAAATTACCACTCACTCACTGACTGACTGACTCATTGACATAATTGTTCTCCCAGATGGTGGATGGGGAGGTGGGTATATTTTGACAGATTCGTAAACAAGTAACTCTCAAACCTACGGGAAAAGTGCCAAACCTCCCCTTTTCCCCCCCCCCCCTTCTCCCCCCCCCTATCGTATCTCGGAAACTACAAGACCTGTATTTTTTTCTTTTTACGGATTCGTATAGAGGAGGCTCGGTAAAGTAAAAACCATTTTTCAAAGTCCCCCCCCCGCCCCCCTTCTCCTCCCCTTTAGGCGGATCTCGGAATCTAAGAGACTTGGAACATTTTTTTTTTCAGATTCATTTAGAGGGGCAATGCTTTAGTCGAAATACTTGTGCAACCCCCCCCCCATCACCCCCCCCCTCTTTTTTTTGTTTGTTTTTTTTTCACAAGCACGCGAGGTGCTTGCACCTCGCGCAACACGCAAATACTAAACTCCCCCATCTCCCCCCCCACTTTTTTTTTTCACAAGCACGCGAGGTGCTTGCACCTCGCGCAACACGCAAATACTAGTCCTCTTTATAATATTAGTATAGATGTTATTTGAGAGCTGGCCATCAATAATAAGGAAATAATATTTCATCCACCGTACCTACATAATTGTAGATTTGCACAAGGAAAATTATGAAATAGCTCACTTTGTGCCTAACCATTTATTATTTTGTGAGAGTAATTAAAACACCACAATTAGAATATTCACTTAATCTTTAAACGTTTATTAATCCTTTTAATTTATTTGGAAGCAATGCGTCTAGCTAGCTCCTACCACACGGTCACGAGCGGGATGAATGAATAGAACAATAGAATAGAGGGCAGGCGCGTACAGAGCTTAGTTGTTTTGAAACTTGTTTATATTAATTTTTATAACAAATTTATGAAGTAATTCAACACCATTAGCCAATATCAGGTAAAGATTCATGTTATTCATTCTAAATAATTAGGTACATTCGTTTACAACGTTTTATACCTATTATTCTGTTTTCTTTTTCAGAAGGATTTCGACGAGCTTCATTAAAATCTGACGTCAACATTTTTGCAACACGTCATCAGGACTTAAAGCCGCACATCGTAATACCATGAAATAATAAATTACGTTTAATCTCGGACTCACTAATTTGCTCTCATTATATCTCCGACAAATCGGAAACTAACAATTTGGTAACAAATGTAGGTATGTATGAAAAACTGACTGTACAAAAATTGCATGTCGTTGATTTATGTTATTAAAGATGATAAAATAATATTCAGATATTAAACTTTTTACATACCGCGGCCCCGGAACGCAAGGGCAGCTGAAGGAACAGGGCAAGTTTTTAGTCAGTAGAAGTCTGAGGGAGTCTCAGACTTCCGCTCCAACCAGAGTGGGAGAAGTCATTCGATGATTTTCCCACCCAACAAAAAGGATTTAAATATTTGCTAGCGTAAATTCACTACTGGCGGTCGTCGACCCCATAAGTGTTGGGATACCTACGTTTATAAGTAACACCATTTGGATACAATGTTGTTGGTGCCTAATCGTGTTGTCAAATTATGTCTTCTTATTCATTGCCAGTCCTGAGATCTATACCTAAGATACCTACAGATAACCACCATTAACCATGGATAAACTCTAGCTTGTTAAAATGTATAAAAAACCGTGATAAGTAACACTTCTAATAAAAAAATCCTAACAAATATGCAATAATTCTTACAGTTACTTACCTATTCTAGATATCAGAATATCTGTAACGCTTTACATCGTAAATTAATAAGAATTTATGAAAAGAGTGATTTTGAGAAAGTCGGAAATAATCCCAAGGCTTTATGGAAAATTATAAAAGAAATAACTGGCACTCAGAAGTCAGAAACCTCTAGCAGTCCTGATCCGTCTCCTCAGATCCTTCTCAAAATATGTGGTTGTCCTAAATTTTCCTTAAATTGGTAAAAACTCGGCAATCACTACCACCTTCCAGAACCCTAATCACCACTCTTTAAACGCCCCGCTTTACCTCCCAGCAATCCCTTACTCCAATAAACTCTATAACATTATTAAAAGTTGCAAAGTATGAGGTTGAAAAAAAAAACAACGACTGTGCAGATGTGAGATTAGATCTCATAATTGATTAGCCATCTGCGCAGGAGATATTATAGTGCACAAGCATGAGCACAGGTACACGAGCACTTTCTGTTCCTTTACTCTCATTGTCCGATGGGACGGCAATCCGACACGACCGGGGACAGATCAGGCGCAGGACCAACGGCTTAACGTGCTTTACGCTAAATGCTAAATATTTTAAATTGATGTTTGCAAACGAGAGTTTTGACAGATTCACACAAAAGAGCAATTGTGCATCAAATACACAAGGGCACTCAGAGGGCACGGTGGATCATACAGTGGAGGTGTGCCCCGCTTGGGTGGAGCACCGCCGTGTCCTCGTATAGGCGATCAGCGGCGGCGACCTCCCGTCCCGCGTCAGGCCATGGTGCAGGGTGAGGAAGAATGTGATGCAGTCGCCTCCTTCTGACATCAAAACTTTTGCATATGCTCCGCTGGCAGCACCCAGACGCAGACATGCAGCAAACTGGAAGGTGGTGTAACCTATATTAAAAGAGGTATTGCCTGTAGCCAAAGGCCCGACTCCACCCGACTCCCATTCAGCCACAGCTAACAGGTGCAAAAGCTCAGCAGTTATGGTAGACGTCCCAAGTAGCAAAATAATGTCATATAAATGGTATAAAAACGTTTTTAATTTAACTTTCAGTTTTTTGAAAATGGTTTTATAATAGTTTTTTATAACGCGGGTTTGGGCGCTGTTTACATAACATCAAGGTAACATCAAGGTATATAACATAATGGATATAACATCAAGGTATATAACATCAACATCATATAACAACAAGGGTCGTTTTGCAGTCGCGTCAGCAACAATAACGTTGAGTAAAAATCATGTAGACGTTGTAAGTTTAACTAGTAAGGTTTGTAATAGTTTCAAATAATTCTCTTACATAACTACATCATCGTATAGACATTTTATGCTGGTGGTCGGTCAGGGTTATAAGACAATTTGTTTGACAATTTATTGTGTTGTGAAAATAGCTTATAAAAAAGTAAGTCAATCGTTTTAGTAATCCTTATTATTTATTAATTTATTGTAAAGAAAGCTTATTGTGGTGGAAGATGAAGAGTGTTGACTACTGGGGAATTTAAAATTTTCGATGATATGTATGGTTATCTTTGTTAATATTTTAATCGGCCTTCATAATATTGGTATTTCAATATTGTTTATGAAGTTAAATACATTAATTTTCATCAATAGTTTCCGCCATATTGCCAAATAGTCACTGGGCGACTGCATATAGACATGTATACATATAACTGTTGGTCTTATACGGGTTTTTATATGACTTATACCATCCACCATGACGGTTGCAATTAGGGTTATTTTAGCAAATAGAAAAACCTTTGTGTATAGTCATGGAAATACTTCTGTATTTTGTTCTACACATTTCGTAAGCGAATTTCTCATTACGTTCGGTTAAACTTTACGTTTTAGATATGACCATATATATGATATGACAATATTGTACAAACTTTAGAAAGGGGAAAGTAAGTTTTATCAGAAGTGCCTGAAAAGAGGATTTATTAAATAATTATTTTTCATGTCCCGAAGCATCTTGGCCATCAATTCAATGTGTCTTCAAAAGAAGTGGAATTAGTAAACTGGAAAGTGCTGAGATAGAGGTCACTCAAATGTCAAGCATGAACGACACCGAAGAGGAACAAAATGAAGATTATTGTACTATTTTTTTTTACTTTTACATGAGGAACATTACAAGTGATTGCCCATTTTTATACATCTTGCCGGAATTCATCATCTTTATTAAATTCTTCAGAATTTTCGTCGCTCATTTCTGAGTAGTTGTCTCCTTAAGAGAAATCGGAATTATTTAATTCGTCTAAAAAAAATTGGTTAGTATAAACTTATGAATGAATCTGCTAAAGGAGCTTTTCATGCAATAACTTATTTTCGCTATCTAGTGTGCCTTCTGGTAAAAGATGAGGGGAACAAATTTGATTTGTAAAACACTTGTCCTAACTGGATCCAGCATTTACCGTATTAAAAGATGAAAAATATAAGGAACCACTTTCATTTTTACCACTTTCTTCTTGACTGGCCACAGTTTCTTCCAGATTAAATGTCGGTATTGTTGCTGTATTCAACAATAATAATTGATAATTTTTATTAACTTTTCTTCTGAAACCACCACATCGTTTATAATTTTCCACTTTTTGAAATTCATAAATAATATTATATTTAATGAAAAATGTCGACGGAGTTATATAAAAGTTGCTAATTATTGTTTAAATAATCAATTGACTTATATAAGTTATATTAGAATAACGTTTCAACCAAAAAGTTACTTAAAGGTGGGTATACCTAGTATGACGGTTTTATAATGGTTAGCTATAAAATCATTATATGACAGTTTGTTATTTAAGTGTTGAATAAAAGGTTCAAAATTTATAAAACATGGCGACTCATCACTATTTCTTGACTGAAACGTTTACTAGACTTAACGTCATATAACCGACATATAAAATAATTGAAATAACGTTTACCAGACACATTAACATGACTTAAATTATATATAACTAATACGTCGAACTGAATACTACTTTACAACTGTTTAGTTGCTGTAAAACTGTTATATAAAGCCCTTACCTATCTGTTAGTTCTTTAATTCTAATATTATACAACTTTTTTGCTACCTACTTGGGGTACCTATCTAAAAGGTTATTCCGTACCAAACTGCAGAGCGTCTCGTCCCATTGTATCTGTGAAGATGAGTTCTCGGTCAACGCCGTGTTCGGCATTCACAGCATTACTACTACTATTAAGTAAATAAACAGCTAAAACCTGCAAAAAGTTAATCAATTCCCATAGACGACAAATACAATTTAAGGGACCAAATAAAAACACAACATATTCAACTATGTTTATTCAACAATAATATCGCCTATTGTTACTTAGTTTGAAATTCATATGCGTCACATTAAGTTGTTTATAAAAACGCGATGTAACACCGATGTAGGTGATACTTTATTATCTAGATAACATTTTCATCAAAAGACAGGCAATTTGACACAATATCTAGGTACCTATGAAGTAACAAGCATCCCGTCTATTTTGCAAAATGCAATCCTCTGACTGTGAAAATAAAAGTAAATACAAATTTGACGTTTCACTTTGTTCGGATAAATTGAAAACTGACTTCATAATTACTTCGCCTAAGTTTTCACTGTCTTTCCTTACAGCCAATAAATACCTCATGTCTGAAAATCGAGGCTTTTTTCGTAAAGCTTATTACCATTACTGTAATCCATCCAATTAACTTGAACAATAGTAAGCTCACTCCACCAATGCTTCCAAGGATTTTTGTTTCCAGAATAGACCGGCTGAATGTAACAAGTATTTTAAATTGTAGTTACATTTGATCAAATTTATGGGAATTCACAGGAGAAAATTCAAGGAAAAACACAGGACCAAAAACATTCAGTAAAATGGTCGTGGTACTAACAGTTCAACACAATTGACACTATGTTTCATTTGGAGAGTTTATATTAAGCAATCAAACTCTTTCTGCGTATTTTATTCCTACCAAGAAAACTTGAAGAACGACAAAGTATGAAAAATAATAATAAAAATACGAATGCGAAGAGCTAGTCGTTTAATACGATCTTAATTTTTCTTTGAATGATGGCATAAATGGCAGAAAGATAGTGTTTCAAATGTCATCTGTAAAATACAATAAGACTTAATCATAAAAAAAAGTAGTTGAAACAATGACTAGAAAAAACTTTATTCAAATTTTCTATGGAGAGTTTGAATTTATAATCTGCTATCAGTTTTTAAACTAAGCATATGGTTTAGAGTTTTCAAGATTAGGCCTGATTGTATAGGTACAGGTTGTAACAAGGGCTACGTTATATCAATCGGTAACACATCAACGTTTACAGAAATGCGACAATTTTAAACAATTCAACATGCAGACAGATTTACAATTAGAATTTACTGTGTAGGTAAAATCAATTCAAGATTACATCTCGCAGTTACCCTTCTAAGCTTCGATCTACTCCTAATAGTCAGTCCTCTATTTATGTGAAAAATACACACGGTTAATAATAATAGGCCAGTGCAACTGGTACAATCATAGCTTGCATGCAAGTACATAAATAAGACTAGCATTTTCGCTAGCCCCGAAAGCGCATATGTTAACGTACAATCAGGTACCTATAGAAGTAAATGGCTTTTATTACTTACGCCTCCGGAGCCTCTGTGAAAAATTCGCAAAACTTCAATAATGTTTATATTAAAACTTTGGCTTGTAACTTAAAGTTTGTACACGTTTCAGAAATACGCTTGGGATATAAAAAAGAACGGTGAAACAAAATTACATTTTGCCAATTCTCAATGCTATTCATCAAATATCTTACAAAGGAAATCTTAAGACAATTCTAATGAAACAATGAAAGTCCTCGCAAAGACGTTTTTCAGTATATATTTATGGTTTTAAAATGGCTATATTATACTAACTTAAACAAAGATGACAGACAGATTAATTTTAACTTGTAACTATCTATGTAAGTTAGTATTAATATCTAGGTTTTAATAAGATTTTAATCACAGTCCATCTAGTAAGTACGGTACACACATACTAGTTAAACTTAAAACTAAAAATAGACTTTTCAACTGTATCGGGAAATATGCAGAGATATAAATCCAAGGAGTCTTAGGACTAAACAGTAGTTATTTATTAGTCTACAACTATTACGCTGTGGTAAGTTTAACAAGAAATAAATAATATTACTCGTGAACTTCTATGTTAGACAAATACTTGAACTATTGTGTTTTTCTTAATAAGGTGTTCTGCAATTTCACAATCCGACGAAACAGATGTAGGATTGAATGCGGAATGCAAACCAAAAATCAACGTTTCTTGAGTACAGTTCCGGACTACATCCGATCCGAATTCGATTTGAAGTTTGAACATTTAAAATTGAAATGGAACAAGGCACTTACATCCGAATTGGAAATGTTCTTACTTCCATGGGACGTAATTCGGATCCAAGGCTCAAAGCTTTTGACCGACTTTTCGTACGGATTCGAATCGAATACAGAGCGGAGTGTGAAACCCTTTCGACCGTATATACATATTATTCGGACGGGAGTAACAGGATATCATTTTAATATTGAAATTTTGCCTATATTGGTATTATATTGTGGTCATGGATTTTCCCAAAGTGACGCCTAAATCCACAACTCGTTATGTTTAAATTTAGAAACAGGTAGTTTCCTGTGTTACAAAATAATTATTTTATTTGGTTCATTAGGTAGTTTTTCAAAAAATATTGTTCACGTATTTTTTGCTTTTTCAAGCCAACAAAAATTCACACAGATGGAAAGCTTTAAAGTACAGGAGTGGGGGCTGCTGACGTCACACCTCGCTAAGAATTATACCAAGGTGTGACGTCACGCGAAATTTCAACTCTCTGTATCTTCTTAATTTTTCAATTACGTGAAAAAATAAAAATACGTGTCCAATGTTTTTTGTTAAACTACGTGACGGACTAAATAAAATATTTTAGGAAACTAGCCTATTAGTATACTAAATGTGTTTCCCTTTGTTTGTTTCTGCGCCACAGCACCATGTTTGCAGCCACACCCGCTCAATATTATAAAAAAAAAAACTGATAATCTAAAGTCGGCTAACAAAATAGTAAGTTATTGCATCACCCTTCCACCGCATCTCATTAATCTTGAACTCGGGTTTTTAAGCTATTGCATAGCTTTTATCGCGGGCTTTGAACGCGGCGACCGAATCAAGAAATTCCGTAACGAAAATTAACCTAACAGGCTAACACCCCCCACTCCGACCGGCACAGCGGTACGGCGTTGAAAGCCGTGCATCGTCTAACATCGTTTCAGTTCGGCACTCTTCAGCACGGTGTTTGTGTGCGTGCGACTAGACGTATGCGTGTAGAATAGCTGCTAACTGCTCATAACTGAGTCCACGAGTGAGTTCGAGCCCACGACTAGTTGAACCTTAACGTGTATGTACATGGTACGACTGTACGAAGCTCACACGGATCGAGACGAGCTGCTCCGAAATCACACGAAAACACAATAATATGTAGGAAATGTTAATACATATTATTCCACTTAGACACTGTAAACAGTAATAAAAACTATTTGATGACACAACGATAAAGTCTGCGGCGTCACAACATAAACAACGGATGCATTTTGTAAACATTTTTTTTCGTTCATTTGATCGGTGTTCCCTTTAAAATGTTACTAAAACCGGTCAAGTATGAATCGATTAGTCAAATGATAGAGCCACATCGTGTTACTTGCAACAGTTGCAACAGAAACGTAAAATACATCGTCAAATGCGAGCCGTGACGTTATGTACATACGCTGTACCGTTGACACTTGAGGGGTTAAATATAAATAAACAAAGTGCATTTATTAATGAAGAAAGTGATGAAAAAAATAATTGCATAAGTTGATAAAAAATGCTATGCAATAGCTTTACCGCGGCAGTTTCTGAGACTCCACACTCATTTTTTTTTTTTACTTTAGGTATCAACTTGAGTTACTGCACCATTAAATTCAGAAAAGTTAACAAACTAACTAAAAAGATAAACCGTAATCAATTCAGTATTTAGAATGATTGACATGATAGATTAATCTTCGACCACATCATCACTTACCATCAGCTGAGATGGTGGTCAAACGCGAGCGTATTCACATAAAAAAGAAAAAAAAAAGATTGATGCGCATGTGGCTGCATAATCAAGTTTATCCCAGTACAATACTTAGAAACATGGAGGAAAAGTAGACAATTGTGAATTACGGTAAGTTTCTAGAAAGTTAGAACATTATACTTCAATGTATAAGTAAAGTAATCTAGACGACAAACGCCTCCAGAGCCAACATGGCGAGAGCTGCGATGCCCGCCACGGCTGGGACCGTTACCACCCACGCGAATATTATGTTCCTGTTAGACAAAACACTCATTACTCAATAATTGATAATAAAAATTCGGGAAGGCACTGATATCTTTTATGCAAGCAAGAAATTGAATACTAATTTATTATAAGATAGCTTCTGCACGCGACTGTTCGCGCGGGAGGGTTTTCCCGCGTAAATCCCGATCCCGTGAGAGCTCCGCGATAAAAATTAGCCTATGTGTTATTCCAGGATGTCATTCAAATCCGTTGAGTAGTTTTTGCTTGAAAGAATAACAAACACCCATTCATCTATACACCCATCCCCACAAACTTTCTCATTTATAATATTAATAAGAAGTAAGATTAACAGAAATAAAAATATTTTTTTAGGAAAAATATGTTCTTTTTTTTTTAATTTTGTTGAAAATGTAAGCAGATGCGGCAAGATTCACAAACACGTTTTTGACTTTGCCAAGTTAATTAATGCGGAATCGTAGAGTTTCAAAGGAATCTTATTTAATCATACACGTACCTCTACCTATTTCGTTCTGAATACAAGCCAAACGTTGGCTAGTTAGCGCTTTAAAATTCAAAACAATGAACAATGACATAATATTCCAAAATAGTGTTCAAGTGTAAAGTCAGTCGTGTTTTTAAGTATCCTTTAAGCAGCATTAGTCTCTGTTCCTGACATTTGAATGATATGTTGTTATAATATTTTTGTAATTTTTTAAGTAAAAATTATCTACCTTAATATTATCTACCTTATCATCTACCTTAGTGATATTAAATTTTAATTTATGACAACATTAATTTTCTTTTACATTCTTTAAATACCTAAGCGCTGACAATTTTCATTTTATTACAATAACAATTACAAGTTATCTCATCGACATTGTTCTGTGTGATTGAAAATTATTAATACGATAGCGTAGTATATATTACCTCAATGTACGATAGATGATTTAATTTATTTACTTTTTTATTGTGGTTCTTATTAATTAGGTACTTGTTTTGAAGATATTAGATGTAGGTACTTATACTGCTTTTATACGTATTTTATGTGCACTACTTTTGTACACCCTAGAGGCAAACCATAACGCCCTCAATGAATTACCAAATAAACGTACCTATAATGTGTGTGAATCTGAATCTGTTGTATACTGTCTTACCGAAACAGACTCCAGTCGACGGGTTTATCGGAGAAGTAGCCGATGCAGACGACTGAGCCGACTTTGCAGTGTGTGGTAGAGACCGGCAGGCCAGCCTTGCTGGCTACCAGAACTGTCAGCGCAGCTCCCAGCTCGATCGTAAAGCCCCTGCATACCGAAAAGGTTACTTTTTTTAGAGTTAAAGAGAGGATTTATTTACCAGAGTTAATTCAAATCGGTTTAAAGTTTCTACTTCCAATAGTATTTCATTCAAAACTCAGACGCTGAGAGCAATATTAAAATTTCTATGGAAAGTAAATCAAGTATCAAGAAAAAATATAAAAAGGTTAATTTATTTCCAAGAGTTAGCTTGCGAGTTTGAATGAAAGACGATGGGGAATGTAAACGCTCTTTACTGAGACCGTTCCTGATGTTGAGCTACGTGACGAAGGGGCTGAACGAACGTCACCACAACCGCCCCCGCACCATGTCACCGATCGGCTTTTAGTCGTGTTGCTTAGGTAACTTGTTAGTAAACAGCTTTATGAACTTAGTGGTTTGATTGAGCGGTTCTGTTCTGTACACTGATACAAACTATGCGTTAGTGAGGACATTGACGCAATGCTTCCTAGAAGGCAATTAGTAAAGTACAGGTTGTATCTACTAGAAAGTTACTAACGTGTCCGGTGTGATGCTGGTGAGGTCTTCCCCGACAGTGCGGATGACTCGACGACCCCACAACCACAACCCCATTGCAATGCCCACACCACCGAATATCAAGATGGCCAGAGGAGTCTCTGCGCGGGAGTGCGCTCCCCCTTCAGAGTAAAGCAGCCAGAGAGCCACCAAGGGGCCGATCGCGTTACTGTGGGACAAACGAAAGTAAAAATGAAATTATCACTTTTTTCCGACTGTCAAGGAAGGGTTATTACTTGTAAAATAGATTCTTACAAAGCATGTAATAATTACACAAGTTATCAGCCTGTCCAGAACCACATTACTTTATATTATGTACTAACGACCCGCCCCGGCTTCGCACGGGTGCAATGTTTATATTAAACTAATACTCACGCGGGGCTTCGCTCCCGTGGATTCTATCACGGTAAAAACATAACTCTCCTTTTTTGCAGTCGGGTAAAAAGTAGCCTATAACCTTCCTCAAGCTTCAAGCTACTTCCATACCAAATTTCATCCAAATCCACCCAGTACTTTCGAAGATTAGCGCGTTCAAGCAAACAAACAAACAAACTTTTCCGCTTTATAATATTAGTATAGATTTCTGACGAAGGAATATTCAGTTGTTCTATCTATGTAGTAGATCTATCTATCTAATAATCGAATAGACATAATACTTTAAGTAGGAAAGCACAGAATCTAATGGAGCCAAACCTAACCCAACGCGAAAACTTGGTGGTATGAGCTAATATTCCACAAAACTCTGTAGACAATTTAGAGTTAAAAATCTGTTTCACAAGCGCTAAACAGTCGACGACCTTTACAACCGACAAAAAAAAAACGGAGAAGGTTATCAAGTCGACGCGTATATTTTTTTTAATGTATGATCACCGAATACTCGAAGCCGACTGAACCGATTTGGAAAATTCTTTTTTTGTTTGAAAAGGTCTACTTCAAAATTGGTCCCATTGTCACCAAGTCAGGATATGATGATGGGATTCTAGAGAAATCGACGGAACTCTTCAAATATTATAGGCAAGGCAAGTGGCATTCGAAAAGCACCATTTGTGAAGTGGACCTGATGATGAAGACCCCAGATGGCCACTGGAACTACTCTATATATAAGTAGGAATAATAAGTATTTCATGGGTTCCGATTCGATGACTTGAATATGGTTATTAAGCACAATATGCTCGTCACAATGCATATGGTGAGAAGTGAAGCTGATGGTGAAGTACCAGGAGAACTCCTCAACAACTAACGGCCCAGCATTGGGAAAAGCAATATTTTGTAAAAGGTTATAAATAGTTGACATTTAGGCTTTTGTAACTAGGTAAATTAAAAATCGACCAACTAAAAAGAATGAAATAAAAACTTTTAACCAAAAAATTAAACCAACTTCCAAAAAACACTGCAAAGTGAAAAATTACTTCGGTGCTAATAAAGAAAATACAAAACTAAACACACTGACTACCGAAATTAAAATTATTTTTCACTTTGCAGTGTTTTTTGGAAGTCTGTTTAATTTTTTGGTAAGAAGTTTTTATTTATCAAGAAGGCTGGAGAGTCTGAATATCTTCAAACGACTTTTTACCTGACATCATTGCCACCGTGCGCGAAGGCACCAAACGTAGCTGTGAGGACTTGCAAGAAGGAGAAGAGACGCAGCTCGTCGGGTGGCGGGGGAGGCGCGGGCGCGGGTGGCGGAGACACTGCTCGCAGGAGCGGCGCGGCACTGGAGTTGGGAGTTATGGCAGTGCGCGCCACCTCCGCAGCCGTGCAGCGCTCGACGCTCCACGCACTACCGTCTTCTGGTCCCTGGAGAAACCAAATTATAAAATACCAGGAAGTAGATCAGACTGTAACGAAAAAGTGGTTAGTAACATAATTTCTAACAGACATAGAACACTTGATACGTAAACGTAAACTGACCTTATCAAGTCGCGGCGGTGGTGTATCAAATTCCACGCAGTGGGTGGCCCTGGCAGCCGCGAGCCGATCGAACTCCCCACGCGCTATGGTATCGCACGAGTCGCCCAGAAAACCATTTCTTGAGCCACCAAGGAAACCATTCCTAGAGTCGTAGCTTTCGCCCATTCCGGCCATTTGAGCTGAGTCCAAACTTTTGCAACAACTTAAAGTCTCATCTATGTATTTCAAGGTGTTTATCTGAGGATCTGCATCTATGAGTTGCAACCGTGACTTGTTTGGTGGGCTGAGACTCCTAGACAGTATGCTGCAGTCGTCCATGGTGGCTAGGAGTGCGCGGTTCCTGGCGTTCATTACCCCGACGGAGGTCTTGTCTGCGTCACTCAAAGTGACCATCTCCGCACTTTCCGCGATAGCTTCGAGGACTTTGCCATCTTCGGACAACAGTGACGTTGGACGTTGCGGGACGCTGCTTTTATTGGAGTGTGTAGGAGTATTCGCTGGAGTGGTTTCTGTAATTAGTACCAAATAAATAAGAATTAGTGCCATAACAATATTATATTACAATATAATCGGTATAATATAGGGTATTTTACTACAATCAAAATTCAACTGAAAAATATGAAATAAATATATTTTAGCACGCTGGAGTTGCGGGAATGTTCTAACGAAATAGGTACCGTAGTCTCGGAACTCAAGAGCAAATAAGGAACAAGATGGGCTTTAAGTCAGTCAAAGTCTGACACTCCCTTCTGCTCCACTCGAAGAGGAACGAGTCCTTTCCCCCGAATAAAAGTATGTTTTAGTAGCTAGGTATTTTTATCCCTGTCACCTGAAACAACGTTTGCATTGAATGTCTTAGGTATGCCTTAATTTGTAATGGAGTGACTTGCAAATAAAGTCACACACGATGAGCACTCTGTGATTCATGGATATTAAAATGCTCAGAGCTCAATCATTTGTTATTATTAATAGGTCAAATTAATTAATCTTAACATAACATCTGGCAAATTGCGAAGCAGTTTGGCGTCAGTAGGTTCTCGTGAATTTTGAGAAAATTATATCTAATTTAAAACTAAGACTAAAGCTCAATAAATACTAACTTCCTAATACTAACCATTAACTACTAAGCACTAATGCTGCTGCTTACTGTATGCAAGATTGAACTGATGTTTTTTGGCGGAATTAACACTAGGTATTTTTCTGTTATTAGTTTGGTGGGGGTTCCCACAAAGTAACACCCAATTCCATTGAGTTCCTTATTTTACGACTAGTAGTTGCCTACACAACCACAGTTCTCATTTCATTACATTCAACAGCTGCAGCCGCATAATACGTATCATGCATGAGGCAACATTAATTCATCTAAATGTGTATACTCGTAGTATATGACGTTACTTAAGATGAGGTAAACAAATGAACGCCAACCAAGTTATACATACACTACACAAATGCCATCGGTAGTACAATATCCTATCCTAAGTATTTTTTAGAGGTTTCTATTTTTGACTTGATTAATGCGTTTGGTCTATTCACCATGTACTGAGCCTTTTGCCCGACTATGTTGGGGCATGCGTCCGTCACTCGCTCAAGGCCACGCGTTATATGCCTACCGCTTCGCGTATCGCCGTCGGTACATCCGACAGTGGGCTGCCGCACGCCTGCCTGAGCCTTTTAAAATAATTTGACAACGTCATAATGGATCGACCTAATTGCTCCTGTTTCCCTTTTAATTATTTATTTGCGCGGAATTTTATTACAATTAAAATTATTTACGCGGTTAATAATCGGAAATTCAGGGAAGGAAAAATGTAACTATCATTTTATTAAAATAAAACATATTTGATTAACAAATAAATAAATTAATAGTTTAAAAATCACTAGAAAAACACGCTTTTATAAATGCACGTAAAACAAAAATAAATTGTTCGCGCTTTTCCTTTTTTTGTAGACTCCGTTTTCTTTGTGTTGCTGTTTCTTTTTTGTAGTTTTTGCCATATTATTCTCACGAGTAGTGAACAATTAAACGGTCGATCACCCGAGAGGATTTAAAAGTGACATCTATAAAAAAGTAAATCTATGGATTACGCGGTAATTCAAAAAAGTTCAGAAAACCGATAACGGATTTTCTTTAGGTTTGTTATAATAACTTTGAAACCTGATCGTGTCCAAAGTCCATTACGTGACCTTTCTCACAAGTGCAATCACGACTATGATACGATATTCCATCATGGAATGCCAGTGCCTATCTTCCGGCTTTATCATCAGACCTTGAAACCTAATCGTGGTCAAAGTTCATTACAAGACTTTTCTAAGAAATCCAAAACTTTCCATCATGAAGTTCCAGTTCATATCTTCCGGCTCCATCATCAGATTAGTTCGACAGTACCATATTATTTGTATTGTCATTAGAACTACATACAGCTGCCAATTTTCATTACGCTACGACCCTTGGAAGATGGTTAAATTAGTTACCTTAGATTTCATTACATAGTTAGTAAGATACAGGTCGACCTAATAAAAGCGTGTTAAAAATAATTGTTTTTCTATATTCCTTTTATACAACCCTAGGACATTCGCTCGATGACTTGGGTCGCGCGGCGGGCAAAACAATCTCAACTCTCTGTGTGCGTACTTATGGTACATTTCTTCTCGCTGCAAACAGCTGGTATTATTATTAAATTTTGTAGGCTATTAGGCTGCGTTTCCACCAGAGATGTGCGAGGATGCGTAGCGAGGGATGTGTTTGTAAAGAACCAATAGAATCGCTTCATTTACCTCGCCTCGGTCAGCACAACTCTGGTGGAAATGGCTTCAGCGGAGCTAGATTTTTGCGCATACAAAACAAGCGAGGGATGTGTGCGAGAGATGTGTTGCGAGGGATGTGTTGCGAGGAATGTGTGTTGAGAAGGATGTGTTGCGAGGTTTGCGCATCCTCGCACCACACATTAATGCGCATTTTCACAGCTCCGCTACACATCCTCGTAGGCACATTTTCATCGCACAGCTTTGGTGGAAACCCCCACACATTTTCACAGCACAGCTAGACATCCTCGCACGACAGATTTCCATCGCACATCTCTGGTGGAAACGCAGCCTTATAGCGTAGGTATTTTCGCTTTTGTATGAGAGTGATGTATCTGTTACGAAGTAACTATTTAGTAATCTGTGGTTGGGGTCAACTTCCAATCTAACCAGATGCAGCTGAGTATTAGTCTTTTACATGGATCGACTGCCTATCTGAACTCCACAACCCAGTAGCTGGGTAACTCAATACCCCTTGGCAAGACCAATCTGACAAGTCCAGACAATCTGACACTGATCACGAACCGTATCGACTGTCTAAGATCTACAAATGACTGCTGGGGCCAACGTGCTTTTCGAATCACGAAGGAATCATGATGTTAACATGGTCGCCCATCCACAGGCCGTCCTCGGCTAGCGTTGCTTAACCTTGAAGACGTGCAGTTGTCATTATTTTACCACAATATCATGCTATTTTCTCATGTTGAAAAATTCAAAGTAAAAAATATGAATAATTTAAAAAAACACTAGAAAAACACGCTTTTATAAATGCAGGTAAAAAAAAAAAAAAAAAACAATTAAACGATCGATCCCCCAGAGGATTTGAAAGTGACATCTATAAAAAAATAAATCTATGGATTACGCGGTAATTCAAAAAGGTTAAGAAAACCGATAACGTATTTTCTTTAGGTTTGTTATAACCTTGAAACCTGATCGTCTTCAAAGTCCATTACGTGGCCTTTCTCACAAGTGCAAACACGAGTATGATACGATATTCATCATGGAATGCCAGTGCCTATCTTCCGACTTCATCATCAGACCTTGAAACCTAATCGTAGTCAAAGTTCATTACAAGAATTTTCTAAGAAATCCAAAACAGCTATGATACGATTTTCCATCATGAAGTTCTGGTTCATATCTTTCTGCTCCATCATCAGATCAGTTCGACAGTACCATATTATTGTATTGTCATCAGAACTACATGCAGCTGCCAATTTTCACTATACCCTTGTAAGATGGTGAAATTAGTTACCTTAGGTTCTATTACATAGTTAGTTACATACAGGACGACCTAATAAAAGCGTGTTAAAAACTATCTCTCTCGTCTTACTAATATTATAAATGCGAAAGTTTGTGAGGATGCATGCATGTATACATAGATGTATGGATAATAATTGTTACTCTTTCACGCAAAAACTACTGAACGGATCTGAATGAAATGTTTATTGTTCCTCTTGAATAATAAATAAGAATCTGGTAAGTAGAAAATTGACATCCTGGAATAACACATAGGCTACTTTAGGGAAAACCCTCGCATGGGAACGAAGTCACGGGCAGAAGCTAGTACTTTATAAATTCATGATTCCTTTTATTTTAAAAACCTACCATTTGATAATCCAAGCGAGAAGTTGACAGGGGGGTCGACGAGCCGTCGTTTGTAGTAGGGCACTAAGAACAAGCGTACGCACACCGCAACCAGCGCGCCGACCGCCATCGAGGTCACCAGAGCGAGCCACAACGGTATGTTGTCCATTGCCAATACTGGAATTAAAGAGATATTTATTTTTATCACAAATTTCACGCCTTTTACCCGATCGAAAGAACAGTCGCATCAGAATTTGAACGGACAATTAGATTTATGTTAGATTTTTAACCTCTATCGATTCAGTGTTTATAGAATAGAACAGTATGGAAATGAAATTAGTTGCTATACAGGGTTAATTATAAAACACCAAAAACCTCTCAGGACTATGTTACTAACATCATAATCAACAACTTTTATTCTATGACTTTTAAAAATTCGTCATATTTTAGTTCACCAGATATTCATATAAAAATAAAAATATTTAAATTGAACGCCCTAAACGCATGTAGCGACTATGCAAAGCAAAAGAAAGCGATAGTATAAATTGCTTTCTTTTGCTTCACATAGAGTTCGTAACATTTAGGGCGTTCAATTTAATTTTTTTTATTTTTGTATGAAAATCTGTTAAACTGAAATATGAAGAATTCTTAAAAGTCATAGAACAAAAGTTGTTGATTATGATGTTAGTAACATATTCCTGAGAGGTTTTCAGTGTTTTACATTTAACCCTGTATAGCATGTAGAAGCAAACTTACTTATAGTAATAATTAGTATTAACATTTAACTTAGATACTCATCATCATCATCTGTTTAGCCTTATCCTTATTCAGGGTCGACTTCCGCTATAACCAGATGCACGTGAGTACTAGTGTTTTACATGGAGCGACTGCTTATCTGAGCTCCACAACCCAGTAGTACTAGGGTACTAGCATGCGCGTGCACAGGATTATGACAGGGTATGCGGCGGAGTAATCGGTCACAAAAACTTTTTCTTTTATAGATTTTTAGCATAGCCACAGCCACGCATCGTAGCATGGTGGCGATGCGTGGCTGTGGCTATGCTAAAAATCTATAAAAGAAAAAGTTTTTGTGACCGATTACTCCGCCGCATACCCTGTCATAATCCTGTGCACGCCCCTGTACTAGGTAATACGACGTGGCTAGACCTGTGACAGATTTACTGGCTTCTGACTACCCGTAACGACTGTCAAACATGTTCTAATGACAGCCGGGACCACTGGCTTAACGTGTTTTCCGAGGCACGGGGCACCACCGCCAACTTCCAAAATCCGGGCTACTACTTACTGAGAAATTCCTTAAAGAAAAACCCAAGAGCTCTAATTGTCCGACCCGGGAATTAAACCGGAGATCTCGTGCTCAGCAGTCGCAGACCACGAGAAACAACGAGACAGTTTTATTCTCATAATTACAAAACTTTTCATTCCTCTTTCTTACGTTTAAGGCAGTGCGCGCACTGCGTTGCGTTTTGGAAACGCAAAATCTGTGAAGTATGGAGTGTCATAGGTAGAATTCACATTATTAACAATCTTGTTAAAACCTCCAACTAAGCTAAATATGCTCGATTCTGAAGTGGGTTCACGGCAATAGTGTAATGGGTGGGATTCGAACCTGCGACCTCTCGATCACAAGTCCGACACCTTAGCCATTAGGGTATCGTAGCTTTTGGTTTGGTAAGCTTAGAATGAGCAATCCTGCACCCCTAATATAATGAAAGGAAAACATTGCATGCTTTGTGTTTTAGGCCGTGCGCGCACTGCCTTGCGGTGGCCGCAATTGCGGTAATTTTACCGCACCGGTAGAATAACCGCAATCTCAGGTGCGCACACTGTCTGAAAATGTTGCCATACATACAGATTTCTTCGTATTTATACATATTTTCGATGTGTGATTCAGATAAGCACTCGATACAGATTTTTATACAAATTTCATACTGTTTTTATTGAAATGAAATTAACTATTACAATTAAAGACAGAACTTGGCAAAATAAATTACCTAGATACCGCATTTATTACTGTTTTAGTTGTAACAGTTACTTTGATCAATACAGTGTGAAATTTGTATAAAAATCTGTATCAAGTGCTAATCTGTATAAGAAATCTGTATCTATGGCAACATTATCAGACAAAACGTGCGTTTTTTTCACCGCAGTGCGCGGTACTACATACATTCCTATGCGATACAAAATATTTGCGGTAGATTCACCGCAATTTTGCAGCGAGGGGCCATCGGTGACTCTACCGCACGCGTTTATTCCACCGCAGTTCGCGCACTTCTATGACACTCCATACTTCACAGATTTTGCGTTTCCAAAACGCAACGCAGTGCGCGCACTGCCTTAAACGTAAGAAAGAGGAATGAAAAGTTTTGTAATTATGAGAATAAAACTGTCTCGTTGTTTCTCGTGGTCTGCGACTGCTGAGCACGAGATCTCCGGTTTAATTCCCGGGTCGGACAATTAGAGCTCTTGGGTTTTTCTTTAAGGAATTTCTCAGTAAGTAGTAGCCCGGATTTTGGAAGTTGGCGGTGGTGCCCCGTGCCTCGGAAAACACGTTAAGCCAGTGGTCCCGGCTGTCATTAGAACATGTTTGACAGTCGTTACGGGTAGTCAGAAGCCAGTAAATCTGTCACAGGTCTAGCCACGTCGTATTACCTAGTACCCAGGGGCGTGCACAGGATTATGACAGGGTATGCGGCGGAGTAATCGGTCACAAAAACTTTTTCTTTTATAGATTTTTAGCATAGCCACAGCCACGCATCGTAGCATGGTGGCGATGCGTGGCTGTGGCTATGCTAAAAATCTAGTACAGCCGGGACCACTGGCTTAACGTGTTTTCCGAGGCACGGGGCACCACCGCCAACTTCCAAAATCCGGGCTACTACTTACTGAGAAATTCCTTAAAGAAAAACCCAAGAGCTCTAATTGTCCGACCCGGGAATTAAACCGGAGATCTCGTGCTCAGCAGTCGCAGACCACGAGAAACAACGAGACAGTTTTATTCTCATAATTACAAAACTTTTCATTCCTCTTTCTTACGTTTAAGGCAGTGTGCGCACTGCGTTGCGTTTTGGAAACGCAAAATCTGTGAAGTATGGTGTGTCATAGAAGTGCGCGAACTGCGGTGGAATAAACGCGTGCGGTAGAGTCACCGATGGCCCCTCGCTGCAAAATTGCGGTGAATCTACCGCAAATATTTTGTATCGCATAGGAATGTATGTAGTACCGCGCACTGCGGTGAAAAAAACGCACGTTTTGTCTGATAATGTTGCCATAGATACAGATTTCTTATACAGATTAGCACTTGATACAGATTTTTATACAAATTTCACACTGTATTGATCAAAGTAACTGTTACAACTAAAACAGTAATAAATGCGGTATCTAGGTAATTTATTTTGCCAAGTTCTGTCTTTAATTGTAATAGTTAATTTCATTTCAATAAAAACAGTATGAAATTTGTATAAAAATCTGTATCGAGTGCTTATCTGAATCACACATCGAAAATATGTATAAATACGAAGAAATCTGTATGTATGGCAACATTTTCAGACAGTGTGCGCACCTGAGATTGCGGTTATTCTACCGGTGCGGTAAAATTACCGCAATTGCGGCCACCGCAAGGCAGTGCGCGCACGGCCTAAAACACAAAGCATGCAATGTTTACCTTTCATTATATTAGGGGTGCAGGATTGCTCATTCTAAGCTTACCAAACCAAAAGCTACGATAGCCTAATGGCTAAGGTGTCGGACTTGTGATCGAGAGGTCGCAGGTTCGAATCCCACCCATTACACTATTGCCGTGAACCCACTTCAGAATCGAGCATATTTAGCTTAGTTGGAGGTTTTAACAAGATTGCTAATAATGTGAATTCTACCCATATTGCAAGTTCTCTATAAAAAGTAAATTTTTTTAGCTGTAACTTATATCTGTTGGTGAACCATAAATAAATAAACAGTTCTTACCAGTATCTTCTTAATAATCAGTAGGTATCTAATAAATAAAAACTATAATACAGAATATTCTATCAATACTCTAAGTACATGGTTACGTTTAATTCTTTATTGTTAAAGAGTCTTACACTTAGGTCCATCATGCACCACGCTGAGCACGTTGACGGCCATTGTAGCCCCGTAGAAAAATGGCAACGCTTTGAGGCCTGATTTAACAGGCTGCGGCGACCGCAAGATCAGTCGCCTCACACACCAATACAGCAGGGCTGATGCAGTGCCACTCAGTGCTGGCGATATGAACCAAGATGCCACTGTAAACATAAAACAATAGGGAAATAGAAAAACAAATTTAATTGCTACAACGAGCAGATTTGGACAAAAAAGAGACGAGTTGAACCCCACATCACCAGCGGACATACACTATTGTCTGGTAAACGGTGTGCTAACGTGCCCTACATATAACATGGTATTTTCATCCGAATGTGGATACGCCAGTCGTCGGAGAGCTGAAGTCACCGTTGCCGAAATCGGATAAAATGAACATCAGAAAAAACGTGGTTCATACTTAGTATGTATTAAGTAACTAGCACGTAAAATTACAAGTGCCACGTTATTATCTTAGAGATTTTCCGCATCCGAACTAGGTGTGAGCCAGACAAGCAACTTCAAAAATCTTCAGATTACTTACAGGTTATATAAATTAAGTATTTTGTAGGTGCACACTTTCATTTATAAGAGACCACAGCATGCACGAAAAAAGTAACAACTAAGCTAACAAATTAATCAAAATTAAAAAGAAAAATATAGAGACAAATTAGAAATTAAAATAGAATAGCCGCTAAATATAATATTCCGCTGTTCTGCTAGACGAGAAACAGCCCTGTGAGTTGTGACAGAAGGCTCGAGAGTGGAAGCGTAGTAATAAGGTTCCTCTCGATACAAAATAATATAAAAAAATTAAAGGACATGTCTGCGCATGTCTAGCAAGCAGTGCTACAACCAAGGCTACAACGCTTACGAATACTACGTATCGAACAATTATTTACCCGACTAGGGCGAAGTAAAAAGGAGAGTTATGATTTTTAACAGTAAGTGTGTAGGTATGTATTTTTTTTATTGTTCTAAGCGAACGATGAAAATGTATGTATTGTACTTTCGCTAAAAAATCGTAGTTCTTACGCGATTTGCTCGAAGTGGTATTTAAGTATGGTAGAATCAGTTAGTACCGTTCGCGTTGGGTAAATGCGCACTTTGTTCGTAACGTTCTTTTAAATTGCTCCCCGGGATTTCAAGGCCCCGCCCCTGTTGTACCTTACCCCTACAATTAAGATCAAGGTTAAGAAGCACAAACATTCCTACTTACAGCCATTTATAATGAAACCGTAGTAGGTACCTACGAACCCACATTTGGACGAAGGTAATAAATCAAGTTACTAGCATTCTCAGAACTCAAGTAGAATACAAACACTCGAGAAGTTGCTGTGGTCTGTATTTCTAATCACTATTTGGATTAATTAACTGACGTCTAATTAAAAGAAAAAATATAGAGCCGACTGTAAAAATTTTTTTATTTATTTAAATATAACTAATTTGTGCCTTATCGTCACTTAGACTTACTTAGATGCTACATTACTTTAGAATGGAAGGTGTCAGTGGAGTTCACTTAAATATATGTACGAGTATAATTATGTATAGATAAATTATCAAAAAAACGGGTTGCACTCCAGGAGTGCCGGCAGAAGTGAAAACTTGAATTTTGTGCATTTTTGATATTTTGGAATGGTTAGGGAATAATTTTGCACAAATTGCTTTAATTATCAGTATAAAAGTACTATCATTTATGTGGTAGAATACAATATTTATTTATTGCGCTATCGTACACAAACATGACAATTTATATTACATTAAAAAGTTTATCTCTTAGAAAAATCAACTTTCATGTTAACACACACGAACATTCGCGCAAGCGTCCTGCGCCGCCTAAACGAAACATCAGGCGCAGGCATACATTTTCGCCGCGCCGTAGAAAGAGAGGGGGATACTTCCTCTCCTACGCCGCGCCGGCTGTCTACTCTCCGTCCGTCTTACGAATTTTCGATCAGGTCACGTGTCCTGATGACGCGAGTTTAACATTTTTTACCCGTTACAAAAAAAGTGCACAACGCCGCTAAAGAAGTTTTTACTTCAAAAAAAACTCAGCACTACCGCATAGACCATCTGCTTAGAATTTTTCCAACTACATAATATGTTGGGGTCCGCTTTCTGTCCCACCGGATGCAGCTGAGTAGGTACTAGTGTTATTACATGGAATTGGAGCGACTGCCTATCGACCTATACAACCCAGAAGCTGGGTAACACGACACCTCGGCAAGACTGCAATAATGGTTCAGTCACCTAAGTCAATTTGGTATTTTTTCAGTCAAATTAGTCAGTATGTGTTAAAATTAATTTATTGTATAGGTATGTCATATTATCATTGCGACTTCGTACGCGTGGGAAGGTTTTCCCGCGCAAATCCCGATCCCGTGGGAATTTCGGGATAAAAAGTAGCCTATGTGTTATTCCAGGCTGCCAACTATATACTTACCAAATTTCATTCAAATCCGTTCAGTAGTTTTTGCGTGAAAGAGTAACAAACATCCATCCATCCTCACAAACTTTCGCATTTATAATATTACTAGCTTCTACCCGCGACTTCGTACGCGTGGGAAGGTTTTCCCGCGCAAATCCCGATCCCGTGGGAATTTCGAAATAAAAAGTAGCCTATGTGTTATTCCAGGCTGCCAACTATATACTTACAAAATTTCATTCAAATCCGTTCAGTAGTTTTTGCGTGAAAGAGTAACAAACATCCATCCATCCTCACAAACTTTCGCATTTATAATATTACTAGCTTCTACCCGCGACTTCGTACGCGTGGGAAGGTTTTCCCGCGCAAATCCCGATCGCGTGGGAATTTCGAAATAAAAAGTAGCCTATGTGTTATTCCAGGCTGCCAACTATATACTTACCAAATTTCATTCAAATCCGTTCAGTAGTTTTTGCGTGAAAGAGTAACAAACATCCATCCATCCTCACAAACTTTCGCATTTATAATATTACTAGCTTCTACCCGCGACTTCGTACGCGTGGGAAGGTTTTCCCGCGCAAATCCCGATCCCGTGGGAATTTCGAAATAAAAAGTAGCCTATGTGTTATTCCAGGCTGCCAACTATATACTTACCAAATTTCATTCAGATCCGTTCAGTAGTTTTTGCGTGAAAGAGTAACAAACATCCATCCATCCTCACAAACTTTCGCATTTATAATATTAGTAGGAAGGAAGTAGGATTATTAAAATGATTATTTATTTATTTAATTATAATGAATTTCATATGCAACAATGTTCCATAGGCAAAACTTAGTCCGTTAGGTATTCTTCCAGTCAAAATCAAAATCAATCCCGCAATTTATCTGTTAAGGATTCATTTATTGTGTAATAGCTTTTGTTAATTAATAATTGTTTTAGTTTCTTTAAAAATATATTGGTTTTTTCTATTTGTTTAAAAGTTTTCTGGTTGTTTGCTATAAATTTTTATTGACATTGAATATGTAGGTACTGTAGGTAGTAGGTAGAAGAGTGCATTTTAAGATGAGACCGAGGCTTTAACCTGTTTTTATGACGCAACGAAAGGGCTGTCCGTTTCATTCCCCAAAATAGATCCACAGACACATATGATACGACCAGTACGGATTTCATAGTTTGAGAGAGATACTCAGAGACCCCTGAGTTTGTATCTGTGTTTCGTCTCAAGGCAATCGTAGAAGTGTGCAATAGCTAAGGACCCAAAGCCTCATAAGCAATCCCACTAATCTATATATCTATATATATAAAAGAAAGTCGTGTTAGTTACACTATTTATAACTCGAGAACGGCTGAACCGATTTGGCTGAAAATTGGTAGGGAGGTAGCTTAAAACCAGGAGACGGATATAGGATATTTTTTATCCCGGAATTCCCACGGGATCGGGATTTAAGTGGGAAAAACATCCCACGCGAACGAAGAAGAAATGGAGAGTAGGGTAGGGGTAGGGTTGGTGTAGGGTAGGGGTAGTGTAGGGGTAGGGTTAGGGTAGGGGTAGGGTAGGGTAGGGTAGGGGTAGGGTAGAGGTAGGGTAGTGGTAGGGTAGGGGTAGGGTAGGGGTAGGGGTAGGGTAGGGGTAGGGTAGGGGTAGGGTAGGTGTAGGGTAGGGTAGGGGTAGGGTAGGGGTAGGGTAGGGGTAGGGTAGGGGTAGGGTAGGGGTAGGGTAGTGGTAGGGTAGGGGTAGGGTAGGGGTAGGGTAGGGGTAGGTTTGGGGTAGGGTAGGGGTAGGGTAGGGGTAGGGTAGGGGTAGGCGTAGTGTTAGGGTAGTGGTTGGGTAGGGGTAGTGTAGGGGTAGTGTAGGGGTAGGGTAGGGGTAGGGTAGGGGTAGGGTAGGGGTAGGGTAGGGTTAGGGTAGGTGTAGGGTATGGATAGGGTGTGGTTTGGGTAGGGGTACGGTAGTGGTAGGGTACGGTTAGGGTAGGGTTAAGGTAGGGGTAGTGTAGGGTAGGTGTAGGGTAGGGGTAGGGTTGGTGTAGGGTAGGGTTGGGGTATGGTAGGGGTAGGGTAGGGATAGGGTAGGGGTAGGGTGGGGTAGGGTTAGGGTAGGGGTAGGGTAGGGGTAGGGTAGGGGTAGGGTAGGGGTAGGGTAGGGGTAGGGTAGGGGTAGGGTAGGGGTAGGTTAGGGGTAGGGGTAGGGTAGGGTTAGGGTAGGGGTAGGGTAGGGGTAGGGTAGGGGTAGGGTAGGGGTAGGGTAGGGTAGGGGTAGGATAGGTGTAGGGTATCGGTTGGGTAGGGGTAGGATACCACGCGAACGAAGTCGTGGCGGGTCAGCTAGTATGTATATAAAAGAAAGTCGTGTTAGTTACACTACTTATAACTCAAGAACGGCTGAACCGATTTGGCTGAAAATTGGCAGGGAGGTAGCTTAGAATCAGGACCCGGACATAGGATACTTTTTTATCCTGAAACTCCCACGGGATCGGGATTTACGCGTGAAAATCCCACGCGAACGAAGTCGCGAGCAAAAGCTAGTAATTTATAAATCCGAAAGTTTGTCAGGATGTATGTATGTTTGTTGCTCTTTCACGCAAAAACTCCTGAACGGAACTGAATAAAATTTGGTAAGTAGATAGTATAGTTGACATCCAAGAATAACAAAAAGGCTACTTTTTATCCGGGAATTCCTACGAGATCGGGATTTACTCGGGAAAACACTCCGAGCAAAGTAGCGAGCAGAAGCTAGTATTTTATATTTACGAGAAATAACCTATAAAAATATATTTTGCAAATTGGTTATAAATAACTTATATTCAATTAGAAAATAAATGTAATTATCATCGGGACTGTGTATGTACATACCTATTCTAGTACCAGAATCAAATTTTGCACGCCAAATATTTGGTTACCATTAGCCTTGAACTAAAAATATCGAACAGTAGACTTAAGTACGAGTACTGAATAATCAAGCAAATGGGTCATAAATACAAAGATACCAACGTATTTTCGTGAGTCTTTCTGTAATTTGGTTGACGGATACACTAATAAAGTTACTGAAGTACAGTGAAAACATGTTTGTTCTTTCGATATAATGGTAACCATCAAAAAATGCGTTCCATGGACTCTTTTACGGGAGGTTTGCCACCTAAGAACCTATAACCTTTTGTTCTTGCCAGATACAAAGTATGTAGGTTAGCGCCACAGCACCGCAGATCGCTGTTTGACCACGGGCATTTAAATTCAAATGGATTGACGGTTCTAGTGTAGGTAAGTACTCGGTATTTTCTATTGCAAAGCGTACTTTGCTATAGAAAATATCGCGTACATTTTTATTGAAACCATTAGTTTGTACACTTTTATTAAGATAAGCCCAAAGTAGACTTGTAGCCTAGGCATATGCCGCTTTGGACTGGGCGCTCCGGTAATGAAACTGATAATAAAAAGAATATGCCTGCTCCGTTAATCAGCATATTACGCGTAATCAGTCTTAATCCTAGCTTACCAATAGCTCCCAGAGTTGACCAGCGCACACCAATGGGGCCCTTTGCTGTGAGCGTAAAGCCCACGGTGGCCCCAACCATGGAGTGGGTTCCGGAGACCGGCAGCCGCAAAGCTGTAGCCACGATCAGCCAAATGGCCCCCGATATCAGGGCTGACAGGCAACCAGCAGCCAGTAGCTTTTCGCCACCATCAGCATACAAGGACACGTCCAAAATGCCTTTACGCATCGTGTCCGATACTTTATACCCTGTGGAGAGAGATTTTTTCTGAATGATAAGTAAATTCCCAGGGCATGTACTAGAATGCATCCACTAGTCTTGAGACTTGAGCAAAAGCAATATTTTAGAAAGTGCCACTATACCTAATCCACCAGGTTAATGACTTTTGACATCTGCCTTTTAACGTAATTGTTCCAGAGTTCGTCTAAGCTACCGTTGAGATCTTTAGTTTCCGGGCAATAATCTGTCGCTTTATCTATATACTTGTATACCATTCCTTAGTGAAAATGGCGTTCCAGTTTTTGTGACCATCTATGAGACGATTTTATTTTAGGTGTGTACCTCGTCGTACCCGATCATAAACAACGTAATCTCAAATACTGACCTATATAATACCAAATGAGCTTTACGTTACCCGAACCTCCACTCAGTGGAAAAACCACCTACAGAATGTAAGGACAACAAAATAAGGTCAGTTTGTTATGTTTACTATATTTATAATTTAATTGGACTCACCTATTAGCACTGCGCCAGCGATTTCGAAGATAGTCGCAAGTATGCAAGCCTGGGTGAGCGTCAACACCTTGGAGCCGACGCTGGTGCCGAATGAGTTGGCCACGTCGTTGGCGCCAATGCCGAAAGCCAATATGAACGCCACCACAAACCCGCTAACCACAAGCCATAACAAATCGTCAGAAAACGGTTCCATTATTCTGCCTTTTCAGTTATCTAATTCCACTAATCAATTTTGTTATAAAAGAACATTTCTGTAGCACCTAACCAAACGCAAAAACCATACCATAGTTAACAATAAGCTTGGCTCTATACCTATATTAATTCCTTAACACTTGTTGAAAACAATCCCTTCTTAACCTTAAACAGTCGAATTTCCATTCCTTTATAGAAAAATAACTATAGAATATTATAATAGCTAAAAATCTAAGTATATGTGTTAATTAGTTAAGACTTCAAAAGTAATCGTTACACTAGTTATACATTTTTAAATATTTAGTAATAAAGTAATTCGAAACTTATGTGGTAGTTGTGCGTCACAATGTTTGATGTTTAAATAGTATTTCGTATAGATGACGATGGCTCGTTAATTTTGGCTTCATCATTTCTGTAAAACAAATTAAAATAAAGATTAGCAACGATGGTAAGTAAAACTCAAATTATACGTACGTAATTATTAAGACAGTCTGACCGAAAACACATCAAAACCCTTAATTCGGAACCAACTTTCAGAAGAGCGGGTTTTCTTATACGATTCAAATGGGATAGGAACATGGCCGGTCTTTATCTTAGACTGAACAAGAGGTATCTAGCTTATTCATCTGATTCATCACACTTAATAAGTCAGAGCCAGCGTCCAAAATGGTTGTTCACATGTTTTCACTATATCGATTCGACGCCATTTGATTTTTTAAAATCACATTACAACAACTATCACTGTGACATAGTAACAACCGCCAAAATCATCGAAAAAAGCTTCGTCAAAATTGGATAAAATTGCGTCACATGTGTCTTTAGTTTCCATCATCGTTGTATATTTTTAAAGTGTCAGCTCGTGTCACAGCTATCATATATCACGTACTAATACGTTCTCAGCACGATGGCACCTCAATAAAAATCCAATTAGAACACTTGCAATTCCGTTACGTAATCAAACATGTTTCAACATAAGAAAAGTATTAACACTTACTTTTGTAAAGGTAGGATTTTATAGTCCTAAAATCTTTTTTGTGAAGAAACACGAGGGTTCGCTCTGAGCTCCTCAAGAATGGACTGAAGTTGACGAGGGTTGCGCCGGGTCGCCGACTGAATGGAGCATGCGCGAACGGCCCTAGCCACCCCACTACAACCCCCCTATTCAAAGGCAAACACAATAAAAATGTTTATAACATGGGAAAAGAACCCGTAACGTACTAACTGTATTCAGCTAGAGTGCCGGCTTGATAAAGCCAAATTGTAGCTCGTTACAACTTGCTTATAGTAAGGATTGGATTCCGCCAAAAGCCTGTATAACTTTTATAATTGACTTTTCTATGTGTAAAATAAGTACTTATAAAATAAGTACTTATTTTTTATACTAAAATTTACTATCATGGATGGTGTTTTCATTACTCCGGTAATCTCGCTTAGCCGTTAAATATGTGCTACTTATACCTACATAGAACCTAGGAATTATTTCTTTAACTCTATTGTATTTATAGGTTAGAGTTTAGAGTATTCTATTTTCAGGTGAATGTAAATAAATCTGATTTATAAAACAAACATTCTGTACTTATTAATCGGGAACCGCGTTTACCAGAATAATGACAATCATAACATGTGTTTTCACCGCCTTCTAATTTCCTGAACGCGAACCCTTACTTAGCCTCAATTTTATTGCTTGTCAAAATGATCTCATGAATTCACGAGACGACATTACAAAAAATCTTAAAATTAATATTATGCTAAATTGAATGAAGAACACTTCTACATGGAAATCACGAGTGGGCTTATTTTTAAGAAACCCGAAACAGTAGCTCGCTATCTCTAAGCGACTTTTATAATTTTGTAGATATTTTCATAATGTAATTCGGCGTTGTATAAGTATACAACGCCGAATTACTGCAATCCCATCTTGTAAGTCAAGATGGGATTGCAGTTAGAATAGGAATGTAATTATCGTCATTTTCCTTCAATTCAACATATTGTTCCCTATCCAATTTATATTGTTTCATAATAAGGTTGGCTATCACATCACAAAGTAGGGTAAAATATCGCATCTGAAAGCGGAGTGCATAATTTATATATGTGTAAGGGCGTGGACTGTATTTATATTTATTCATTCGATATACTGATAGCTCTCAAATAAAACTCTCGATCTTCAATCACTGATTTATTCCGTATTTATCACAATTGCACTTAATTCTATTTTACACTATAAAAACTAGTCTATACACGTTAATAAAGTCTTAATTCTTGAATGTTCTTTACACTTCACTAGGTATATAGTTTCAGTTCTTATGCATATTAACTATTTACAGATACGACTTTGAACAACTTATTCCACTATTTACTTTCTAACACTTGATATTCTTCAGACTTTGTTCTTGATTCACTTCAGGTGCTTCTTCTTAGCCGGATGGATGGATACTACGACAACCCATTTTTTTTTGTGAGTGGCATCTCGCAGGTCAACCTCTTAGGTTGTCGGCTGCTTAACCGGGCTTGCCTGTGGTTGCCTTAATTAATAAATTACCTAATTAAAACCTCCAGCCAGGGCTTATTAAAAAAAAATACAAACTAGGCAACTACACGCTGTGGGGTATGGATCTCGGCTTAGGGCGTCGCAGGGGGAGGGCAGCTAGGGACAGGCTGTGCTAGGGACAGGCTGCCGACAACCCAATTTTTTTTTTTTTTTGTGGCATCTCGCAGGTCAACCTCTGAGGTTGTCGGCTGCTTAACCGGGCTTGCCTGTGGTTGCCTTAATTAATTAATTAATTAAAGCCTCCAGCCAGGGCTTATTAAAAAACTTACAAACTAGGCGACTACACGCTAAGGGCACCCCCTGTGGGGTATGGACCTCGGCTTAGGGCGTCGCAGGGGGAGGGCAGCTAGGGACAGGCTGGATCATATCATTATTATTATTAATAAGGGAATTTAAAGCTACTGGCTCAGCGTCGCGAGCTGGCTCGGGCAAGGGTCGGGGTGGACTATTACGGGGACGTCGCGGCGGGCCTCGGTTGCGAGGACGGAAGGACGGTCGGTTTTTGTGTTTGTGTGCCACTGTACTTGTTTCCCTACGGCTCTCTTGGAGCAGGGTGATTGCGTCATCGGGAGTGACAAGGGTATGCCTTGGTCGGCGAATCTTAGAGATACGCGAGGGTTCGTATTGGGCGGCCGATACGATAAGGGGATTCCTATGTTGGATTGCAGTATCAAGGAAACGCTTGGAGACACGTTTCATGAACTGCTGTATGGTGGGCATCTTGAGGTCTACGTGAAGAAGCTCATTTTGAACATAAAAGGGGGCTCCCGTGACTCTACGGAGGAATCGGTTTTGAAGGGTCTGCATCTTGTGGAGGAGGTAGGGCTTTGCGTGTGCAAAAACAACGCAGGCGTAGGTCATGATCGGACGGATGACCACGGTGAAAATACGCAGCTTGCACCTGAGTGATAACTTGCTGCAGGAGCTAAGAATGAAGTGGAGCCTACCTAGCGAAAGCGGCGTGCGAACGTGCCTGCTTTATGTGCTCAGCGAAAGAAAGGTGTTTATCGAGGACCACGCCTAAGTATTTGGCTTGCTTTTCCCAGGGGATCGGCTTGCCGTACATGGTAATCGGACGAGGGGAGGGTGGGTTTATCCGCGGTTTAGAAAAGAGGACTGCCTGGCTTTTGTCTGGATTGACTTCGATTCTCCATTTCCGGAACTACTTGGCCAGAGTGTTTGCGGAAGTTTGGAGAGTGCGAGCGATGGCATCGGGTTTAAGACCGGTATAATAGATAGCCGTATCGTCGGCAAATAGGGCTAGCTGAGTATTTTTATGCTTGGGGATATCGCTAGTGAATAGCGTGAAAACGATGGGGATAGTACGGAGCCTTGAGGAACTCCTGCGCGAATGAGATGGGGGGAGGAAAGCTCCCCCTCAATTCGGTAACGAAAGGTGCGATTCGATAAGAAGTATATAATCCCGTAAGTATATAATAAGATAAGAGAGAAGAGAGATAAGTCCCGTAAGATGAGCACGAGACGGTCAGGCACGCCGAGTTGGTATAGCTTATATATTAAGCCATTGTGCCAGACTTTGTCGAACGCTTTCGCATGTCGAAGAATAAGGCTCCCGTTATTGCGCCCCGTTGGAAGCCGGCGCTGACGTGTTCTATGATGCGGTGGACTTGTTGGATACATGAGTGTTCGGTTCTAAATCCGAACTGCTCATTGGGTATTAGACTCTTTGCTTCGGCAAAATCTTTGAGCCGCTTATATAATAAGCCTTTCATAGATTTTACCAAGGACGTTGAGTAAGCTAATGGGACGGTAGCTAGACGGGTCAGACTTGGGCTTGCCTGGTTTGGGAATACCTATGACGGTGGCTTGTTTCCAGGTTGCGGGGAACATATTATTGCTCAATGCGCCATTGAAGATGGCAGTCATTAGCACTATAAGCTGGGCGGGGAAAAGTTTGAAAACCCTATCGGTGATGCCGTCGGAGCCAGGGGCTTTTCGGCGTTGGAGACTTTTAATGATATCCTGGACCTCATCAGGAGTGATAGGGGCCAGTGGATTATCGGGATCTTCGACGGGAGGAAGGGAAGTTCTACGTTCGACTTCGGCGTTCACCATATCGAGGTGGGCTTGGTCTACTGGTTGAGAGCTGGGAGAACACTGGGACTCTGGGCTGTCGGCTAGGCATTCTGCTTTTTCAGAGTTATCGAAGGCGACACTCTTATCGGGACGAATGAGAGGAGGCATTGTGGCCTCTTCAGTGGATCGTAACTTCCTCTGAAGCTGCCAGAAGGCAAGATGGGTGGGCTCAAGTTCACTCAGCATCTTGTCCCAGCTCGCATTACGCTGCTCGGCAATGCGTTTCCTTACAGCACGCTGTAAGTTGCGCATGTGAGCTTTGTTTGCGGTGCAGGGAAAAGCGCTGTACGCACGGATGGCTGCGTTCTTCTCAGTTATCAGATTCCGTACATCGTCCGGGAGTTTCCAGCGGTGGTCTTCCGCTACTGGAACTTCTCTTGAACAATCGTTCAGGACGGATTGTACGTGATCTGTAAGCGAGTCGATCGCCGCCGTCGTGTCAGCGACTGAGACTATGTGGTCAGGAATGGTGTCCAAGTGAGGCGACGTGGTGGATTTCAGTTTTTCACTTACTTTCCTCCAGTCGGTGATCAATTGGGTCGGAGGAGGTTGGGTAGGATCATGGTTACCTGAGCGGGAATCTAGGTGTGGGATAACGGGACGGTGATCCGAGTTGAGCTCGTGAAGCGCTTCTATGGAGTGTAAATGGAGGTTTACATTCTTTAGGAGCGCCACATCGAGGACATCGGGCCTATGGTTGGGATCGTGTGGGTAGTGGGTGGGAGTCATCGGAGCGACCGACAACCCAACAAATCCAACCGTTTTATATTGTTTGACACGAGGGTCGAACTCGTGTGGAGTTCACGACATGAATTCGTGAATTTACTAATAGCGAACGAGTCTCATGCCGTGACCTTGAGATCTGCTGTTTACCAACTTTCTCTTTTCAGACAGGTTTCGACTTGTCGGGCTACAACATGAAACTTCTCGAAGTTTCTATATAATTTACAATATATGTATAACAAGCTATTATGATTCTAACATGTGCATTCCTTATTTATCTACATGTTAATCCCTATTCTTACTTACATATTATCCTAACTTATTCTAAATTCAACTACCTTACTTATATCAATCTTATTCTAATTATATCAAGCTCGTAGTCCATTACAATATGTCTTTTGATTTAATTTAAGCTCTTAATAAAATAATCTTATCTTATCAGGATAAAAATCACGAGTAGTAAAAATACAGTATGTTAACTAACAGAGGGCGTTCCCGTTAACCCGCAATAGTAAAGAATCCATACATGCTAAAAAAATATTACCATCCGAAAACAATTTTTTTTATATTAAAATATTCACAAAAAATGTTAAATTGATACGTAAAAGAAACACTCTGTACACGCGTACTTGAAGGACGGCAACTCGCAATTGTCGTCCTTCAAGTCCTTTTTAGCACGTATAGATGCTATACTATTGCGGGTTAACGGGAACGCCCTCTGTTAGTTAACATACTGTATATACCTGCTACGATCAAAATACTGTTGTCACTTTACTTTAGTTGGTTCTTTTATTGTTGTTTGGTTGGTTAATTTTATTTAGGGGCATTTGTTTCGATAGACATGCGACTTCGCAGTCGCATGTCCATCGAAACATCCCCCTCGCGCTCGCGCCCCAGCTTTCCATAATCTCTAATTCTCTATCTATAAAAAAAAACTTATATCGTAAAAATGTTTAGTTGGTACCTAATCATCAAAATAACATGCGTTTGTGTAAAAGATCCCAATCTAAAATTCATTGGAATTTGCCCCATATGCGTGTTATGTGCGCATTACATTTGTTACAAACTTTTTAGCCGAAGTCTTTCTCGCTGGAATTGCAACTTTTAAAATAAGACACTTCAAAACTACTTTTCGTTAATCACCTTTCGCATCTCTCGAGACGTTTGCAAGAAGTGAAACCAAAATCTATTTTATCTAAAACAAATGTGGTGTACATATTTTGTATTTTTAGGTAGTAGCAAATAATAAAATCATAAGCAGTATTTAAGAACATGAGATTTTATTAAAATTATGTTGTCGTGTATTAGCAAGGTATATTCCTGATCGTAATCTTCATTAAGGTCGTGTCTTTCGTAGCTCTCTGCTATAGCGCCTTTAATTTCACCCGGTTTTCTGCTTCTTCCAGGGAGGTTGTTATTTGGTTGGTGGACCTTCATTAAAGATATAAGAGGTATCCTTTAGGTAAGTCAGTCGGCAGCCATCACCTAAATTGCCGGCTCCAGACAAAGACTTCAAAAACCCTGGACATTTGGCTAAAATCGTAATTTTCCCCGGACACCCTAGAAAAATATATTTTCATTGTTGAAAATAAAATCAACGTTGTTTACTTGTGGTTTTTATTTACTGATAACATAGAGAAATTTAATCGACATAATAAAAACAATGAGATTAAATACCATAGGAAAATAAAAGGGATCATGCTTTTTAGCAGCCATAAGACCAATAACTAAGTGTCCGGGTTTAACCCGGCCGCTTATAGGGAAAATCCCCCTGGACGCTCTCCAAACGAGGACAAATCCGGGGAAACCCGAACGGAGGGCAGCCCTAGTTTAGGTGTTAAATCCCCTATGGATTGGTGTCACAAATAAATAGCAACAGATTTTTTTTAATTTGACTACGAGCACCGGTTGCAAATTTAGAAAAAGTGCGAGTTGGATTCGCGAGCAAAATGTTACGAAAGCACCATATTTTTCAGTAATGATACGTTAAAAACCGTGCGTAGGTCTACCAAATATAAATCATATACAGCTATACGAGGGCAGAAAGTTATTTAAGGGGTTATATACAGTTAGAAGGCCGAAAAAAAGCGAATTTTCCAGAATTTTTTCTGACAAAACTTTTAAATTTATTGATCTAATAATTTGTACACATATTATGGTATCCTTTAACTGTATTTTGAGACTTATTATTAGTAAAAATATTTATTTGGAAAGGAGCTACAGCTGATCTCCGGGAGCTCCTCTCAAAAAAGTCGTTTTGCGGTGACCACTATATCTCTGAACTGGATCATCTGAAATTGAAAAACCAAACAGATTTCGTTAAAGTAATATTAAATCTAGTAATTAATCGAAGGAATAAGCAAAATATTTTTTTTTTGACAAAATGGCGGTTTCTCAAAAAATAAAATTGATTTTTGACCAAAATTTCGGCCTTAAATTGTTTGTAAAAAAAAAAATATTTATCGGTGAGAAAAAATCTTCGATTAATTACTAAAAAATATATTTGAGAAGCTCGTGTTAAAATTTGAGACTAATCGGTTTAGCCGTTTTCGAGTAATGTTGGTCACCGACTTTGTAAACACCATTTTGAGAAAAACGCGTTTAAAGTTTGAAAAGCACTTTACATAGGATATTTTTTTTTTATCTTACATGGAGTCGTCTATTCCAGGACCATATAAACCTCTGCTGCTTCGGCAGCTTCTAATAACTCGAGCTGATGTTGTCTGCGGGCCATTCTTCCATCTCGGGAGCTCTCACGCGCTCTGAGATCGGAAATGTTCACGCGCTGCTCATCTTCTTTTTCGGCATATGAATGCGCATTGGGCCCAAGTGTAATTCCTAGAGCCGGTTTGTCTACTGAAAGTGCAATCCTGTGCCTCAAGCAGACTGTGCAGTACTACACTGACCGGAAGACACCAGTGTATGGCTGCTTTCTGGACCTGTCAAAAGCTTTTGACCTAAACTATGACATTTTGTGGCAGAAATTATCGGATGATACCGAGCTACCTGCAGAGTTCATTAACATATTTCAATATTGGTATAAGAATCAAAAGAATTATGTCAGGTGGGCTGATGCTCATTCTGAGTTTTACAGGCTAGATTGCGGCGTAAGGCAAGGAGGGTTAACTTCACCCAGTCTTTTTAACCTATATATGGATCGGCTGGTTGGTGAGTTGAGCGGCACCATGGTTGGATGCTCTATTGATGGAAGAATGATCAACAACATAAGTTATGCTGATAACATGGTGTTGCTCAGTCCATCAATCTGTGGCTTAAGGAAATTATTGGCCGTCTGTGAGAGTTATGCGGAGGCTCATGGCTTGAGGTATAATGAAACTAAAAGCAAAGTAATCGTTTTTAAAGTTCGCAATAATACTCCATCAAGTATTCCACCCGTAAGGTTACGAGGAACTCCGTTGGAGCTCGTCACTCACATAAAATACCTCGGTCATGTGGTCACGGATTGCCTCGTAGACGACCAAGACATAGATAGGGAGCGCAGAGCGTTGGCGGCCAGATGCAATATGCTTGCGCGCAGGTTTGCACGGTGTACTAAAGAGGTAAAACTGACTCTATTCCGAGCCTATTGTCAATCGTTTTACTCGTGCAGCCTGTGGATCAGGTATACGCAAAAGGCCTACAGCGCTCTGCGCGTTCAATATAATAATACGCTGAGGGTTTTGTTGCAGCGCGTCGGGTATGTTTGCTGAAGCGAGAGTAGATGACTTTTATGCTGTTATGCGCAAGCGATGTGCATCTGCGCTGCAGCGATTCAGGGGTAGCCCCAACAACATTCTAGTTACACTGGCGGACAAAATAGATGGGCCATTTGTCAGGCACTGGGCTGGTAGGCATGTGCGCACAGGCGTGCATGTCGCCAATTAAATTGATGTTATGTTTTAATTTATTTTACTAACAATAGGTTAAGTTTTTTACTAACACTCTATGGATCAATGGTCTGAGACCAAGAGACAAATAAATAATTATAATACAATAGTGATGTCATTCCTTCATTCGCTATTCTTTTTTTTTTTGAAGTGAAAACTTCTTTAGCGGCGGCGCTGAGCACTTTTTGTATGGGTAAAAACTGTTAAACTCGCGTCAGGGTCACGTGACCGATCGAAAAGCGTAAGACTTTTTTTTAAGTGAAAACTTCTTTAGCATCGTTGTGATTTGAAAGTTAATGAAACGAAAAAGCGACAGTATCTATCTGTTGGGACCTAGGAGTTAGGTCGCAGGGGTTGAGGTATACCTGAGAGGGGGCGGGGGGAGGTTTCGTGGGGAGTTCAGGGAGGTGAGGGGTAAGAGGGGTCCCGTGTGGGGGCGGGGTGGGGGGACGGGGTTCTCGTCGTGTGTTGATGGGGAGTTGAGGGGGGAGTAGAGGGGGAGTTGAGGGGGGAGTTGAGGGGGAGTTGAGGGGGAATTGAGGGAGTAGTTGAGGGGTGAGTTGAGGGGTGACTTGAGGGGTGAGTTGAGAGGTGAGTTGAGGGAGGAGTTGAGGGAGGAGTTGAGGGAGGAGTTGAGTGGTGAGTTGAGGGGTGAGTTGAGGGGTGAGTTGAGGGGGGAGTTGAGGGAGGAGTTGAGGGGTGAGTTGGTTGAGTTGAGGGGTGAGTTGAGAGGTGAGTTGATGGGTGAGTTGAGGAGTGAGTTGAGGGGTGAGTTTAGGGGTGAGTTGAGGGTTGAGTTGAGCGGTGAGTTGAGGGGTGAGTTGACGGGTGAGTTGAGGGGTGAGTTGAGAGGTGAGTTGAGGAGCGAGTTGAGGGGTGAGTAGCGGGGCGAGTTTAGGGGTGAGTTGAGGGGTGAGTTGAGGGATGAGATGAGGGGTGAGTTGAGGGGCGAGTTGAGGGGCGAGTTGAGGGGTGAGATGAGGGGTGACTTGAGGGATGAGTTGATGGGTGAGTTGAGGGGTAAGTTGACGGGTGAGTTAAGGGGTGAGTTGAGGGGTGAGTTGGTTGAGGGATGAGTTGAGGGGTGAGTTGAGAGGTGAGTTGAAGCGTGAGTTGAGGGATGGATTGAGGGATGAGATTAGGGATGAGTTGAGGGGTGAGTTTAGGGGTGAGTTGAGTGGTGAGTTTAGGGGGGAGTTGAGGAAGGAGTTGAGGGGTGAGTTGAGGGAGGAGTTGAGGGGTGAGTTGAGGGGTGAGTTGAGGGATGAGTTGAGGGGTGAGTTTAGGGGTGAGTTGAGGGGTGAGTTTAGGGGTGAGTTGAGGGGTGAGTTGAGGGGTGAGTTGAGGGGTGAGTTGACGGGTGAGTTGAGGGGAGAGTTGAGGGGTGAGTTGAGGGGTGAGTTTAGGGTGAGTTGAGGGATGGGTTGTGGGATGAGGTGCTGTATGAGTTACGGGAAGAGTTCAGTGATGAGTTGAGGGATGAGTTGAGGAATGAGTTGAGGGATGAGTTGAGGGATGAGTTGAGGGATGAGTTGAGGGGTGAGTTGAGGGGTGAGTTGAGAGGTGATTTGAGGGGTGAGTTGAGGGATGAGTTGAGGGATGAGTTGAGGGATGAGTTGAGGGATGAGTTGAGGGATGAGGTGCGGGATGAGGTGCGGGATGAGTTGAGGGGTGAGTTGAGGGAGTAGTTGAGGGGTGAGTTGAGAGTCGAGTTGAGGGGTGAGTTGAGGGGTGAGTTGAGGGGTGAGTTAAGGGGTGAGTTGAGGGGTGAGTTGAGTGGTGAGTTGAGGGGCGAGTTGAGGGGTGAGTTGAGGGGTGAGGTTGCGGGATGAGTTGAGGGATGAGATTAGGGATGAGATTAGGGATGAGATTAGGGATGAGTTGAGGGATGAGTTGAGGGATGAGGTGCGGGATGAGTTAAGGGGTGAGTTGAGGGATGAGTTGAGGGGTGAGTTGAGGGGCGAGTTGAGGGGTGAGTTGAGGGGGATTTTTTATCCAGGATTAAACTTCTTAGGGCTATTAGCCCCAAATTTAGGGTAAAATAATGCTTTTGGGATTTTTTTGGGCCCAAAAATAACTAGGGCTATTTTTAGGGGCATACATACATTTACAAGCATCACATATATGCCCGCGGGGCGCGCGGCCGTCAGTGGCCTAGTACTACTATATTACAGATTATCTATGTACTAGTACTAGGAAGTAGTATATCTATGTAGGTACTAGTACTAGGCAGTATTCGGAAGTATTTGATGATTGTGACGCTAGTAGGCATTTAATTAGCGTCTTGAAAATATTTCCAAACATGCACTTGCATTCATGACTGTACCATTATAAAATTGAACGCGCTTTTTCGATATATCATATGCTGAAAAACAAATTACGACACCGATTGTCCCTTGAAATGCTGTTAAGTTTGATGATGACACGAAACGTGATGATAGATTTTGCGTTACGTTTACTCCATCTGTCTCCATCTCCAAAAATGTTTCAATTATATAATGTAAACATGTATGACTTTAAGAATTCCGAAATTTCAAATGAAACGCCAAGTCGGGATTTAAGCGATTTATTTAAAATAATTGATAATGTGGATTGTTAATTAAGTAAATTCTATTACAAAAGTAATTAAAATTAAGTTATATTTTATTTACCTTAATAAAACGGGAAACTCATTTAAATATTAGCCTTGAATTGCAGCAAGAAACAGGGTTTTTTGAAGTAAAAACTTCTTTAGCGTCTTTGTGATTTGAAATTTTATGAAACGAAAAAGCAACAGTAAAAAGAGACAGACATATAAATTCATAAGATTTAACGTGGGAGAAAATGAGATAGGGAGCATTATACAGTGTTTCTTATGTCGTGGAAATTTTATATGGGCAAACCAGGGCAAACGTATACCTTTGAAATTTCGTAAATATTTTAAGGATTTTTTTGAAGTGAAATGAAACCTTCTTTAGCAGCGTTGTGCACTTTTTTTGTAATGGGTAAAAAATGTTAAACTCGCGTCAAGACACGTGACCTGATTGAAAATGCGTAAGACGGACGGAGAGTAGACAGCTGGCGCGGCGTAGGAGAGGAAGTATCCCCCTCTCATTCTACGGCGCGGCGAAAATGTATGCCTGCGCCTGCTGTTTTGTTAAGGCGGTGCAGAACGCTTGCGCGAATGTTCGTGTGTGTTAACATGAAAGTTGATTTTTCTAAGAGATAAACTTTTTAATGTAATATAAATTGTCATGTTTGTGTACGATAGCGCAATAAATAAATATTGTATTCTACCACATAAATGATAGTACTTTTATACTGATAATTAAAGCAAATCGTGCAAAATTATTCCCTAACCATTCCAAAATATAAAAAATGCACAACGTTAATATTCAAGTTTTCACTTCTGCCGGCACTCCCGGAGTGCAACCCGGATTTTTTTTAATCTTTATTTATTTATAGGGACTTTTACGCATACCGTATGTCAGTCCCATCGTATCCTAAACAATTGTACCTTCACAATATGTGGGCCATGAATTTGAACAAATCCTTTGCAGCGTCGCCATTTGGTTGGGAGAGAATCGTATGGTACATGCCTACATCCGTTCTGTTTAAATTCAGAGTCCTCAATAAATAATTTCTACTAGACTCATACCGGACACATTCCATCAATAAATGTTGTAGGTCCTCGACAACTCCACATTCCTCACAATTGGGTGAAACGATTTTCTTCATCATGAAGGCAAATTTTTTGCATGGAATGTGTCCACATCTGAGTCTAAGAGCAGTAACAATCAGTTTTCTACTAATATGGACACTATTCATAAACCAGGGCACGCGAAGAGGTTCACTCTGTATGGTTTTATACCATAAACCCTTCTCTAATGAACGTTTATTAAAATATTCTTTCCAATAATCATAACATATATTTTTAAATTTTGGTAGAAATTCTGGATAATCTAATTTTATATTTAATTCTTTTCCATTCCTAGCCGCAAATTTCGCCAATGAGTCAGCCTCTTCGTTACCCCGCAAACCAATATGCGATGGAACCCACTGCAGTCTCAGCTGGATACCTTTTGAAGTAATTTCATCAATTATAGATAAAATAGCATAAGCTATCGATGCACCTCTGTGGCCAGAGGCGCATCGAGCTATATGTTGTAATGAACTCTTGCTGTCCATACAAATGACAACATTTTTAAATCCACAATTATTAATTATATAAGTCAGGGCCTCTGAGATTGCAATGAGCTCCAACGACATAATGGATGTAAGTACATTTATTTTAAAACAATTATCCTGAGCGCTTATATCTATATTAGGTATATAATATGCAGAGCCATGACCCTCTGCACTCTTCGATCCATCTGTAAATATGTAAAACCAACCACTATACTTTGTGTATAACTCACGAATAACTTCATATTTTAATGTATTACTGTCATAAGAGTCTTTAGATTTTTTAATTGATTCTAACTTTACTTTAATTATTTCATTTACGTTAATATTTGTTATCCATGTTTGTAAAGTATACATTAATAATGGACAGGAAGAGGCTACCTGTAGCTCTTTAACCTCATTCATAACTGATACCAATAAAGGAATGTTTTTGTTTTTCCAATAACAATTTTGTCGAAGAGCGTAGAGATTTTCTAATAACTCACAGTTCAAATTATTTTCTATTGCCTTTGACTTTAAACAGAACTTATAAGCTAAATATTTCCTACGTAAGTACAGAGGAACTACACATAGCTCACTTTCCATAACGTGAATCGGTGAGGTTTTGATAAAACCTCCTATTATTCTCATTGCCTGATTTTGAATTTTATTCAATCTATCGAGATGGCATTTTGCGGCCGCATCATATAAATAACAGCTATAGTCTAAACGACTTCTGATAAGTGCAATATATATACGTCTTAGGTGCATAGGATGTAAGCCCCAAGAAGAACCTGTCAAAACCTTAAGTAAATTAAGACTTTTTTGTACCTTTTCAACAGTCATGTTTATATGTTTATTCCAACGCAACGACCTGTCCAACCACACACCCAAATATTTATAACTATCTACTATCTCTAAATTATCATTATCTAATTTAAGTTCTAACTGTAACTTTCTGAAACCTCTACTAAAAATACAAACTTTAGATTTATCGGCTGATAACTGTAACCCCATTTCATCCAGAATGAGACAAAATGTATTTAGCGCTGCTTGAAATTCTATTTGACTTTCTCTTAGATTTCTAGACGAGAAATATAAAATAAAATCATCAGCATATTGACACATCGTTACATTTCTAATTTTTTCAAAACATTTAATTGTAATTACGTTAAAAAGGACTGGCGAAATCGGGTCGCCTTGCGCTAAACCGCGATTTGTATATCTTATTAAGTTTTGATCGGTGTCATCTCTCATAATAAGATGCCGTTCACTAAGGAAGTTCCAAAGATACTGGCAGAAGTTTTTCCCTACACCTATTTCGTCCAAGGTTTTTATTAAAAAATCTATTATTACGTTATTATAGGCATTAGTGATATCTAAAAAACACGCTATTGTCGAATTTTATGCGAAAATCCTAAGTAAATTTGGCTTACTAGTTTGACAAGGCAGTCCTGACACGATTGTCCTCTCCTAAATCCAGAAGTGAACGGGGACAACAGTTTGTTTTTCTCTATATACCACTCCAGCCTTTTTTTCAACATTGCATGAAAGATTTTGCATATACAAGAGATTAATGAAATTGGCCGGAGTTTGGTAGTACCGTTAGTGGACGGTTTTGGTATAGGTGTCACTAAAATGTCAGGCCATTGTGTCGGAATATTACCGGTATTAAAAATGTGATTGTACAGGTTCAATAAATATAATTTGCCTGCCAGAGGTAAATGGTATATGAGGGAATATGTAATACCGTCGCTACCGGGTGCTGTATCCTTTCTCTTAAAACAGTTACACATTTCTTGTAAGGTAAAGTTGGCCTCGAGAACTATATTATTGGAATTAAAATGTTGGACCCTTGGATAGACATAGTCCGGAGCGAGATTAGAAAGAAGTTCAATCTTCTGATCATTTGAAACGCGGGATCTGGGCGAACTTACTCCCTTGATCCAGGCCATGCGCCTCCACATATCAGAACTTGACGTCTGTCCATCAATGCTGCTACAGTAACTTTGCCAATCTTTTGTCCTCGCTTGACAGATAGCATCTTTTGCTGCTTTTGTTTTGCGTTCAATTATCGCTAAATTACTTGGTGTAGGATTACTTCTCCAAGTTTACAAGTCTTCATTTTCACGAAAAAAAATATGAACGAACTCACAAGTTTACTGCTTGGCTTAGCTGCTTATACTGACTACCACTCTTAAATATTTTCCGGTTTGGGGAGAGAAAAATAAAAATTTACCTTTCAGGTATAAAAAAACAATGACACACTCTTGCTTTACGCATCTAAATACATTAGAAGGGAACATTTACAATAGGCAGGTGCATAAAAGGGACAGCGTTCCAAGTAAGCGCTGCCGCTCCGGCCTTGTACTTTCAAGCACTCTGAAACGCCTTTTCAATTTTGCGTATAACTTCGAAAATATTCACCGAAACGATATGAAATTTTCTGTGTGTATTCTTAAATATATGTACATTAAGAAAATAAAATATAAATAAAATCGAATTTTTGAAAATTCTAACTGTATATAACCCCTTAAACGCTTCTGTGTCATATCAATTTCCTTGTATGTTGGTAGGAATGGCGCTGATAATTAAATAGGTATGTACACATATATACATATAAATTAATTTATTTCGGACAATATATATATATATATATTATATTGTGTTAGTACCTATTACAAACAGATCATATTCTAATATCTACAGTTGTCTTTCCTGTTATTAAATAGGTAGGTATCTACATATAATTACTAACATAATTTGTACTAATATTTGTTGGTAAGATTTGTAACTAACATTAAAATTGGAAATACCTATATATTATTATGACATTAATATTTTTGTGAACCTTTCTGTCTCGTATTAAAGATGATTCAAAACATTAAAGAATTATCTGGTTCATGCGCTCCTGTGCGTCTTGCAGGAGCCAGTTTGTTCCCCATAGCAATTAGCACGGAAGCAATTAGTTACAATGGTATGCCAATATGCCAATTAAATTAAATGACGCCGATTATTATTATTAGTAAAGTAAGAATTAAAAAAAAACAGAGCACACTTCATGTTGAGAATGTACAGGCAGGAAACCATGTTTCCGGAAATCGGCCTCCGCAATAGTCCTGATATTTGGAGTGTCTCCGCCAGTTCTCTAGATATATTTACATACATAATCTAGACACGCGGCAGCGTGTCAAGCCAAGTTCAAGCAAAGAGAACTGGCGAGCAGCGGCCGTGTGTAATATTACACGAACCATTTGGACCCACTTTTGACCCCTTCATAACTCAAAAACTATTCAACTTAAACACACAAATTTGTTTTATATAATGAGACCCCCTAGATAAACTATTACCCCAAATTTTATAAATACAGCTTAAACGATTATATAGATATTAACATCCAAAAATCGTCAATTTTATGACTGATTGACTGACTGATCTATAGATAGATACAAAACCTAACCCACTTCCAGATGACCTGGAAAGTTGAAATTTGGTATCCAGCTAGGTAATTGTGTGTATACAAAGGAAAAAATCAGAAAACAGTGAATTTATAGAATTTGATTTTCTTCCAATCAATCGTAATTATTAGAAGGTAAAGTAGCACCTTGCCAAATTATAAGAGCACAAATCTTTTGTTTCTATCGTATTCTTCGTAGGAAAATAAGTTCCATCCGCCAATGGTTGTTTTTAACGTTTTTAAAAACCCTTATAATTTCATCATGTACGTCTGTCTGTCTGCCCATCCGTCCAGGTTTACCGCGATCATCTTATTCTTATACAGGGTGTCCAGGAAACATGGACAGCTGCTTTGGTGAAGCAAATAACTTATGATCTATTGAACTTCATCATTTGACTTGGCTAGTTTTTACATACTACTCATCTTATATTTAGCTAAACAACTTACCAACTTTATGTTATTGGAAGTTATTGTTTTTATATTGTAAGGTTCTATTCTCATAAATATTTGATTTGCTGATAAAAACTCTATTATGATCCACTTTAGATATAAAATTTAGATACTACTCATCTTATATTTAGCTAAACAACTTATCAACTTTATGTATTGCAAGTTATTGTTTTTATATTGTAAGGTTCTATTCTTCTAAATATTTGCTTTGAGTAATTAATTCGACTATTCAAATTAAAAAACTCATATTATTAAATAAGCATGTTCACATTGTTCTAGCAAAAAAAACAAGAAATTGTGTTTTAAGTTTACTTAAGAATGTTATACGTTCTTATAAATAAATTTCAGGATAGTCTACAGAACTTGGCACACATTTAGATCTCAAGTCTTTTGTCGGCGAAGTTGACAATTGAACTTGGCTCCCATTTTCTGGTGGGATATTATACTATATAAAGCTAGATTACCACTCACTGACTGACTGACTCACTCATTGACATAATTGTTCTCCCAGATGGTGGATGGGGAGGTGGGTATATTTTGACAGATTCGTAAACAAGTAACTCTCAAACCTACGGGAAAAGTGCCAAACCTCCCCTTTTCCCCCCCTTCTCCCCCCCCCCTATCGTATCTCGGAAACTACGAGACCCGTATTTTTTTCTTTTTACGGATTCGTATAGAGGAGGCTCGGTAAAGTAAAAACCATTTTTCAAAGTCCCCCCCCCGCCCCCCTTCTCCCCCCCTTTAGGCGGATCTCGGAATCTAAGAGACTTGGAACATTTTTCTTTTCAGATTCATTTAGAGGGGCAATGCTTTAGTCGAAATAATTGTGCAACCCCCCCCCCCCATTTCCCACCCCCCCTTTTTTTTTTTTTTTTTCACAAGCACGCGAAGTGCTTGCACCTCGCGCAACACGCAAAAACTTTTTTTTTTCACCAGCACGCGAGGTGCTTGCACCTCGCGCAACACGCAAATACTAAACCCCCCCATCACACCCCCCTTTTTTTTTTTCACAAGCACGCGAGGTGCCTGCACCTCGCGCAACACGCAAATACTAGTTATACTATATAAAGCTAAATTACCACTCACTGACTCACTGACATAATTGTTCTCCCAGATGGTGGATGGGGAGGTGGGTATATTTTGACAGATTCGTAAACAAGTAACTCTCAAACCTACGGGAAAAGTGCCAAACCTCCCCTTTTCCCCCCCCTTCTCCCCCCTCCCTATCGTATCTCGGAAACTACGAGACCCGTATTTTTTTTTTTTACGGATTCGTATAGAGGAGGCTCGGTAAAGTAAAAACCATTTTTCAAAGTCCCCCCCCGCCCCCCTTCTCCCCTCCCTTTAGGCGGATCTCGGAATCTAAGAGACTTGGAACATTTTTTTTTCAGATTCATTTAGAGGGGCAATGCTTTAGTCGAAATACTTGTGCAACCCCCCCCCCCCCCATCACCCCCCCCCCTCCTTTTTTTTTTTTTTTTTCACAAGCACGCGAGGTGCTTGCACCTCGCGCCACACGCAAATACTTGATTTAGAGGGGCAATGCTTTAGTTTTATTCACAAGCACGCGAGGTGCTTGCACCTCGCGCAACACGCAAATACTTGATTTAGAGGGGCAATGCTTTAGTTTTTTTCACAAGCACGCGAGGTGCTTGCACCTCGCGCAACACGCAAATACTAGTTATATTATATAAAGCTAGATTACCACTCACTGACTCACTCATTGACATAATTGTTCTCCCAGATGGTGGATGGGGAGGTGGGTATATTTTGACAGATTCGTAAACAAGTAACTCTCAAACCTACGGGAAAAGTGCCAAACCCCCCCTTTTCCCCCCCCTTCTCCCCCCCCCCTATCGTATCTCGGAAACTACGAGACCCGTATTTTTTCTTTTTTACGGATTCGTATAGAGGAGGCTCGGTAAAGTAAAAACCATTTTTCAAAGTCCCCCCCCCGCCCCCCTTCTCCCCCCCTTTAGGCGGATCTCGGAATCTAAGAGACTTGGAACATTTTTTTTTTTCAGATTCATTTAGAGGGGCAATGCTTTAGTCGAAATACTTGTGCAACCCCCCCCCCATCAACCCCCCTCCCTTTTTTTTTTTTTTGTTTCACAAGCACGCGAGGTGCTTGCACCTCGCGCAACACGCAAAATACTTGATTTAGAGGGGCAATGCATTAGTTTTTTTCACAAGCACGCGAGGTGCTTGCACCTCGCGCAACACGCAAATACTAAACCCCCCCCATTTTTTTATTTTTCACAAGCACGCGAGGTGCTTGCACCTCGCGCAACACGCAAATACTAGTTATATTATATAAAGCTAGATTACCACTCACTGACTCACTCATTGACATAATTGTTCTCCCAGATGGTGGATGGGGAGGTGGGTATATTTTGACAGACTTCGTAAACAAGTAACTCTCAAACCTACGGGAAAAGTGCCAAACCTCCCCTTTTCCCCCCCCTTCTCCCCCCCCCCCCCTATCGTATCTCGGAAACTACGAGACCGGTATTTTTTTCTTTTTACGGATTCGTATAGAGGAGGCTCGGTAAAGTAAAAACCATTTTTCAAAGTCCCCCCCCCGCCCCCCTTCTCCCCCCTTTAGGCGGATCTCGGAATCTAAGAGACTTGGAACATTTTTTTTTTTCAGATTCATTTAGAGGGGCAATGCTTTAGTCGAAATAATTGTGCAACCCCCCCCCATTCCCCCCCCCCCATTTTTTTTTTTTTCACAAGCACGCGAGGTGCTTGCACCTCGCGCAACACGCAAATACTAAACCCCCCCCATCTCCCCCCCCCTTTTTTTCCTTTTTCACAAGCACGCGAGGTGCTTGCACCTCGCGCAACACGCAAATACTAAACCCCCCCATCACCCACCCCACTTTTTTTTTTCACAAGCACGCGAGGTGCTTGCACCTCGCGCAACACGCAAATACTAGTTATATTATATAAAGCTAGATTACCACTCACTGACTCACTCATTGACATAATTGTTCTCCCAGATGGTGGATGGGGAGGTGGGTATATTTTGACAGATTCGTAAACAAGTAACTCTCAAACCTACGGGAAAAGTGCCAAACCCCCCCTTTTCCGCCCCCTTCTCCCCCCCCCCTATCGTATCTCGGAAACTACGAGACCCGTATTTTTTCTTTTTACGGATTCGTATAGAGGAGGCTCGGTAAAGTAAAAACCATTTTCAAAGTCCCCCCCCCCCCCGCCCCCCTTCTCCCCCCTTTAGGCAGATCTCGGAATCTAAGAGACTTGGATCATTTTTTTTTTCAGATTCATTTAGAGGGGCAATGCTTTAGTCGAAATACTTGTGCAACCCCCCCCCCCCCATCACCCCCCCCTCTTTTTTTTTTTTTTCACAAGCTCGCGAGGTGCTTGCACCTCGCGCAACACGCAAATACTTGATTTAGAGGGGCAATGCTTTAGTTTTATTCACAAGCACGCGAGGTGCTTGCACCTCGCGCAACACGCAAATACTTGATTTAGAGGGGCAATGCTTTAGTTTTTTTCACAAGCACGCGAGGTGCTTGCACCTCGCGCAACACGCAAATACTAGTTATACTATATAAAGCTAAATTACCACTCACTGACTCACCCACTGACTCATTGACAGAATTGTTCTCCCAGATGGTGGATGGGGAGGTGGGTATATTTTGACAGATTCGTAAACAAGTAACTCTCAAACCTACGGGAAAAGTGCCTAACCTCCCCTTTTCCCCCCCCCCTTCTCCCCCCCCCCCCCCTATCGTATCTCGGAAACTACGAGACCCGTATTTTTTTCTTTTTACGGATTCGTATAGAGGAGGCTCGGTAAAGTACAAACCATTTTTCAAAGTCCCCCCCCCGCCCCCCTTCTCCTCCCGTTTAGGTGGATCTCGGAATCTAAGAGACTTGGAACATTTTTTTTTTTCAGATTCATTTAGAGGGGCAATGCTTTAGTTGAAATACTTGTGCAACCCCCCCCCCCCCAAACACCCCCCGCCCTCTTTTTTTTTTGTTTGTTTTTTTTTTTCACAAGCACGCGAGGTGCTTGCACCTCGCGCAACACGCAAATACTAAACCCCCCATCTCCCCCCCACTTTTTTTTTCACAAACACGCGAGGTGCTTGCACCTCGCGCAACACGCAAATACCATTTTCTTTTTTCACAAGCACGCGAGGTGCTTGCACCTCGCGCAACACGCAAATACTAGTCTTTAATATTTGTAAATAAACCGCCGCGCGCCGCCCCGCGACTGTCATTGCGCGGTGCGTGACTTGACAGTGGGTTGCCTTTAGTGATGGGTCGTTGACGGTTTTTCCGTTAACGAAACGTTAACGTTGATTTCCATTTGTTAACTGGTTAATCAACTAGTTAAATTCGTCTACGAGTTAACGTACTACTAATGTCAACTTGCAACGTAACCCGTTGATTCATTGAACGATTTTTATTCAACGATTGCGCGTTCAATTTTAGAAACAATTCGGTTCAATTTGTGTATTGAAAAACGTTTGATTGATGGTTCTACTAAGATGACCTTCCCTTCCTACTTTCTCTTCAGGCTTGGGACTGACTGAATAGAACACAATTAGCTATAAACCATATTCTACTCAGGTGAATTTATAAGATCATCTGATTCTATGTACACAAATCGATCCGCGAGTTGACAGTATGTTTAAAAATTTAAAATAACTATTTAATTATGTAAATCTATTGATATGAAGCACAAAATAGTACAAATGAAGAAAAGATTGTTATTAATTTATTTTATTTTCCCTTAAGAAAAATGATATTTTTATCTGTGAGTCACGTGGTTAGAAACACCAATCAGAAAACGTGACGTCATCGTTCAATATTTTGACAGCTGACAAGTTATCTTTGGTTGGTGCGTAAGACAAAATAAGAAAAGAATAACTAACATATAACTAACTTCTTACTAACTTCTTCTGGTTCATTTGTCTTATCGTCCTGTAATAGTTGATCGATGGGTTCCTTTTTTTGTCTTTTTAAAAAATCAGTTCGAGGAGTGGCTGTGGTTCGTTTTTTTTTCGATCAGGTTGACATGCAAATTTTGATGGCAAACACATGGGTTTCATTAATATTCTTTTAACAGAACCTAACAAATGGTATTCAGTGTAGTTCTCCATGTCATTGGGGAGCTGAAACATAAATACTTATAATAATATGTTTTGCGAAAACTTTTTACTTACATCGAAATGATCTTCACAAAAAATAAATTCCATTTGGCTGATATATCTTTTGCATTCATTCGAGCAAGTTCTAACCACTTCTTGCGAATATCTTTTTAAAGGGACATGAATAAATAGTTTCGTGGGCGTTATTATAGTAGTATTCCCACAACACGGTACTGCATAGCACTGATAATAATTTTTCACGTTCATAATAGAGTAAAATATCATAAAATACCCGAAGTACATTTATGTGCCAAATGCTGGGAAAGTTAAGAAAATGTTATGCCGTCTTTCCGTAAACTTGAAGTTTGGCTTTTTTTATCACACCAACAAACTGTACACGGGTGGAGATTTATTTTCCAGAATTTTTAGCGAGTAGTGTGGAAGTGTTTTTGGCTCACAGGAGTGGTCAAAACTAATTCGAACTTAGTGAGTGACGACCCGTATAAGATTTATACCCCTTATGTGTTGATAGACATTGGTCGTTATTAATATCGTTCGTAAACGGAAACAAACAAACTAGTATTAACCGGTTTCTCTCGGGTGGTACGAGCGGGACCACCCCGCCGCGCCGGGGCGTGCCATTCCACCAATATAAGTACTATTCTTAAAATAAATTCTCGAAAATCAACTCTTTCATCCGTTACTTAGAGTTCAAATTGTATGATATGACCGTCGCTCGCAATCTATGACGTTATTTTGAACGTAAGTTTTTAAATTGCTCAGCTCGTTGCGTTTGCGTTCTCCTTTATTGAACGAGACGCACGAGTTAAATACATAAACGTCGTTGACGAATTCAACTAGTTGATTCATATACAGTTAACGTTAATACGTTGAGAGGAGATCAACGGTTGATTCAACTAGTTCGTTGATTCAACGCTCATTACCAGTTGCCTTTAAACAGCTTGGCAGTTATAAGTGCGTGCCTGTAATAATATTAATAGCAGCGCGCCTTTATGTGAGTGGATGCATGCTGTTTACCAGAAGCGCGCCCCGGCACCGTGTTCAGCACCTCTTCTTTTCATGACACTTCCATGGTGTAGCGCCATCAGGAAGACCTCCAAATACCTAGAAATAACAAACCAAGTGTTTCTGGATTTTGCTTAGACTTTCAACTCAGTATCTGTTTTCACACACATCATCTGCTTAGTCTTTTCCCAACTATTACTAAGGATACTCACGTTTTTCGAATTGATGAATTGAATATTTTTTTAATTATTTTAAAACCAAAACATCTTTATTTTTTACTTTTACTCTATGCTTCGAAAGTACTCCTTATGGCAAGTTGTTATGCTGTGGGAAAACATCCATTAAAATTTCACGGTGTATAAGTAATGTTTTAATATACATACATATGTATATCAAGACAGTAAAAAAAGTGTGTTTGTATATTTAAATTTTATACAAAAACTAGTATTTGCGTGTTGCGCAAGGTGCAAGCACCTCGCGTGCTTGTGGTGGTGGATTGTTCACTTTAAAAAAAAAATGGGGTGGGGGTAATGGGGGGGGTTGCACAATTATTTTGACTAAAGCATTGCCCCTCTAAACGAATCTGAAAATAAAAATTTTCCAAGTCTCTTTATTTCCGAGATCCGCCTAATGGGGGTGAGAAGGGGGCCAAGGGGGGCGACTTTGAAAAATAATTTTTACTTTACCGAGACTCCTCTATACGAATCCGTAAAAAAAGAATACGGGTCTCGTAGTTTCCGAGATACGATAGGAAGGGGGGTGAAAAAGGGAGGTTTGGCACTTTTCCCGTAGGTTTGAGAGTTACTTGTTTACGAATCTGTCAAAACATACCCACCTCCCCATCCACCATCTGGGAGAACAATTATGTCAATGAGTGAGTGAGTCAGTAGTAATTTAGCTTTATATAGTATAACTAGTATTTGCGTGTTGCGCAAGGTGCAAGCACCTTGCGTGCTTGTGAAAAAAAAAATGGGGGGTTGATGGGGGGGGGTTGCGCAATTATTTCGACTAAAGCATTGCCCCTCTAAATGAATCTGAAAAAAAAAATGTTCCAAGTCTCTTAATTTCCGAGATCCGCCTAAAGGGGGTGAGAAGGGGGGCAAGGGGGGCAACTTTGAAAAATGGTTTTTACTTTACCGAGCCTCCTCTATACGAAACCATAAAAAAAATACGGGTCTCGTAGTTTCCGAGATACGATAGGGATTGGGGAGAAGGGGGGTGAAAAGGGGAGGTTTGGCACTTTTCCCGTAGGTTTGAGAGTTACTTGTTTACGAATCTGTCAAAATATACCCACCTCCCCATCCACCATCTGGGAGAACAATTATGTCAATGAGTGAGTGAGTGAGTCAGTGAATCACTGAGTGGTAATTTACCTTTATATAATACAACTAGTATTTGCGTGTTGCGCGAAGTGCAAGCACCTCGCGTGCTTGTGAAAAAAAAAAATGGGGGGGGGTGATGGGGGGAGATGGGGGGGTGTAGTATTTGCGTGTTGCGCGAGGTGCAAACCTCGCGTACTTGTGAAAAAAAAAAAAAAGAAAAGTGGGGGGGTGTTGGGGAAGTTGGGGGGGGGGGGTGTAGTATTTGCGTGTTGCGCGAGGTGCAAGAACCTCGCATGCTTGTGAAAAATAAATGGGGGGGGTTATGGGGGAGGGTGTTGCAGAAGTATTTCGACTAAAGCATTGCCCCTCTAAATGAATCTGAAAAAAACAATGTTCCAAGTCTCTTAATTTCCGAGATCCGCCTAAAGGGGGTGAGAAGGGGGGCGAGGGGGGCGACTTTGAAAAATGGTTTTTACTTTACCGAGCCTCCTCTATACGAATCCGTAAAAAAAGAAAAATACGGGTATCGTAGTTTCCGAGATACGATAGGGAGGGGGGAGAAGGGGGGTGAAAAGGGGAGGTTTGGCTTTTCCCGTAGGTTTGAGAGTTACTTGTTTACGAATCCGTCAAAATATACCCACCTCCCCATCCACCATCTGGGAGAACAATTATGTCAGTGAGTGAGTGAGTGAGTGGTAATTTAGCTTTATATAATATAACTAGTATTTGCGTGTTGCGCGAGGTGCAAGCACCTCGCGTGCTTGTGAAAAAAGAAATTGGTATTTGCGTGTTGCGCGAGGTGCAAGCACCTCGCGAGCTTGTGAAAAAAAAAAAAAAAATAAGAGGGGGGGGTTGATGGGGGGGGGGATGCACAAATATTTCGACTAAAGCATTGCCCCTCTAAATGAATCTGAAAAAAAAAATGTTCCAAGTCTCTTAGATTCCGAGATCCGCCTAAAGGGGGGGAGAAGGGGGGCGGGGGGGGGGGACTTTGAAAAATGGTTTTTACTTTACCGAGCCTCCTCTATACGAATCCGTAAAAACAAAAAATACGGGTCTCGTAGTTTCCGAGATACGATAGGGAGGGGGGAGAAGGGGGGTGAAAAGGGGAGGTTTGGCACTTTTCCCGTAGGTTTGAGAGTTACTTGTTTACGAATCTGTCAAAATATACCCACCTCCCCATCCACCATCTGGGAGAACAATTATGTCAATGAGTCAGTCAGTGAGTGAGTGGTAATTTAGCTTTATATAATATAACTAGTATTTGCGTGTTGCGCGAGGTGCAAGCACCTCGCGTGCTTGTGAAAAAAACTAAAGCATTGCCCCTCTAAATCAAGTATTTGCGTGTTGCGCGAGGTGCAAGCACCTCGCGTGCTTGTGAAAAAAAAAAAAGGGGGGGGCGTGATGGGGGGAGATGGGGGGGTTTAGTATTTGCGTGTTGCGCGAGGTGCAAGCACCTCGAGTGCTTGTGAAAAAAAAAAAAAAAAAAAGGGGGGGGGGAAATGGGGGGGGTTGCACAATTATTTCGACTAAAGCCATGCCCCTCTAAATGAATCTGAAAAAAAAAATGTTCCAAGTCTCTTAGATTCCGAGATCCGCCTAAAGGGGGGGAGAAGGGGGGCGGGGGGGAGGGACTTTGAAAAATGGTTTTTACTTTACCGAGCCTCCTCTATACGAATCCGTAAAAAGAAAAAAATACGGGTCTCGTAGTTTCCGAGATACGATAGGGGGGGGGGGAGAAAGGGGGGGAAAAGGGGAGGTTTGGCACTTTTCCCGTAGGTTTGAGAGTTACTTGTTTACGAATCTGTCAAAATATACCCACCTCCCCATCCACCATCTGGGAGAACAATTATGTCAATGAGTCAGTGAGTGAGTGAGTGGTAATTTAGCTTTATATAGTATAACTAGTATTTGCGTGTTGCGCGAGGTGCAAGCACCTCGCGTGCTTGTGAAAAAAACTAAAGCATTGCCCCTCTAAATCAAGTATTTGCGTGTTGCGCGAGGTGCAAGCACCTCGCGTGCTTGTGAAAAAAACTAAAGCATTGCCCCTCTAAATCAAGTATTTGCGTGTTGCGCGAGGTGCAAGCACCTCGCGAGGTTGTGAAAAAAAAAAAAAAAAAAAAGGGGGGGGGGTGATGGGGGGGGGGTTGCACAAGTATTTCGACTAAAGCATTGCCCCTCTAAATGAATCTGAAAAAAAAAATGTTCCAAGTCTCTTAGATTCCGAGATCCGCCTAAAGGGGGGGAGAAGGGGGGCGGGGGGGGGGACTTTGAAAAATGGTTTTTACTTTACCGAGCCTCCTCTATACGAATCCGTAAAAAACAAAAAATACGGGTCTCGTAGTTTCCGAGATACGATAGGGAGGGGGGAGAAGGGGGGTGAAAAGGGGAGGTTTGGCACTTTTCCCGTAGGTTTGAGAGTTACTTGTTTACGAATCTGTCAAAATATACCCACCTCCCCATCCACCATCTGGGAGAACAATTATGTCAATGAGTGAGTCAGTGAGTGGTAATCTAGCTTTATATAATATAATAACTAGTATTTGCGTGTTGCGCGAGGTGCAAGCACCTCGCGTGCTTGTGAAAAAAACTAAAGCATTGCCCCTCTAAATCAAGTATTTGCGTGTTGCGCGAGGTGCAAGCACCTCGCGTGCTTGTGAAAAAAAAAAAAAAAAGAGGGGGGGGGGGGGGTGATGGGGGGGGGGTTGCACAAGTATTTCGACTAAAGCATTGCCCCTCTAAATGAATCTGAAAAAAAAAATGTTCCAAGTCTCTTAGATTCGTAGATCCGCCTAAAGGGGGGGAGAAGGGGGGCGGGGGGGGGACTTTGAAAAATGGTTTTTACTTTACCGAGCCTCCTCTATACGAATCCGTAAAAAGAAAAAAATACGGGTCTCGTAGTTTCCGAGATACGATAGGGGGGGGGGGAGAAGGGGGGGTTTGGCACTTTTCCCGTAGGTTTGAGAGTTACTTGTTTACGAATCTGTCAAAATATACCCACCTCCCCATCCACCATCTGGGAGAACAATTATGTCAATGAGTGAGTCAGTGAGTGGTAATCTAGCTTTATATAATATAACTAGTATTTGCGTGTTGCGCGAGGTGCAAGCACCTCGCGTGCTGAAAAAAAAAAAAAAAAAGGGGGGGGGGTGATGGGGGGGTTTAGTATTTGCGTGTTGCGCGAGGTGCAAGCACCTCGCGTGCTTGTGAAAATAACTAAAGCATTGCCCCTCTAAATGAATCTGAAAAGAAAAATGTTCCAAGTCTCTTAATTTCCGAGATCCGCCTAAAGGGGGTGAGAAGGGGGGCAAGGGGGGCGATTTTGAAAAATAGTTTTTACTTTACCGAGCCTCCTCTATACGAATCCGTAAAAAAAAAGAATACGGGTCTCGTAGTTTCCGAGATACGATAGGGAGGGGGGAGAAAGGGGGGGAAAAGGGGAGGTTTGGCACTTTTCCCGTAGGTTTGAGAGTTACTTGTTTACGAATCTGTCAAAATATACCCACCTCCCCATCCACCATCTGGGAGAACAATTATGTCAATGAGTCAGTCAGTGAGTCAGTGAGTGGTAATTTAACTTTATATAGTACTAGCTTTAGCCCGCGACTTCGTTCGCGTGGGAAGGTTTTCCCGCGCAAATCCCGATCCCGTGGAAATTCCAGGATGTCGACTATCTACTTTACAAATTTACACACACACATATATTATACGAAACACGAAGTACATATATCACGCGTCACGTGACCGTGATGGGACTTGTGTTTCACTCATTGACATATATATTACTTCAATCAATGGTTTCACTATTTATTTTATATTACGGTATTTATTTATTTTACTGAATTTATTTTATATTATTGTATCAATTATTTAAGTAATATTGTTTCCCAGACTTGATTTCCGTTCGTCATATTTATAAGGCAACCACTGAAAACCAGCGCCGTGCTGTGGGCATGCCCATGGCATAGCATTATGCTGAGTGGGAGCCTTCCCAACCAGCAAAATCTAGGCTTACAACAATCTCAAGACTACTGTTTTGTTGCTCTTACATCACTCCTATATAATGATATAAGCCTGGGTTTGGGCACCAATTATAAGCATATTTAGTTTAATATCGTTCTAATATCAGTCTAATTGAATGCTGTTTGCACTTACTGAAATCTAGCCAAAATTAATTTAAGCCGACTTAGGCTAATATTGCTTTTACGTAAGTATCATGTAAGCCTGCATAGGCTTATATTGGTCTAAGGTTAGAATATTTTGAGTATTTTTCGTCAGATCCAACTTCGTGTGAGTGTTGGTTTGAAATTAAATGAAAACAAATTAAAGTTGCGTGAAGTTAATGTTTATACTGTGCGGCATTTTAGTATAAAAGTAAAAGTAGTTATACGTAAGCAATTGTATTGGAATTTATTATTTACTGTTAATTAGACCTCATTTTACGCTTCAAAATTCATGCGGCTTGTTAAATAAGGTATTTCCTGTTCTCGTTTAATTATTTTATTTGTTAATTTGTATTGATAGTGTCGCCATTAGTATAGCTGCATTTTACAAGCGCACTATTAAACTAATGTAAGATTGTTTACTCTAATTTTAGAATTCGGTATACTAAAGATAACTCCATATTGGAATAAATTAGGGTTCCTCGCAATTTTACTTAAAACCTTAAATCGACAGAGAGAAAAAACGAAGACGGCGCGCGCGGCGCGGGTGGCAGGAGCGACGACTTGAACTATTAAATACTGGCAGTCCGTCTATATTGACATTCAAATGAAAAATATCTGGAGTGCACGATAAACGTCCTAAAATATCAATGAGTCTTGTAATCAAGCCAATGTGCCAATACATTCCTTTTTTTTTTTTTTTTTTTTTTTTTCTGGGTGGGAAAATCATCGAATAACTTCTCCCGCTCTGGGTTAAGCGGGAGGGAGTGTCAGACTTCTACTGACTAAAAACCCACCCTGTCCCTTCAGCTGCCCGTAAGTTCCGGAGCCGCGGTATCTTTTTACTACATTTCCGCGACCCCGGCAGGCTATGGCTTTATGAGGCCCCGTCACTAATGCTGACGGCTCCTTGAGGCGCGCGTGGAACAACGCGCCGCCGACCCGGGCCTGGTCTTTGCCGGACGGTGAGCTACCCCTGCTCGCCGTCCGCAAGCCCGCGTCTACGGTGGCCGGAAATCTGCTCGCGATCCCCGACGCCCGGGGCGTCTACCACGACGGCTGGGGCGCGAGGAAGAGAGTTGCCTCTCCCTCGCGCGTTCGGTCTCCTCCTTCGCTAGCATGACTGCTTCGCAGAAGGAGGCGACCGCATCCCATTCCCTCTCACTCCGCACCATGGTCTGAACCAGAGCAGGGCGCGAGAGGTCGCCGTCGCCGATCGCCTCTACGAGGACACGGCGGTGCTCCGCCCAAGCAGGGCATACCTCGACCGTATGCTCCACCGTGTCCTCCAGGTGGTCCTCACAATGACGACACCCGGGCGTGTCCTCCCGCTGAATCCGAAACAGGTACCTACCGAAACAACCATGTCCGGTCAGCACCTGCGTCAGGCGGAAGGTGAGAACGCCGTAGCCTCTCTCCAGCCACTCCTCAAAGAGGGGACTTATCGCCGCGATTGCGGCGTGCCCAGCCTTCGGTTGCGACAGCCGCTCTTTCCATGCTGCCGTGAGATCGCGCCGGAGTTCTATCCGCTGAGCCGCGACTTGCCGCGGTAGCGGAGTTTCACCCCGGCTTAGCACCTCCGCGCGCCAATTATGCACGCGCGCGAGGGCTACCGCCTCTAGATCCCACGGCAGCAATCCGGCAAGGAGGTTCGCCGCCTCCCCAGAGATCGTGCGGTATCCCCGGATCATCCGGATAGCCATGACCCTCTGAGACGCTACCAGCTGGCGAGCTGGTCGCCGCTGTAGATTCAGCGCCCACACAGGGGCCCCATAGAGGGCCATGGACCGCACAATCTCCGCGTATAGCCTCCGGCAGGAGGCGTTTGGCCCCCCTAGATTTGGTAGGAGCCGCTTGAGTGCAGCCCCCGCCCGGTCCAGTCTTGGAGCCAAACGTCGGAAATGTTCAACGAAGTTCCACCGGCTGTCGAGGACAAGTCCCAGGTACTTCATCGTCGTCTCGACGCCGATGTGAACCCCTCCCACCGTTACTTGGGAACCCGAAGGTGGCGCGTTCCGACGGCCATGAAAACACATGGCCTCGGACTTGTGCAAAGCCACCTCGAGTCCCAGTTGCCGGATCCTTTCTACGACTGTCGCAACCCCTTGCATCGCCAGTTCGGCCGCCGCCTGGTGCGACCTCCCATGCGCCAAGACCAGCGTGTCGTCAGCGTAGCAGACTACGCTGACGCCTGTAGGGAGGTCGGCGCGCAACACCCAGTCGTAACCGATGTTCCACAGGGGTGGTCCCAGAACTGATCCCTGTGGGACACCGCACGACATCTCTCGCCGATTCCACTCTCCCTGGTGACCAGGGTAAATGACGGCTCTGTCCGTCAGGTAGGCCTCAATCACACGACAGAGGTAGGTCGGCATCCGGTGATACCGGAGTGCCTCCCTTATGCAACTCCAGGGCAGGGTATTAAAGGCATTAGCGATGTCGAGAGACACCGCCAAGACGACCCCACCCCGGGACAACGCAGCCTCTGTCGTGAGAGCTCTCACACGCATGATGGCATCCACCGTCGAGCGCCCCTTGCGGAAACCAAATTGGCTATCCGCAAGATCCGGCCCTACCCTCTCCAGGTGCCCGACGAGGCGGTTTGCAATAAGTCTTTCAAAGATTTTGCCCACCTCGTCGAGCAGCACAATAGGCCGGTATGCGGACGGAGTGTCCGCAGGGCGCCCGCCAATACATTCCTGGAGCCGAATTACTAATGTGTACTATATCTTTGTTTGTTTCAAGTAGTGTTCGCGCGTGTTTGGGTAGAACATCATTAAGATTCTTGTTTAAAATAATTAATAATGCATTTAGTGCTGCATGTGATATGTTAAATTTTAACGCCCATTTCTTGACATCATTTTTTAACACGAAAGTTTTTTCATAGTCGGTTTCGTCCTCGCTCGGAGATTCATCTTCACTGAAATCATTTATCACAAAATTCCCGTCGTTATTATCGACCTCTTGTATGAAAGCAAAACCTGCAGAACCCTCACTGATATTTTTCTCAACACTATTTTGTCCTGGCAGCGGTATATTTGTTTATCTTTTTAACATTTCATTGTACTTCTTTACAATTTTCCTCCTGTAGCCACCAGTTTTCATAAATCTTTTCCAGTTTTTGTAATCCATTATTACTATTAAATTTAAAAACTTAAAATAAAATATGGCCAACAAAATTACTCTTAAAACTATTAAAATTAGTTATTCCCAAAATCGATCTCAGATCAAACGCTCTTATATGGGTCTTGTCTTTTGTATTGTAAATATGTTGAACGAAAATCACTCTAATATCATACTTATCCAGTGGTATTGATCTTATATTAGTTTCAAATAAGATCAGAAATGCACTTACTCACAGTACTCTTATGCTATGCTGATATTAGTCTGACATCATACAATAGCATTTAGCAAGTCTAATATAAAATCAAATGAGCTTAGAAAATACCCATATAGGAGCAAGTTTTTCTCAAGTGCAACTAGTCTTAGTAAATGCTCTTATATACATATATGAGACTGAGCATTCTTGAGGCCATACCGGCTTGTCTAAAAGTAATATGGGATCGATGGTATGTTCTAAAACAAATATAAGAGCGCTTTAAGCCTACTCTTAAAAAGTGCGAGTTCTGAGACTGTTTTGCTGGTTGGGTTGTTGCCACGACCACGACGTGCATTTGCCTTGTTTTTTTGTTGTTTCCTTTTTCTTCGTAAATTGTCAATATCTAAGTCTTTGTCCTTACCTACTAACATAATTATAAGTACCAATTACTAACTCTAGTCTTAAGGAACTAAATAAGTTTTTAATATTGTTAGCATGTCGTTTGTCTGTTGGCAATAAATACGTTTTCTTTCTTTTCTTCTTTCTAATATATAAGTTTGTACGGAACACTCAGAGCGCGAGTTCAACTCAAACTTGGCTGGATGTTTTATTCATACATATGCAGACTTAGGTGTTCGGCTGTCAAAGATGTTCAAATGACAGCCGGTACCTACTGTTCCCCAATTATTCATAAATCATAATACCTACAATTCTTCGTAAACATACTCGTAGTTCTCTATATCCTTCAAAACCAGGTTCAGCTCAAGTCCAGGTTGTACCCAGGAAAATAAAAAAAAATGTAACTAAATCAATAAAACAATTACCATCTACTAATTAAGAAAACTTAAATGCAAGACGAAGGTGCAAAACTTGCTTCAATCTGTTGATTATGAAGAACGGTAAAGTAAGCACACATTGTGTCTATAGGCGTAGGAAGGGGGGGAGACGGGTGGGCCGTGCCCACTCCTGAATGATCTGGTGCCCACCCGAGAATTTTTACTAACAAACAATTATGTCTGAAAAATTAAAAAAATCTGACCAAGTGCGAGTCGGACTCACTCATGCAAGGTTCCGTTATGCGATACATGTTAAATTAATTTATGTGAAAATTTTCATTTCGTACGTTAAGAGTTGACGCAACTTTGATAAGCGATCATCGCTTCTACTACTGGGGGCCAGGCCCCCCCTGGAAGATATCTCTAGATACGCCAATGATTGTGTCCAACGTGTTACCACTTATCACAGAGTTCTGTAGCCGAATGGCAAAAAACGGAATCTTTATAGTTTCGTTTCGTCATGTCTGTCATTTCTGATTTTAAGAAAAAAAATTAAAAAAAATTAAAATTATGTGGTGCTCTCCATAAATGGAACTGAAACTGATTTTTTTTTTTTTCAAAAAACCTATGCGTGTGTGATATCTATAGACAGGTCGTTAAAAATAACAGGTTTCTAAAACAACTTTTTCATAAAGTCAATCGTTTAAAAGATATACGCTTCCAAAGTAAAAATGCCCCCCCCCCCCCCCCCTACCTTCTATAATAATGGAGTGAAAAATCTAAAATAAATATATGCTGTAGATCTTAATGTAAACTTTCAACGAAAATTGGATTGAACGAGATCGGGTCAGAAGTTTTTAAGATACAGCATATTTTCTAAAACCGCAAATATAACTTTGTAATTAAAATTACGGGATGATGGGGAAGTAGTACTCTTTGACCAGTTTTTTGAAAATATGGATCGTTTGAACTTTGTTATTCATATAAACACTATGAAAAACAAAGTTATTTGGCGTAGTTACTACGGAACCTTCATGGGCGAGTCTGACTCGCACTTGACCAATTTTTTCCCACTTTACATACTTACACTAACTTGGCACCAAATTTTGTTTGTCATTAGTTGAGTAGTTTTGTATCGAAATTGTTAGTTTTATCAACCGACGACAAAAAAAGGAGGAGGTTATCAATTCGACGCGTATATATTTTTTTAATGTATGAACATCGATTACTCGAAGAAGGCTGAACCGATTTGAAAAATTCTTTTTTTGTTTGATTGGGTATACTTCGAAATTGGTACCATTTGTCACCAAGTCAGGATCTGATGATGGGATCCTAGAGAAATCGAGGGAACTCTTCAAATATTATAGGCACACCTATGGCGTTTTGGGTATTTCTTATAGTAACTTGTGCAGTTGCTCTCAAAAAGTACCATTTGGGGAAGTGGATCTGATGATGAAGACCACAGATGGCCGCCGAAACTACTCAATAATAAGTATTTCGTGGATTGCGATTCGATTACTTGAATATGGATGTTAAGCACTTTATGCTCGTCACAATGCATATGGTGATGTATAGCTGATGGTGAAGTACCAGGAGAACTCCTCAAAAATTATCGGCCCAGCATTGGGAAAATCAATATTTTGTAAAATGTTATAAGTAGTTGACATTTAGGCTCTTGTAACTAGGTAAATTAAAAATCAACCAACTAAAAAGAGTGAAATAAAAACTTTTTACTAAAAAATTAAACCGACTCCCAAAAAACACTGCAAAGTGAAAAATAACTTTAATTTCGGAAGTCGGTGCCAAAAACGAAAACACAAAACTAAAGACACCGACTACCGAAATTAAAGTTATTTTTCACTTTGCAGTGTTTATTGGAAGTCGGTTTAATTTTTTTTTTTTGGTAAAAACTTTTTATTTACATATATAATCTACACAAATTAACGATTTATAACAATCTAATTTTAATTTTTTATTAAAAAGTTTAAAAAAAAAATTATAATTTCCTGTGTTAACACTTCTGTCTACACTGTGAGTTATCATAGGTACTTACTAACTTATGGTAGTTTGAGAGGCCTGGAGCTATAGGGCTCCATGCCAGGCACAGGCATTCCTAGTGCGGGGTCATCTCCACCGACGGTGGATGCCATCATGCGCGTGAGGGTTCTCTTGACAGAGGTTACATTGTCCCGGGGTGAGGTTGTCGTGGCGGTGTCTCTTGACATCGCCAATGCCTTCAAGACCCTGCCCTGGAGTTGCATCAGGGAGGCATTCCGGTATCACCGGATGCCAACCTACCTCTGTCGTGTAGTTGAGGCCTACCTGACGGGTAGAGCCATCATTTACCCTGGTCACCAGGGAGAGTGTAACCAACGAAAGATGTCGTGCGGTGTCACACAAGGATCTGTTATAAATTAGAAGACAGCCCTAAGCATATAAAATATAAACGCTGACATCTCATAGGTGTCATATAATGTTTCCCACAGTTGTTGTTTTCCGAATCGTAATCATTGGTAATTTCCGGCAGTCATACTTTGAACTTCGTGGCGGACACATTAATTTTGTATTGTTGTACTAATTCTAATTAAAATTCTTTCAAGGTTCAAAAATAGTTTTTTTTTAAAAGGGACTTAGAACCGGCCCCGTAACAGTGGTGTCAGAAGTGGGATAGTCAGTATATGTCGTTGCTGGCTATTCATAAAATAATATAAAATTAAATTCGGTGCCTGTCCGCCTTGTTCGTCTCTAAATCAACCTTAAAAAACTATCGTCTCTATCCAGTGTGACTCTATCTTATCTCTATCGTCTCTATCCAGTGTGACTTTATCCTGTCTCTATCCGGTACGTGTGTGTCATTTTGTCGTCAAAACCACGTTATTATCACGGTATCCGATCGTGATCACACCGAGTCCAACCGAGTTGGCCAAAGTAGTCAACGCCTCTACGAAGCCTTTCGTCTCCTGCCTGGGTAAGCTTCAAGCTAAGCTAACCCCAACCAACGCTGTCTACGGATCACCCAAGTGTCGCCTGTGTCTGCTGCTGACTGCTGCTGCTGCACGTCTGCGCTGGTGTCAAGTGCTCTACTCACCGAGGTCTACGTGATGCATCCTGTTTTTCAAACCATCAGTTTGCTGTGAGTAGAATATACAATTTCGTTATTGCCGCATAAGTATCCTTGTCTCCTAAATCCTTTTGATAAATAATTACCTTTATTCGCCTAAACACTCGTTACCATGACAAGTGAAAGAAAACAAGTAACTCCTACTATCTCTGAGCCATACCCCATCCAAGTCTTGTGTAAGTTTATAAACCCATACCAAGGGGAGCGCGAAACTTTATCGGCGTTTTTAACAAATTGCCAAAACGCTCTTGACTTAGCATCTGAGGGTCAAAAGACCTTGTTGCTCAAATACATAATATCAAAATTACAAGGAAAAGCACAGGTAGCTTGTTCAAATAAAATTTTTGATAGTTTCGACGAATTACGAACATTCTTAAGGCAGAATTTCGGGGAAAGAAAACATTATAATCATCTTTTGTTAGAGCTGCAATCGTGTAAACAGTTGCCAAATGAGTCCGTCGCACAATATGCCCTCAGGATTGAGACCTGCCTGACGGACATGCAATCCGAAATACATAATTCAGATTCCTTAAAAAAAGAACTTCCGGGACGCATTGCTATGACAGAAGATTTAGTTTTATATACGTTTTGTCTGGGACTACATCCTAGATTAAGTACTATTGTTCGTTGTCGAGATCCCCGAAACCTTAATGCCGCTATAAGTGTCGCTACGGAAGAAGAAAAAATTTACAACTTCTCGGTTCGATCATCTTGCAAAGTTTGTCATAAAGTAGGCCACTCTGAGTTAGAATGTAGATTGAAAAACAATCAAAATAAAACTCAGTTTTCGTCTAAACCAAAGCAGTCAAATTACACACCTAAACCTTCAACTTCTAGTTCTCAACCATTAATCTGTCGCTATTGCAAAAATATCGGGCATGATATTTCACAATGTCGTAAAAGACTATTTAATAATTCCCGCTTCGATCGCGGAAATCGTGAGAACACAACAAATGTAAAGAGCGTCGAGTGTAATCAGATTTCAACACCTACCGATGACGACGATGATTTAAACTAAATGATCAGATTACGAGCCGGTGCCGCCGTAACTCTGTTAATATAGGCACTAATCGTGAGAAAGTTTTCTTAGAGGCTTCAATTTCTAAATCTAATTCTATTTCTAAATACAAATGTACTACTAATTCCGAAGCCACTAAAAACTCCAATTCCCCAATTACTAAATCAAGTACTAACTCTAAGGTATATCATGACTCTATCCTTACTAATTCTACTAAATCAAATACTAATTCCAAAAAATATAATGACTCTATCCCTACTAGTTCTACTAAATCAATTTCTAATTCTAAAATATACAATGACTCAATCCCTACTAGTTCTACTAAATCAATTATTAATTCTAAAATATACAACGACTCAATCCCTACTAGTTCTACTAAATCAATGATAAACACGAGTCCACCAAAAGGAATACTAGATAATTTTATCCAAAATCCAGGTGGCTATTCTACGATTTACGATGTTTTCCCTAATTCAAGGCGTACTTTACCTTACATTGTAGTAGAAACTTCACATACGAAAACGCCTATTCGTCTCTTAGTTGATTCTGGCAGTTCCATATGCATCCTTAAAGAACAGTGCCTATCTGAGCTACCTCAGGTTGAAAAAGATATCTTAAAAATCAAGGGTATTAACGACATTGATTCGTTCTCCGAAACTAAAGGCAAGTTTATTTTATCTTTGGAACTGAACAACGGAGATATGTCAGTTCCGTATTATTTCCATATCGTAGACAAAATTAATTTAGAGTATGATGGCATCCTAGGTTCAAACTTTCTAGACTGGAATAAAGCCGTAATTAGTTATGGCGATTCTAAATTGTTCATTCAAGATAATCCATTATACTACTTCAATTTAAAAACAACAGTAACGCCTACGGTAAAGATTATTCCTTCTAGAAGCGAAATGTTTATTCGTTGCAACGTCACTAACCCCGAAATTAAAGAGGGACTTTTGCTAGATGTTAAATTAAAAGATCACCCTCGTTTATATATTTCCCGGTGCTTAGTTCGTGTTCATCCTAATAACCAAACTACTATTTCTGTGCTTAACACGTCAGATCAAGACATAACTTTAAAAGATCTCGAAGTAACCCTAGAACCTATCTCACAAATATTGGAACACAATGAGAACACTGTTTCTATCAATACAACCGCAACCTATTCTGAGTCAACATACCCGTACACAGCTGATCGGGATTCAAAAGTTCAATCCATGATTAGATGCGATCATCTTAATTTAGAAGAAAAAAATAGCCTACGTAATATATGTTCAAAGTTCCAAGACATATCCTATTTGTAAGGAGACAAACTTACACATACTAATACTTTAGAACACAAAATTCGTGTTACCTCCGAAACCCCCATTGCGGTCAAAAGTTATAGGTTTCCAGAATGTCATAAGGAAGAGGTCAATAAACAAATTCAAGATATGCTAGATCAAAACATAATTCGACCATCCATATCTCCATGGTCAGCACCAATTTGGGTTGTACCAAAAAACAAGACGCATCCGGTAAACCCAAATGGCGGATTGTTATAGATTATCGCAAATTAAACGAAATCACGATTGGCGATGCATACCCAATTCCAAATATCTCCGATATCCTAGATCAACTAGGTCATAGCAAATATTTCACCACACTTGACCTTGTATCTTCATTCCACCAGGTCAAGGTCAAGGACACAGAAAAAACCGCGTTTAGTGTCCTATCCGGTCATTATGAATTTACAAGGATGCCCTTCGGACTCGGAAATGGACCATCCACATTCCAAAGGCTTATGAATATTGTCCTCAGTGGGCTTCAAGGAACTCACTGTTTCACATACATGGATGACATTGTATTATTCGGCCACGACCTTGAATCCCATTGCCGAAATTTAGAGTCAGTTTTTGAGAAGTTACGTGAACATAGGTTAAAGTTACAGCCTGCCAAATGCGAGTTTTTATGAAAAGAAGTACAATATTTAGGACATATAATATCGGATCACGGCGTGAAACCCGATCCGAAAAAGGTTTATTGTGTTCAAAATTTTCCAGTTCCAAAATCGCCTCGTGACATTAAATCATTCCTCGGATTAGTGGGGTACTACCGCCGGTTCATAGAAAACTTTTCGCATATCACAAAACCTCTCACTAGCCTTCTAAAGAAAAATGCAGCTTTTATCTGGTCTCCTGAACAACAGAAGTCTTTCGATGAATTAAAAAAAATTAAAACATAAAATAACGACCGCTCCTATTCTTCAATATCCCGATTTCTCTAAACCTTTCATATTAACTACAGACGCTTCTAATTTCGCTGTATCTGCAATCTTATCCCAAGGAAAAATCGGTCAAGATTTACCAGTCTCATATGCGTCTAGAACTCTCAACAAAGCGGAAGGAAACTATTCCACTACCGAAAAAGAATGTTTAGCTATAATTTTCGGCACAAAAGTCTTCAGGCCTTACTTATATGGTAACAAGTTCACTGTAGTCACTGACCATAAGCCACTTCAGTGGTTGTTCAATTGTAAAGACCCTAATTCGAAATTAGTTCGCTGGCGCTTAAAGCTAGAAGAGTTCGATTACGAGATAGTCCATAAAAAAGGCAAAATGAATTGTAACGCCGATTCCCTGTCTCGTAATCCAATACTTACCACAGATGCTCCTTCTACTTCTGAAACTTACGAAAAATATTTACAAATTAGTCAACAACATACCAATTCCTATGACACTGTCATAGAAGAGCATAACAATTCGTTACTTAAAACCAAGTGTAAAATGATCGTTTACCCTACTGCCATTGATTTAGACGACTCTATCCCATACTGCTCTGAAATTTTACAGATGTCCAAGTTCAATGAAGACTTACCGGACATACGGAACTTAGAAAGAGAACTCTATACGTTCCAAAGTACATCCAACGAAAATCATGTGTTCACACATTTATTCTTACGTGTGTAACGATACCTTCTACTTCTCCAATAAAAGAGGGTAAAATAGATGTACCATTAAATTTAATATATTAATAATATACAGTATTTTATAAAAAACCTGCCTACCTATCTACCTATCCTAGAAACCGGCCTACCTACCTATCTGACACACTCTCAGGAGAGAAGAGGAGGAGGTTTAGAGTATAGTACTTGCGGGACGGCTTGGCAGACCACTCCAGGATCGCCTTCTACTCCACGATGTCTTCGTCGTACAGCAGCTCGAGCAAGGCGGTCTGGCAGTAGGCTCCCAACAAGGCGTCTGGGCAGCAGGCTCTCAGCAAGGCGTCAGGGCAGCAGGCTCCCAGCAAGGCGTCAGGGCAGCAGGATCGCAGCAAGGCGTCAGGGCAGCAGGCTCTCAGCAAGGCGTCAGGGCAGTAGGCTCCCAGTAAGGCGTCAGGGCAGCAGGCTCCCAACAAGGCGTCAAGGCAGCAGGCTCCCAACAAGGAGTCAGGGCAGCGGGTACTGCACTTCCTCTTCCATCACTCTTCGTCAAAACTCGTCGAGAACTAAACTCTTCAAAAACTGGTCAAAGACTGAACTCCCGGAGATGGCCCCCAGCGCCTTTTATACCCAGCTCAGCGTTCAAAATCCATTCCATTCTCATTCTGTACCAGAATTCAAATTGTAGAGTCCAAAATAGTCCATCTTGCCAGTTATTTGATCAGCCAGTTATATTCGAGCATAATTTATTAAACCTCTTCGATAAAATCTGAGTGTGTTTTAGAAATTTATAATTATAATTTAAAATGCCGTTAATCAGTAGACAACCACAATAATAATATACAATATTAAGCTAGTCCTATCGATAAAAGTGAATAACAATTATATAATAAAAGTATGAACAACCTTTTTAATCTATTAGCCATTCAGTGACTACAAAGAAGAAGAAATTACAGTTTGTCAGCCTTGACGTAAAAAATGTCATGACAAGAAAATATTTGTTTTGATGGATGAATTATGGATTATGATTACAAAGAAAATGTAAGTTATTTGGTATTTGTAATAACAGATACTATATTTCCCCATTGACCCCGAGAAAATTTTTGGTCTAGAACAAAAATTTTGTAAGGTTAAAGTTTATCCACATTCATATAACTTACATGCCTCATTCAATCACACCAACATCTCACGAAGTTAGGTCAGGTAGGATTCACATTCAATGATCACTACTCGACCTGATTAGTACATGACAGTAGGCTTGTTTTCGGAGTCTGTCAGTCCGCTCGCGTCGAAAACCCATCAATAAAAAAACAAGATTTAGCAAAGGCTTATTTTTACGAAGTTGCTAGCCGCTTCGATCAACTTTAGAGTCGATAACATAAAAAACAAGGTTTAGCAAAGGCTTATTTTTACGAAGTTGCTAGCCGCTTCGATCAACTTTAGAGTCGATAACATAAAAAACAAGGTTTAGCAAAGGCTTATTTTTACGAAGTTGCTAGCCGCTTCGATCAACTTTAGAGTCGATAAATAGTAATAAACTAACTTGGAGAGTTAGAAAGGGAGAAGGTTTGGTAATATGTACCTAAACGCACTTCTAAGTGATATCTGATTAGTTCAGATAGAAGAGAAAAAATAAAAATTAAGAGAAGCCTCTTAAAGTTTAAGAACAAAGTTAAAGAAAGAAATAAAATAAACTATTGAGTTTCAATAAGCCGAAAAGAACTCGATAGTTAAAAGAAGAGAAGAAGATAGAGATGAGTCATGAATATAGTACGAAAGATGAATATATTTACATAATTATATACTTAAATCGTTGTTTAGTTTTTGACGATGAGTGGAGTATAATTCTATCCATGACTGAAAATTAATATTATAGATAGCAAAAGAAGGTAAAGAGGGAGAGGGCAGGTAAATGAGAGGGTTAAAGAGTGCTAAAAAAAACTCAAGAGGATAAATTAAATATAAGAAAGAGGTTGAGTAAGAGTAAGATCACAAAAAAATTAAAAAAAGTGTTATAAGAGGTTAAAGAGGGAATAAACTAGTGGTAAAAGAGGTGATAAACTAGTGTTCGTGTGAAGAGGAAGTCTAGTATAGTGTTAGTGTAAAGAATGAGTCTCCTATCCTAGAACTTAATATTAAAAAAGAGTCTAAGCCAAAAATTGAGTCCAAAGAAAAAAGTTACTAGTAATAGTTTCTTTTAGAATTTTGAAAAAAAATTAAACCGACTAGCTATGATTTTACGTTGGGCGCCAAACTGTAACGATACCTTCTACTTCTCCAATAAAAGAGGGTAAAATAGATGTACCATTAAATTTAGTATATTAATAATATACAGTATTTTATAAAAAACCTGCCTACCTATCTACCTATCCTAGAAACCGGCCTACCTACCTATCTGACACACTCTCAGGAGAGAAGAGGAGGAGGTTTAGAGTATAGTACTTGCGGGACGGCTTGGCAGACCACTCCAGGATCGCCTTCTACTCCACGATGTCTTCGTCGTACAGCAGCTCGAGCAAGGCGGTCTGGCAGTAGGCTCCCAACAAGGCGTCTGGGCAGCAGGCTCTCAGCAAGGCGTCAGGGCAGCAGGCTCCCAGCAAGGCGTCAGGGCAGCAGGATCGCAGCAAGGCGTCAGGGCAGCAGGCTCTCAGCAAGGCGTCAGGGCAGTAGGCTCCCAGTAAGGCGTCAGGGCAGCAGGCTCCCAACAAGGCGTCAAGGCAGCAGGCTCCCAACAAGGAGTCAGGGCAGCGGGTACTGCACTTCCTCTTCCATCACTCTTCGTCAAAACTCGTCGAGAACTAAACTCTTCAAAAACTGGTCAAAGACTGAACTCCCGGAGATGGCCCCCAGCGCCTTTTATACCCAGCTCAGCGTTCAAAATCCATTCCATTCTCATTCTGTACCAGAATTCAAATTAAAAAAAAGTGAATAACAATTATATAATAAAAGTATGAACAACCTTTTTAGTCTATTAGCCATTCAGTGACTACAAAGAAGAAGAAATTACAGTTTGTCAGCCTTGACGTAAAAAATGTCATGACAAGAAAATATTTGTTTTGATGGATGAATTATGGATTATGATTACAAAGAAAATGTAAGTTATTTGGTATTTGTAATAACAGATACTATACGTGTCCATCATTATGACGAAATGACTTATAAGGACATTTTTAATATGATAAGAGATTATCGAGACATGATTACTGCATGGTATCCAGAAGAAAAAGAATTTGCTATTTCCGATTTCCAAGATCCGTTCGCAAAGCTATCATTTACAAAATTATACAATATTATTGGATTTATTTTTCATAGAACAGGTCTCAAAGTTCATATATATCATAACAATATTCTATATCCTACACCCACGGAAGTTCCTCGTATATTAAAAGATAACCATGACTCACCTTCAGCAGGACATCCGGGTATTTCTCGGATGTACGATAGGTTAAAAACGCTTTATTGGTGGAAAAATATGCGCCAAGATATAGAGAACTACGTCAAAAGTTGTAAGTCCTGTCAAATAAACAAACCATTACGTCAAACAAATCGCGCTCCTATGATAATCACATTCACGGCAACAAAACCTATGGAAAAAGTGTATTTAGACGTTGTAGGACCATTACCCGAAACTCACGATTATTGCTATAAGTTTATCCTTACTTTGCAAGACGATTTAATCAAATATTCACAAGCTTCTGCAATGAAATCATGTTCCGCTGAAGAAACTGCACAAAAGTTTGTACTTTTCATTTCTCATCTAGGTATTCCCAGGATGATCGTAACCGATCAAGGGACCAACTTTACATCCGATGTCCTAAAACAGCTGGAGCGATTATTCGGTATCAAACATATTTTTGCCTCCCCTTATCATCCTCAAACGTGTGGCGCTCTCGAAAGAAGCCACGCCACTTTAAAAGAGTACCTGCGATCATACATCGAAGACAACCAACATACCTGGAGTTTATATTTACAAACTGCCATGATAGCATATAATACTAATGTCCATTCAACTACAAGCTTTCAACCGATGGAGTTGTTGTTCGGATTTAAACCTTACATACCCAAAAGTGCCGACACCTTAGAATTAAATACATACACGGACTATATCCGTGCTCTCAATCATAGGTTATACTATAGTGGACAAAAAGCCTTGCAAAACATACACTCATCCAAAGAAAAGTCCAAAGAACGTTTCGATGTTCATGCCAAACCCGTGACGTATAAAATAGGTGATATGGTATATTTACGGTATCATTATAAACAAAATAAAGCAATGTCTCCTATATGGAAAGGACCCTTTAAAGTAGTTAAAATCAATGGTAACCATACAGTTACCCTTTTAATTAATAGAAAATACGTTCGTCATCATTACGACGAAATAAAAATGGCAACAGATGACTAGTTTAATCTTTTCTATTTCAGGTTATTACTCCATCCATCTTCGAGCCACAAATACGTTACTCCAATCATAGGCAGTCCAGGCTTATACTTCGACCAGTTATTGAACGTTAAGTTCACAAACGATCACTGGAATGTCGTAACGTACTCAGACATTAGTCATATAAAACCCCGTTTAGATAAAGTCGAAGCTCTAATCAAAGAAGTCTCTAATTTCTGTGTTACTAGCTCTTCTAGTAAAATCCAATTAGAATGTACTAATTTACTATCACCATTACAAAACCAACATCTTAATAATGTTCGTAAGTTCCTGTCTATATCCTACCTCGTTCAAGACCAAAAACCAAACCGTTTTAAACGCGGGCTCATTGATGCTGGCGGCTCAATTTTAAAATCAATCTTTGGAACTTTAGATACCGAAGACGCCTTAAAGTTCTCGGACGCTATCACCAAAGTACAGTCGGACGAAAAACAGCTAGCTCACTTAATGAAAGATAACATTCACGTCATCAAATCTACTATTTCAACCTTCAATAACACAATGTCAAGGGTAAACAAAAATCAAAATCAATTGAATCAAAATCTAGAAACTATTCGAATGGCATTTGAACAATTATCTAACTCAACTGATAAATTGGAAATAAAAAACCATCTGATAATGTTATTGAACTCTTTAGAAAGCATTACGATAGCCTTGTCATTTGACATTGATGACGTCAACAACGCTATCCTATTTAGCAAGCTCAACATTCTTCATCCAGCTGTACTTAGTCCCTATCAATTATTCCAAGAACTAGACCTACATAAAGACAAGCTTCCTAAACACTGTGAGCTTCCTACAAGTTTATCTTTAGAAAATATACACATTATTATAGATATTTCTGATTTAATTTGTTATTATCATCTAAATAAAATAATTATTATCACTAAAATCCCACTCGTCCTTCCACAGACATACAACCTTTATCATAATGTTCCACTTCCAGCTCCCTACGACGTCACAAAACCTGACACTTACATACTTATTGCTCCCGATAAACCTTATGTGGCCATAACTACATATAGATCGTATGTTCTATTCACTCTTAGAGTCAGTGGATAAGTGTCAAGTGATTCATAACGAGTGTTATGTGTGTTCTTTAGGAAATGCGTACTCTACAATTGCGAATCCGACGTGTGAAACAATAATCTTAACCGAAGCTATAAGTTCATTGCCAGATTCTTGTAATACCAAGTTGTTACATGGCTCTATTGATGTATTTTTCAAGTTAAATAATAATAAATGGTTGTTTGTACAGTCAGAGCCTGGAAAAGCTCATATAACATGTGAAAATGATCCTACCAATCATGATGAGATCTTTTTTGGTACAGGCATGCTAACCTTGCCAAAATATTGTGTTGCTTTCTTTAAAACTTTAAAGTTTACGCCTAGTGATAATGTTATCTCTAATTTTACTAATCATATATCTAATTTTAATATTATAGAAGATGATTGCTGCGATAATCAGAGAATAAATAAAACAGTAAGGCATCTCCCTTTTGTAAAGTTATCTAACGTTAACGATTTCAATTCACTACTACAAGCAAGTGTGCATCTTAAGGAATTCGAAAACGAATTAAATAAGATTGAACAACCATCTCACTTATATAAATATAGTACTCATTATCTCTCAGTAACATATGTTATCTCTAGCATTGTTCTTATTTATCTTTTATACAGATCACGGAAGTTATTTTGTTCGACTAAACCTCGATATTGTATCCAAGTGTTTAATCAATGCTATACTAAAAAGAAACAAACAATTCAGTCTGTTCAGTCAGTAAACAACAGCATTACCGAATCATCTGATGAAGATATCCAAGGGTCATGCAAATCCCTACCTACTCCACTAAGACGTAATGTTATGACTTAGCCTTATCAATTGTTATTGTAATCTCATCTCTTATAAAACAATTAAAGCCTCGTCTGTAAAGGCTATTATTTTATTGTAAAATATACTATATTTTCTATGTTAATTCTAGACTAGTTTTAAGCTTATTAGCAGTTCTGTACATTTATAATGTATCTTATGGTTTCTTAAATCCTAGTTTGTAACCAAAACGAAGTTCAATCTTTTAACTTAGATTTCTCATCACTCTTAATCGTAATGATCAATCTTATCGGGGGGGTTGTTATAAATTAGAAGACAGCCCTAAGCATATAAAATATAAACGCTGACACCTCATAGGTGTCATATAATGTTTCCCACAGTTGTTGTTTTCCGAATCGTAATTATTGGTAATTTCCGGCAGTCATACTTTGAACTTCGTGGCGGACACATTAATTTTGTATTGTTGTACTAATTCTAATTAAAATTCTTTCAAGGTTCAAAAATAGTTTTTTTTTTAAAGGGACTTAGAACCGGCCCCGTAACAGATCGGTTCTGGGGCCGCCTCCGTGGGACATCGGTTACGACTGGGCGCTGCGCGCCGATCTCCCTACAGGCGTCACACGCTGGTCCTGGCGCACGGGGAGTCGCACCAGACGGCGCGGCGGCAGAATTGACGACGCTTGGGGTTGCGTTAGTCGTCGAGAGGATCCGGCATTTGGAACTCGAGGTAGCTCTGCACAAATCCGAGGCCAAATGCTTTCATGGCCGTCGGAACGCGCCAACCTCGGGCTCCGTCCGGTTAGAACCAGACCCGGGTCGGCGGCGCGTCATGTTCCACGCGTGCCTCAGAGTCGTAAGCACTAGTGACGGAGCCCCATAGAGCTATTGCTTGCCCGGGTTGCGGGAATGTTCTAACGAGATACCGCGGCCCCGGAACCTAAAGGCAGCTGAAGGAACAGGGTGGGTTTTTTCACATCATTAGAAGCATTTATTTTGTGTTTGTTTATATTGTATCAAGTAGGTATGGGGAGGAAAAAACCAATTATTATTATTAAAATATACCTTTATTACTTACTAACATGCAACATCAAAAGAATAACAACTAAAACCATACATTTTAAATTTTAGTGTTCCCAAAAATAGTAAAAAAAACTGCAAAACTAAACAGTCTTCTCTTTAAATATATAAATAAATTTAAAAAACCCTCAAATAAATTATTCAAGTTGGTCAAAATTACTTGCTCTTCTCAACAATTTCATAATTAAGGTTGTTTTCAATAAGTTTTTGAATAATGTTGGTGTCTTTGAAAGCAGCACCTGGAGTGAACACCCCTCCAGCCCTAGGCAAGTGCTCCCTCTCCCTCAGGATGGTGAGAGCAGCCATCAGAAGTGCTACCACTGTGGCACCATAACCTGGATTTGTTCCAGTCACCTTAGCAACAACAGTCTTATTTGGTTTTGTGTTCTCTATGTCAGTGCCACTCTCCCATCCCTTCCCAACAAGCTCAAATGTAAAGTGTGTATTATTCATAACATTGTCAGCTGGTCCTTCTTTTGTCACCATGCCAAAAGAGCAAATTTTGGGATACTTCAGCAAAATATTCCTTGTAAATGCCATTTTTGTCATGATGAAAAGTAAAACTGCACCAAAAATAGCCATTATTGTTTGTACCAGACTCCCAGACTTGAAATATGCTTTCAGTTGGATGGGTCTTTGCTGTTCCTTGTGATATAAGTAGCGCTGAGTGCGATACACCACTGATTCATCAGCCCCAAGGAATGGTAGATACCATTGATTATCTATTTTTTGTAAGGTTTTTCGAACCAGCTTAGGCTTCAAACGTGGCAAAGGCTCTGTATAAAGTTTCTTTCTCAGAGCTGGCAGCTCAGCATGATGAGCAATGCTATAGACAAGTGACTCCCAAGTCCCATAGTTGATAAAACCTCGCTTCTTTGACTCTTTTGCAATCTCTGGTGGTATGTATGTCTTAAGGTAGGACTCTACAGAATTAAGAGTGCCTGCAAAGTGTTGTTTCAAGAAAATGACACCCATGTCACATGGGATGCTGTCCCAACCACAGGCGCTAACAATAAACACTCCTGCTTCACGAGCTAATTCATCATACCGTAGTTGCATTAACTCCATGAACTGCGGTTCACCACTGACATCCACATAGTTAGTCTTGTTCTCCACAGCCGCTTTGACAACAGGCTCGCCATACAGACGATAAGGGCCACAGCAGTTTACTATTATTTTTGTTTGAGCACACATATCTTTAAGGGCCTTCTCGTCATCTATGTCTGCTATGATTGTCTTTACGCTAGAGACATCTTCTTCAGTTTTTTGAGAGACTTCCTTCATTAAGGCACCCAATTTCGACTCTGAACGCCCAGCAACTCCCCACGATCCAATCTCATACTTCTTTGCGAATTTTACCATGTGAATCACAGCTTGCTTACCCGTAAAGCCAGTAGCGCCAAATATCACCAAGTCTAGACGCGACATTTTCGATGGAAATTTTTTTCCTTAGCACTAAGTAACACTAAGCAAGTAATCAATAGGTCAAAAGATACCGGCTTTAATCTTACACTGATAACACTATATTCTGTCCAACAATTTAAGAAAGTATTCTGTGTTGTCCAACGACCTAGCCGTCCGTTATTGACGGTGACAATTCAATAATACTCGTTGTGTTATTGTGATTATACAGATATACAGAATAGCTCGAAGAAACAGGTTTCGATATTATCTTTTGATATTGAGGTTAGGTTCATAAATATTTATTAAATAATATTCATAAACAATGACGTGATCATAGTAGGGATTAGGGATGTGAAAAAATATTTGATTATGGAAATCATCGATTAAAAATCGATTTTATCCAAATCAAAATCGATTTTTATACGTAATTTTATTTTTATGAATAATCTATTTTTTTATAATCATTCAATCAATTATTACCGATTTTTCATCTGCAACCACCAACATAAAGTTTGATCTTCTGGCCAGGAGCCCGGAACACGAACTACCAAAGAATACTATCTCCATAATACTACATTAACGCTATCTGTGCATCTATGATGGCATTCTTTCTGTGCTTTTGAAACAGTTTAGTTGATTCATTTAATCAAACATTCACTAGATGGAGTTAGTTAGTAGAACGAATTATGACATATATGTCGGTAAAATATTACCGACATATATGTCATTCATAATTCGTTGGTGAAACTTCATTGTTCAAATGACAATTTCGAAAGTTTTTCGTGACAAAAAGTGTTTAGTATTATTAAAAGTCTCGTTTTTTCGGCTGCTTCGGCTCCAGCAGAGAGATTGTTCTCGAAAGCTGGCGCCATATACAAAGACCAGGAACCGAATATAATCCAAACGCTTACCTAAGCTGTTATTCCTGAACTCATACTTGCGGATTTCTTGTTTTTTTTTTTTATTTGAATAATTTAATTTTGTTTATTTTGTGTGAAAAAAATTTAATTGAAAATTTTTATAATTTGATTGTTATAAATCTTTAATTTGTGTAGATTATATATGTAAATAAAAAGTGTTTGCAAAAAAAAAAAAATTAAACCGACTTCCAAAAAACATTGCAAAGTGAAAAATAACTTTAATTTCAGTAGTCGGTGTCTTTAGTTTTGTATTTTCGTTTTTTCACTCTTTTTGGTTGGTCGATTTACCCATGAAATACTTATTATTCCTACTTATATATTGAGTAGTTTCAGTACTTTTCGAATGCAACAATACAAGTTACTACATATAAAAAATACTCAAATCAGGTGTGCCTATAATATTTGAAGAGTTCCTTTGATTTCTCCAAAATCCCATCATCAGATCCTGACTTGGTGACAATGCGACCAATTTTGAAGTATATATACCCTTTCGAACACAAAAAGTTTTTTTCAAATCGGTTGAGCCGTCTTCGAGTAATCGGTGATCAATGTGATCATACATAAAGAAAAAATATACGCGTTGAATTGAAAAACATACTATCCCTGTTTATTTTTAAAATTAATAAATCTATTGATATAATAAATTTATGGCGTTTATTTTGAAATTAATTGATAAATTAGGAAAAAATCGATTAATATAACAAAATTGTTTATTTTCTTTAGAAAAATCGATTATTTATTTATCGACTTTTCATGGTAAATAAATGATCGATTAATTAAAATCGATTTTTTTATGTACAATGTCACATCCCTAGTATGGATCATAGATGATACATATAATTGTAGGGATACTAAAAAAGTATCAATACTTTGTGGTATCGATACCGATACTTTTGTACTCCATACTTTGTATTTAATACTTTTACTCAATGAGTACTTTTTGACGGGTATCGTATCGAATAAATCTTGGATGGCAACGCCATCTGGTTCTATTGGACTGAACCTTCTAAATCATTACACTGAGCTCGAAATCCTTCCTTCAGTCCTTCTGTTCACAGTTTCTTCACTAATCAATCACTCAATAGTAAGTTCACCGTTAGAATATTGTTTTGTTATTATTATTTATTTATTGTGTATAAGGTACAATGTAGTTATTATAATGTACAATGATATCCCACAAGATCGTATTATTCAATTGGACTGAACCTTCTAAATCATTACATTGAGCTCGAAATCCTTCCTTCAGTCCTTCTGTTCACAGTTTCTTCACTAATCAATCACTCAATAGTAAGTTCACCGTTAGAATATTGTTTTGTTGTTATTATTATTTATTTATTTTGTATAAGGTACAATGTAGTTCTTATAATGTACAATGATAATTATCCCGTAAGATCGTATTATTCTTCGTGTTCGTTACGCGTTTTATTTTTCCAATTATGTGCCATCTAAAAGTATTATAGATTGTAGATATGAGGAGGAATGGGTACTTTAATATGTGTCTAAAGGAATGAATAATATTAAGAATAAATTGTACAGTCACAGTTGTCTTTTTTATTAGTGTATCACTACCATTAGTGTTGATAGTCTTTCTTCTGTCCTACTATACTGAAACTAAATTGACGTCAGGGACGCAGGGTTGGATTTATGTATGTTGAAAAAGATAGTACAAACAAATGAAAAGGATAGTATTTATAAAAAAAAATATAGTACACTTTCATTATTTTTAATTTAACATATAATAGTCATTAAAATCAACACCCGTTAAGGCAAAATTTACTCCTCTTCTAAGTTTATCAGTTCTTGAATATTACTATTAGTTCAATTTTCATCCTTGGCATTTAATCTCATCAACATATCTTCAGTACGAATAAAATCAGTAAAATTCCCACTTTTGCTACCGCTTATGATAGCGTCACAAGACAATAAAGTGACATTTTAAATACAAATTATTACAGTACAAAATCCAACCCTGGGAAAGAGAGAAGTGTACTTCGGAAGATAATCGGGGAATCCCCGGCCATCAACACAGAAAACATTGAAAGATCGGAATTCGGTCGGAATATTCGTAATTATGACGTAAAACTAAGCATTCGGGAGCAAACTTTAAATTATAGTATGTTAGCATACTATTCTTAGATGTGGATAGTATATAGTACAAAGGGCGAAATTATAGTATAAATACTATAATTATAGTACAAAATCCAACCCTGATTGACGTTACTGACCGACATTGACGGCCCGACGTATTAGGTCCTAAGAAAAGTACTCGATACTTTGAAGTATCGATACTTTTTTTCGATACATTTATGAGTACGATACTTTTTTTTCGATATTACTCGTGAGTACAATATCGATACTTTCTAATCGATACCGTGCAAGTGTCCCTAGATCACAGGCTTGGGTAAAAAAATCGATATATCAAAATACAGTGCTGCCAACTGCTGCTGGCTTTACCCAGTAGGTAGACATTTTCAAAATGTTGCTAGATTTTCAGTTTTTTTACTCTAAAAAGTTGCTAGAAGTTGCTAAATGTTACAGTAGATAAGTAGGTTACAATAAAATTAAAATTTCTGATAATCATTTTTATTTCCAATAATTCCAACAAGAAGTTAAATTAAGTCTTGTGTACGCAATTGAATAAAAGAAAAAAAAACAATTAAAGAGAAAGATGTCGATGGCTCGGGTTCAGTATCTTTCATTGATTTCGAATATTTTTCAACGGTGCCCATTTTATGCAGTACGTTTTTAGGCACAGTTATAGCAGCATTTACCACTTTTCCTGAGGGAGTCTCTAATGCAGAGGATTGAGTTCAGAGTTATCAAACTCATTCTGTTTCGTTGCTTATTTTTAACTAAATTCATTAGAGATAACAACCTTTCTACCTCTGCATTAGAATGTGGTAGCGAAAGGCAAGTTAAAGCAAGAGTACTTATATCTTGATATATGTTGTCACCGGAAGAATTTCTAATTTTTTTTAATTCGAACTAAAACTGAACTATTTCTTCAGAATTCCACTTATTTATATGTAGAATGTGCTACTGTTGCGTTATCTTGTCTCTTATTTTGGGTGTAAGTCCCAAAATTTCAGCAACGTCGATGATAGCCTGCCAGCGTCGACCTGTTACCTGTTACCTGTACTTACCGTAGCATCTATGACCATAGATTTTTTTAAGCTATTGCATAGCTTAATTAACTTAACGAAAATAAACCTAACACCCCCACTCCGACCGGCAGCGGTGCGGCGTTGAAATCCGTGCATCATCTAACGTCGTTTCAGTTCGGCAGACTCCGGCACGGTGTTTGTGTGCGTGCGACTGGACGTATGCGTGTAGACTAGCTGCTATGAGCAGTTAGCAGCTAGTCTACACGCATACGACGATAAGATAATAAAATTATTTTAAACAATATTAACTTAAAAAAATGTTTTCTTATCGGTCACCACGCTCAAAAAGTGTAACTTGAATTAATATCAAAGAAAACACAATACTGCATAAATAAAACCGATTTGGAAAATTCTTTTTTTAACCGACTTCAAAAAAAAGGAGGAGGTTCTCAGTTCGTCTTGAACTCTTTTCTTTTTCTTTTTTATGTATGTTACCTCATATCTCAAAGACGGCTGGACCGATTTGGAAAATTCTTTTTTAGTTTGAAAGGATATACTTTCTAGTTCATTTTATTGTCATTACGTTAGGATCTGATGATAGAATCATGGAGAAATCGAGGGAAATCTTTAAACATTATAGCCACACCTATAGCGTTTTGGGTATTTTTTATAGTAACTTGAGCAGTTGTTCTTGAAAAGCTCCATTTGGAGAAGTGAAACTGATGATGAAGACACAGATAGCCACCAAAACTACTCAATAATAAGTATTTTGTGGATTGCGATTAGATTACTCGAATATGGATGTTAAGCACTTTATGCTCGTCACAATGCATATGGTGAAGTAGAGCTGATGGTGAAATACCAGAACTCCTGAAAAATTAATGGCTCTGCATTGGGAAAAGCAATATTTTGTAAAAGGTAATACCTAAGTAGTTTACATTTTGGGTTTTGTAACTAGATTAATTACAAACTGACCCACTAAAAAGCGCGAAAATAAAAACTTTTTGCAAAATATAAAACCGACTTCCATGTCAAAACACTACAAAGTCACATAAAATACAACTATCGAAAATGGTTCTTTAATGTATACAAGTAAAAATTAACCCGGTATTTTGACCATTTTTGATAATTTGGATGCTGACTGTACATAAGGCAACTATGTGTTAATTTATTTTACAATTATTAAAGATTGTATTGCTGATGTTCATGTTCATTCATCTTCACTTGCCCCCCCCCCCCCCCTCCCCCCCAATCACTTTCCAGGCTGCTAATGGCCTCCAGTAACCGGAAAGTAAGTAAATCCGGGATCCATCTCTAGTTGAATCAGTTTTAGCGACTTAAGATAATAAATCTAGGGAGAAAATTTTGCTGGAGTTGGCAACACTGTCTTGTCACTATTGTCTAGGATTAATACTTGTCAGTGAAGTCAGTGACATTGCTGAACAAAACTCTTTAAGTGTTCCCCGCCACGTTCAAGAATTACTTTCCAATGCAGTTTATTTTAATCCATTATTTACATTTATATTGAACACTGTTAAAAAAAATTTAATCGATTTTATTTAGTTTAATGACTACAACTGAAGGGCTTGTATCCATGGTTATGAATAAATTAAAAAAAAAAAAAAAACCTATTGTCTAGGGATGAGCAAATGATAAAAGATATCGATATATCGTATCGATATTTTTAGACAATATCGATATATGCAAAGTGAAAAATATCGATATTTCGACATATCGATATTTTTGCAGGATTATTATATTATATTATATAGATATTTATTTCTCAGGAGCTCGATTACCGAAAAAATTGTTAAAATATTCAAATGTGAAAAGACATTTGGTACTTTTATTAGTTTTGTTTATAAATAAAATACATATTTAACTATTTGCTTGCGCAAGTTATTTAGTTTGTACCTTCTACTGACATATGTCCGAGCATGTCACATATTGGAATACAATTTCATATATTACCGCGGTTTTGAGTTGACTAATCCTATCCATTCCTAGCTTCCTGTTCCCACGAATCGAGAAGAGAATTCGCCGCTCGCGCCACCATTGGCACATTCATCGCTAACCAATCACCGAGCAGATTCTATGGTTCGAGAGGATATAATTACCTCCGCCATATTGTGTCTCGGAGTATTCCAGAAAAAATCACCCGCGCCTTCGCCCGCTTACCAAGTGAAGCTATCACCCCGCGTCTAGCCGAGATTAACTAAGTACCGCTGTATATCTATAACTATCAAAAATATCCGTATTGGACACACACGTGTGACAAAACAAAGACTACAGTGAAAGTGATTAAACATCCGAAGAAGAAAGTGATTCAATCCACGTGCGTCTTCTACTCCACCTAATCAGCTCCAGAACATCCAAGTAAGTCCATCAACCTTTTATTCCTACACCTTGGTCAACTCAATACTGCTGTGTGTTCAATACTTCACCGCCCGCAAATTGTTTTCCCGCCAATGGTCCTTCGATTCCTTCCACCACACTATTATTATTACAATAAACATGAAATTATTCGTCAACTTAAAAGTTTAAACAATTGTTTTTAGTCAAGCCACTATTCATCTGATATAGACATCAGAAGCACTCTTTCCTTGATGTGCTCTCCGGTAAGTCTGCTTCAATTATCCGGTATAACTAAGTTGACAGCCGAAGCAAGTCTTTCAGACGCTACTGAGGAAGCTTGGCAGATTAAATACTTTAATGCAATTTCAGAGAGGACCGGCGTAAAATGCCGACAATTCACCCAGAATTCTACGGGGTCTGATTTTTTTTCTATTAGTGGTTGGTCCAGATACTGTTTAAGTTCATTAGGAACACTACCAAAATTTGGAACTTCTGCTCTATTTGTGCTGAGGGATATGAGTTTTTCAGAAGAGAACTCTGTCCTCTACGTCTGTGCTCCGTGCGAATATCATTGCTTATTTTTGATATAGCATGTGACACGGCAATTGGAGACGTAAAATGGAGGCGTTTGAATCTCGGGTCTAATTTTGTAGCTTCTAAGAGAAAAGTGTTGTTATGAAAGGGAATGAGTTTTTCGATGATTTTTTGTAGTAAAGCCTCTTTAACAGTCTCTCCCAGAGTGGTCGATGGATTTGTTTGATCCGTTACTTGGCGAAGCAAATTTGAAACAGGAATTGCTAAGCTTGACGTCACATAATTTGCGCCACTTATCTCTTCAGTCGCTTCTTTAAACGGACCAAGAAGGGCAATAAGGTCTCGTAATACGTTAAGCTGCGAAGTTACAACCATATCAGGTGTTTTTTTTATTGGTTTGACTTTTTGTGGCCAATATTTTTGCTACAAGAGCAGACAATTTAACAAATCGTTCCAATCGTTCGAATTCCATCTAGTGCTAACTGCTTGAATTAGTGTCAATACTTCGCCTTCTTTTTCTCGATGCTTGTTGTTCAGCTCTTAGTTTTTTTTTTTTGTTATTACGAATGAGCCCGCTCTTGACCTCGATCACACCTGATAGTAAGTGTAAGATGAGGTCTAAGATCGAACGAGCGAGCCCAGAAAATGCCTATATAATGTCCGAGGCATTTACCGATTGTTTAAAAAATGTTACTATGCTTTTAACATGATCACAGAGTGCTGAAAACTCATGAGTTTCTCTTAGTACCCCATCAACAATTAAATTTAAGCAGTGGGCCATACAGGGAACCCTACGATCATTTCCAACAAATAATCGCACTGCTGCAAACATGTTTGCGCCACCATCAGTGGTGATAGAGATGATTTTAATTTTGTCTATAACAAACTCTTCACATATTTTATCCCAAGTTTCTTTTTTCAATATACTAGGCTGCAAGACTCTGAAAAAGATGTATAATTATACTGTGTATTAAATAAAATTACCAATCGAAGTAGTTGAGAAGTGATAGGTTTGATCTTCTAATTTAAGACATCCATCAAGTATACCTGTGATAATTTCTGCACACATAAATTTATACTCTGAATAGTAGGTGAACTCTTCCCTATTATGGGGTCAATAAGATGAACCGTTAATACTAAAAAGCTTCTGGTTGAATTAGTAATTGTAAGTATATCACTTGTGAAGCTTAAATAATTTGCCTCATCTAAAGCTTTTATCAGAACCTCCTTTGTAGTATCATATCTGTTTTCTATCATGCGAGTCACCTAAAATTGAGAAAACAGCAGTTATCAAACTATAATTTCAGTAGGTAAAAATTGGGGTTTCCAGATCAAAGAAGATCTTGAAACCCTTTTTTACCATTTATTATAGAATCATTTTTGATCCAGAAACACCTAATTACAGTCATCATTCATTACTTCTAAATAGTACTTGCAAAAATATTCTGACTTGACTATTGAGTGGTCTTTATTACTTAACCATTTAAATGTAATAGATATCATGAGAAATTTAGATATTCAATATAAATGTGAAACATTTATCTTATTGAACATTCGTAATTATGTACATACATTACAATTTATCATTACATATTCATTCAACGATTTGATGACGCGGAAATTGGAGCAACAGTCGGTATAGTCTATTCGAATACGATATTACAATAACAAGAAATATATATATAATAAAAAATATAATAAGGTGTTTAATAATATCGAATTTGATATTCAAAAATAAATATCAATAAAAGATAATTCGAGATTAAAAATATCGACGATATTTATCGATTACTTTCTAAAAAAATATCGATATTTTGATATATCGATATTTTTTGCCCTTCCCTAGTATTGTCATTCCCATTTGTCACAGGGCTGCCAGATTGTATATTTGGATACAAAACGTGTATAATCGGATTATTCATTGTATCTATTGCGTATAGGTAGTCATTCAGTATAATTAGATACAAAAAAAAAACACGGCTATTGGCATATTTATTTCTAAAAGAGACCTCCTTGAAAAGGAACGTTGTGTACTTATTCGCCTTTTAGTGTCACGACGAATGATGAACAGAGACGGAGATATATACAGTATCAGTATGCTTACCAACTTGACAATATGATTTATAGTGGTGTGGTGGTTTTTTTTTTTTAGTCTGTGAACGTTTGGCTGGTTTGGTGTGGTGTTTGTTCATCTGTGGGACGTGTTTTCCTTTTTCCATGTAGAATTGTTGACTGTCGTGTAGACATGCGAAATGTAGCTCACCGAAAAGAAAAGAGAGATATAGCTCGTTTGATCAAAAGATCTATATCACTCTTTTAGCTCCTTAGCTCACCGAATAAATCTTTTAACTCTTGAGCTCAATTGACTCACTTGCGAGCTACTGATCAATTTGAGCTGTGCTATTATACGCGAGTCAAACGAGACAACTAGCTCAGTAGCTCTATAAAATCTTTGATGTTCTTTAGTTCATTTAATTTAGTTGCGAGCTAAAGATACAATTAGATTCATTAGGTTGTTTTATTACAAATAAATATTAAAATGATGTCTTTTTTCTTTAAACTTAATATTATTTAGCTTATAACACTTATTTAACACTACCTACCTATTACTTACTAACTACAAGCAACTAAAACTAAACTGCGCTTAGCAACATGCGACACGATATTCCGCCGAAACAAACAAACAAATTTGAGTACATTTAAAAAAAATAGCGGCGTTTGTTTTGTTTACAAAAACACAAAATCACAAAGTATTCCCTAAGGATTTTCATACTTATGTAAAAGTGCTAAAGCATTATTTATTTTACAATGACGTATTGAGCCGAAGTGTCGGTCAGTGACTAGTGAGCTACATACAATGCGTCAAATCGTTCACCTGTTCGTCGGGAAAGTTCGGCGGCTGTCGGCGCTTCGGTATCGTTCGTTACTCGCATAGTTGGAGTATTGAGTCAAAGAGCTAAATGAGCTAGTGAGCTATTCCGTGAGCGACTGAGAGATTGCGATTAAAGAGCTAGCTCAATTTTATCTCTCATTCGCGAGCTACCCATGTCTACTGTCGTGTGTTGTGTGTTTTGGCGCCTGTTTTGGTTACTTTGGTCGGATTGTTCAAGTTTTGCGTTCTGCGTCAAGCAAGTTATTAATCAATTAATGAATAATGTCTCATATTATGTGACTTAAAGCTGTGTGACTGACTGACTCATATTGTGTGGCTGAAAGTGAAAAGTTGTATATTTCATGATTTTTATGTGTTTTACTTACATCGAACAACAAAATTTGTTCGTTCCATTTGAAAAGCGTCCTAGTCTCCTAGACCATGAAAGTTTAGGTCTGGATAATAAACTTTCAGCAGCACAATATTGGAAAAAGTGTTTTCACTTAGTGATCGACATGGTAACAAAAGCTTTTCAAATTTAAAAGCAGTCATAGCACTTTTGCTTATATTGCCATTTTCGTATGCATCTGTTGAGCGTACTTTTAGTCATTAAAAAAAAATCGCAAGATAGAAAATGTTTGAAAACTAAAACAATAGCTGCTCTTGTGAGTACAAAAAATGGCATAGCCAAACACGGTGCATTACTTTTGAGCCTTCTTGCGCTATGCTAGACAAAAAATTAATCTACAAGAAGAAATCTGCATGATGGTTGGTTTCTTGTGGTTGCATGAATGGAAATTGGTAAGACCAGAACTAACTATATTAACTAACTATCCTACTATGTTAACCTGTGCTTCTCATTTACCACTTTCTTTTTGTGTGTTACTTTTGTTTTTGCTTTCGCAAGGCACTTCGCAAATGACAAGTGTAGGTAGGTAGGTACATAGTAATTGTTGAAAATTAATAGGGGAGTAAAACGATTGATGGCAGTCTAAATCGACGCAATCTTCGTATGTATTCACGTGAATGTGATTCATATTATTTAATTTAATTCAAGATTTTCTTTTTCTTCTCTTTTTGGCAACTGAGCCGGTGTCGACTATTCTGCCAGTGTCTAAATTCAAGATTTATGTCACCAATGTGAATGATATTGATAAAAATGATTGAGTGTGACCAGTACTAAAAAGGATAGACACGTACCTGGTTGATTTGATTGATTCGAAGAATGAACAAAAATCATAAAAATTTAATATAACGAAACGGTGGCGACTAAATACAGGCCAGCATTATTTTTTTTATTTTCAAGTAATAAAAAAATTGTGTATAAAAAATAATTATGTATAATGCAGTCGAATTTCGTATAATTGCAGACACTCGACCGTATAAACGAGATTAATGTGCTGGCAGCCCTGATTTGTCAGTCTGTCGTCAAAGCTATTTGATTTGAAATTTTTCCTAAATGTTTTGTAATACATTTGCATAACATACAAAATAACTACGTTGGTTTTCTAATAATGTAACAGAATAATTTCAGAAAAAAAAAGCAATATAATGTTCTTCAGAAATGCTTGGTGTGCGGCAGAGATGACGAATAGCCGGTATGAAATTTTTTTAATTTACACGTTTTATTGATGATTTTAATTAATGTAAGAAGATTTAATTATGTTTTTGCAAATTTAAGGAGACCACTGCTCGTCCATCAAGGCCGTAGTTGCGTCGGAAATGTGCGAATAGTGGTCCGCAACTCTATCCACAATAGTCGGCGCGGCGGTCGGAGGACGGTGCTGGAGCCTGATCCACTGTCTCAAATACAAATAGAATCCGGGCCACTATATGCTAGGGCTCTGTGGAAACCTTTCTTTTTTACAGTTGGGGTAAAAAATTCATAAGATAATGTTTGTAATTGCAATACACACCATTATTTTTTTTTTGTTTTGAATGGACAGAAATTGTTTGATAAACATAATGACAATATGATATTATTGAGTTTCTTATTTTCTTAAAGTATACAATAAATATCAGAAGAGAAATACAAGTAAACCCTGATAAATAAATTATTGAATGATACCTATTAATTTTCCAATACCAGTAAATGTTGGAAAATAATTAAATTCATGCATATATCTTCCAGGTATCCACATTAAGTCTAACTGGCTGTGTGATATGGGAATATGAGACTCTACGTTCACATGCCTCATCATTCCTCAAAAAACCAGGAAGCTGGTTGAGTGCTCAGCAAAGAAAATTTAAGACACATCTTGTAAGTATTGTAGTTTGAAGCCCTGTGATATATAGATAGATAGATAGTATATTGTTTATTTAACACCAATAATTGAACACACCTTATTCACACACAATATAATTGAGGCCATGAGAGCCAGAGTGGCCTAACCGCAAAATCGACTTATTGAAAAAATGTCAGCTAGACCACTCTGGCTCTCATGTCCACAAAAAATTCAACTGTCTAAATAAGGTCAAAATGTTGAACTAAATTTTAGGCCAATTTGGTGCTATGACTTTTACCGTTTAGAGCAGTTTTATCAATGAAAATCAATACCGTAAAATGGGGCTAATTAAAACACTTTTTTCGTAAAACAGGTTTTTATAAAAATTGTAATAACTCAAATGATATGGAATATTATTTTTTTAGTAGATTACACAATAAACTATAAATAGTAATGATCGTAGTATAACTTCAGTTAATAGATTTGAAGATATATTACTTTACCGTTGCTATTCCAAATATCGTATCAATGGGGTTATTTGTAGTCTCACTTTTTTGCATTGGTTTTTCTTAATTTTTATAGCTGTGTTAAATAAAAGTCAGTTAGGTGTATTTGGAAAAGTTATAGGGTGAGAAGTAGCCTTCATTTCGCCTTAATTTCACTCTCTATATGCCAAAGATAAGCCAAAAATTACAACTTAACATTTATTCACTAAGAGACCTATTGCTTCTTTAGGGTTATTTGGAATGTAATGTTAATATATCAAAGGTATTCTTAATGAAAGTGAAGCTATATTTGGAATATTTAAGGGCAAGCATGATCTATCTATGTAAATAAAAATGAACCGCTAACTGTGTTGCTAAGCGCAAAACTCGAGAACGGCTGAACAGATTTCGATTTCGCATAAAGAATAACTATTGATAATTCAGGTGCGACAATCAACCATGCAGGAAATACATTGCAGTTTAGGTAAATTATTTTGTGAGTATGTAGAGAAATATCTTGCCCTTAACATGCTCAAAATGCGCAATTGGGACTATTTGGAACTATGATTAAATTCCTTGGCAATGTATAACATGCTTTAAAGGGGCTATTTGAAATTTCGTTCCAATTAACCCCAAAACAGAAAAATCTAAATATATGCCAGCTCGAAAAAGGTAGAAACTTGCAAATAGAAACACTGAAAAGCGCATAAAACACACTATTACTTAGTTTATTCAATTTCTTACATACCTGTCTAGATTTTGTGTATCAGACGAAAGTTATCTAGGCACGAAATACACCAAAAATACAACACTTTTTAAAATTACGAGCTGAACCACTTAGAAAGCCGTTATCTGTCAAAATTCCTTTGTGACAATGACATTAGTTGTTACTGTATTGCCAAATGGTAAAATATAATTCCTACTGTTCTCAGATATAAATATCCACATGATCAAAACTTTTTTTTCATAAATTTCAAATAGCCTCGTGAGTTCTAAATAACCCCATCTTACGGTATTTCAAAAAATACAGTTAGCTCTCATGGCCTCAATTTAATTACCATGAATTTATGATTTTGAACTATTTTATCAGCCTTGTTAGTTGAGTGGTTGCAAGCGCGACTGCTGAGTATGAGGTCTCGGGTTTGATTCCTGTGCGGAGTTTGGAAGATGGTGGTGCGATACCTCCGAGCCTCGGAAAGCATGTTAACCTGTTGGTCCCGGCTGTCATTTTGACATCTTTGACAGTCGTTACAGGTACTGCCCTGCACTAACTAAAAGGCTGTTAAGCCACAAAAGGTCATTTATCCCTTTTTAATGTATCCTTAAACTACTTTCAATTCTCCATCTTCTGGTCTAAGAATCATTTTCCTACAATGAATACTTTTCGAAATACAGCAATTTTGCTGAGCAGTTAAACCACATAGTTTTTGTCACTTCCTTAGTTAAAAAGCGATTAAACCACAATAATATACATACAATACTAAAATATAATACAATACTAAACGTTAATTAATATTTACAAAAAGCAAACGTTATATATTGAGCACAGAAACTATGGCCACAAAAATAATTTACAACCATCGTCCTAGCTAGCGTAGTTTTGTAGAAAACTTATTTTTACGTTTACTCTAAAAGTACTTTTTGGGGTTAGCGGCTTTTTAGTTAGCGTAGGGCAGGGTAGTTAGAAGACAGTAAATCTGACACTGGTCTAGTCAAGGGAATTGTGTTACGCAGCTACTGGGTTGTGGAGGTCAGATAGGCAGTTGCTCCATGTAAAACTCTAATATAACGCTGCATCTGGTCAGACTAGAAGCTGACCCCAAAAGTTGGGAAAAGGATAAGGCGATAATGAACTTTTTTTTTTTTTTTTTTTTTTAACGTGGTAAAATTATCAAATAAGTCCTCCCACTCCTGGCAGGGTGGGAGGGACTGTCAGACTTTTACTGACTAAATCCACGGTGTTCCTTCAATAACCCTTTACATACGCGCCGCCGGGTCGACGCATGGTCCATGGTCGGACAGCGAGTTGCCCTTTACTCGCTGTCCGCATGCCCGCGCCTACGGTGGCCGGAGATCGTCAGCCGACGTCCTGAACTAACTAAACTTATTGTATAAAAATTATCTATTCAAATAATTAATGTTTTGTTTCAGCAAAGAGCTGAGCCAGGACCGCTAACTAAATGGTGGAGAGGGCTAAGAGATAGTGAGAAAGTGTTTTATCCAATATTGGCTGCTAATGTATTGGTGTTTGCTGCCTGGCGGGTGAGGGCTCTGCAGCCCTATATGATCAAATACTTCTGTTCAAACCCAGCAGGAAGTATGTTTTTATTTATAAAAAAGTACACTATTGTCATGAACCAGCTCCAGACAAGCATATTTGAGCGTTTTCACAAAAAGTGTACCCCCCATTTTTCGGTTGTCCCTTGTGTTTGAAGTATTACTAACAAGTAATATGATATGACCTCGTGAATATTTTAATGACTAAGCATTAAACACATTTTAAACTAGTAAATGAAATGCCACAAATATGAAAAAAAAAATGAGAGCAATTAAAATAATGACCAATTTTAGTCAGCAGGAAGTCAATTTTTAACGTGTCCCCCACTCGAATTTCTCGATGTTAAAACTATTCTGAAAATTTTTTGTATGATATATATTAAGTTTTTGGTACGGTTTGAAAGTACTCTAACTCGCCTATCGTCTCCGATGCTTTTTAACACCTAAAATACACAGAAACACAATTCAACTACCAACAAACATGTAAAAAGTGGTACCGCTCAGACATGACAGGTTTGTCATGGCTAAAACTGCTATTTAAATAATAAATAAGGATTTTTTTTTAATTTCTGAACTGGCAAAATTAACCTTCCAGTTCACTGTTCGAAATAAAATAAAAACTAATTGTGATACGAAACCGAGTAAATAATATGTGTATTTTGTTGTGCCACGAACATCAAGATTTCTTGTGTCGGATTTGAGACACAATAACTGCTAATTCCGGTAAGTTTACATCATTTCACAATATGTAAAAGATTAACAATTTCATAATATAGTTAATAACAAAGGTGAATGCTCATAATTGCCCCAGCCCCGGCGCAAAAGCAACTTATCTCAGATTTTTGTCCATTTCAAGTGTATTAAAAAAATATATGTGTGATATCTGTAATCACAGTCATACATAGCAAAAAATGCTTTGATTATTTTTGTAGGCGCAGATTTTTATTTAACGTTATTATCACAAATCGCGTATTTCTATGACGACGTGTCGCTAATAGAAACACATAAAAGTATCAGTAGTGTCCCGGCGACACGTAGTATATAATATTTAAGGGTAATATATAATAAGTACAAGGTATAATACGGAATTTGTTTTTTCTATAATATCACAATTCCAAGTCTATTAATACGCTATCTAAGAAAGCAGCCGGGTGTTCGAAATCGTTATGTCTGGCGCAGCCTAGATACTATAAAATACTGATTACATGGGCACAACTTCCAAGTGTCCGACGACCGTGAATACAAGAGCAATAATGAAGTAAAGATATTTAACCGTAAAAAAATCTTGAAGCCCTGGATCACCCCAGGTATATTAAAATGTCTTAGAAATCGCGATAACCTATACAAGAAACTTAAAAAAGAACCAGATAATGAGGTATTAAAAGCTACTTATAAAAGGTACAGAAATTTTTGCACATCCTTATTAAAAAAAATAAAAAGGAATTATGAGAAGCAACAAGTGCAGGATGCAGGTAAAGACAGCAAGAAACTTTGGAAAGTAGTTAAGGAAATCACTTATTTAAATAAACGTAAAGATAACTCACATGAATTAATAAATAATAACAATCCTAAAAGATCAGTTAATCTTGCAAATGAATATTTTGCAAACGTGGGCCGCAAGTTAGCTGAAAAGATAGCCAAAAATAATCCTCAAACTGAACTTCCCACCCTAAAGTCATGTTGCGATTCGTTTACACTTCTGCCTACCGATGATGATGAAGTTCGAACACTAATAGCGAATCTTAAAAGTGATTGTGCAGTTGGCCTGGACATGATATCCAGTGATATCTTAAAAGCGAATAGTGATATTTTAACTCCGGCAATTACGTACATATGTAACCTATCGCTTTCAACTGGAGTTTTCCCTACAGTTTATAAAAGGTCGCGTATTCTTCCAATTCACAAGGATGGGGACAGAAGCTGTGTCAATAATTATAGACCTATTTCCATTCTTCCTACACTCTCAAAAATCCTAGAGCGTGTTATTAATAAGAGAATTATTATATATTTGGAGTCAAAAAATCTTCTGTCGCAAGCTCAATTTGGGTTTAGGGCAAACAGGTCTACATCGGATGCTGTGTTGGAACTCACTAATTATGTTGTTAAGAACCTAGACAGTAAAAATAAAGTAATAGGTGTATTCTTGGATTTAGCGAAGGCATTTGACACGGTTTCTGTCCCTATACTGGTGAAAAAGCTCGAATATCTAGGTATCCGGGACCTGCAGTTAAAATTACTGAAGGATTACCTAACTGATAGAACACAGTGTGTACAAATTGATAATAACATTAGTGAAGAGATCCCAGTGACTTTTGGAGTTCCACAGAGAAGTATCCTGGGACCCACACTATTTCTAGTGTATATCAACGATCTTTGTCAAATGACAATTCCTAATGCAAAGATTGTCACCTTCGCAGATGACACGGCATTGCTTTTTAATGGTATCACATGGGATGAAGCTTTTTCAAATGCTCAAAGAGGGTTTAACATCGTTACTGGATGGCTAACAGAGAACATCTTAACGCTCAATGTTTCAAAAACCAATGTTATTACCTTCTCCAATAGGCCCAACGATAAGCCTAATCCATCGTTCCATGTTATCTCGCATTCATGTAATTGTCAGAATCATATAAACTGTTCCTGTCCTAAACTGTCAAGCACAGACTCAACTAAGTATCTTGGTGTAATTATAGATAGGAATATGAAATTTCACCAACATATTGATTTGGTCGCTGCTAGAGTGCGTAAATTGATGGTGATTTTCAAGGCCGTTAGACATGTTGCACAAATGGATGTTGTTAAGACCGTTTATTACGCGCTTTGTCAATCACAGCTAATTTACTGCATCACCTCGTGGGGAGGTGCTTGTAAAACTACTTTCCTTAAATTAGAAAGAGCACAAAGAGCACTGTTAAAAGTGAGTTCATTCCTACCGTTCTTCTATCCTACAAAAGAGTTATATGGTAAATGGGAGGTTCTAACCGTCCGTCAGCTCTTTATTTATTATACAGTTATTAAGCAACATTCTCTGATAATATATGAACCAGATAAATTAAAAAATCCACGACGTAATAACAGAGTCTGCACTTCAATTTTATTTAAAACCAGTCTAGCACATAGATTTTTTTGCTACCAAGGTTCTCATTTGTACAATACATTAAATAAAGTATTATGTATATATCCATTACCAAAATCAAAATGCAAATCTGTATTGATGGAGTGGTTACAAAAATTAGATTATAATCGTACTGAAAAGCTGCTTCAGTCATGCTAAACAACACATTCCAATATAGATACCAACAAACTCACTCTAGTACCCGCACACACATTACACGCTCGTACATGCACACACTCACACACACACACACACAAACATGATAATCATTCTACTTTGTAATAATTTCACTCTACTCATATTCAAATTAGGCACTTAGTTTTAATTTCAGTTTCATAGTATTGTATGTTTAATTTTTTTTTCCTCGTACTTTGTATTTTCCAAATAATTCTACTGGAGCATGTTTAAATATAGTATTTAAATTAATGTTTTATTGTATACTTTGTTTTTTCCGTTGGGTGGGGACCTGGTGATCTGTAATTCAGGCATTTCTATGCCTAACACAGACACCAGCTCCTCACAAGTTGTAATATAAGATGTACATTTATGATGTCACTGTTGTTAGCTTGTAATTTGTGAGGAGAAATAAATAAATATATTATTATTATATTATTATTATTATAATACCCTTTTATGGCGGCCTGACCCTGTGTCTCGGCATTGTACAAAACGTAAGTATAGTACGTTTTGCTTCGCACATGCCGAGATTGTATTTTGCATAAATAAAACATTTTCTTCATTGTTGATTAAAATTCTTTCTGAATGTCGATAATAAAAGACTTCGTATACTCCTGTTATTTTAATATGTTCGCTGCAGTAAGACCGTGATTGCTTCAAATGGTACGTACCGATTACAATCACAATTATATCTTCATGTGTTAGTTCAGCGAAATCGAAAGGTGGTTGTTAACGTCCAATCTATCGAATGTGACTCTTTGACTATTTATATTATTTTCTTCGATATAATCAGCCAGAACATTCGGTCTATTTAAATTCAGTCTAATAGATTCTATGAATTCATTCGTTTATGGACTACCGTCAAAAGGTTCTTGAAAGCAGTTGATGATGGCTCCTGCTATTTTAAAATCGCTAAAAGTATTTAGAGAGGCGCGATTGAAAATTCTTTGTCTGAGATTTCAAGATTGAAATCTCTTTTGAACTTACCGTTAACGGCTTCAATCACCCATCTAAAAATAGTTACTAGTCTTGACTTGTTTTGCGTCGACGGTGGTCAATTGAGTTTCATCTCGTCGTTTAGTCGGGGGCATATTTGCAACATGTCCATAGGTTTCTATGAGTGGTATCGCATCACGAAAACCTCTGTCCAATATTAGAACATCGCCCTCTTCAAATAAATAATGAAATGCGCCGTCTTCAATCGGTTCTTCGTGATTTTCTAATATTTTTGTCATGATGTTAGCATCCGTAGTTGTAGCGGCATAAGGTCCGACTATATCAACTATATGACCATCGCCACAAGTAATAATAAATGGTTTTATAAAGTTTCTGTATTTATAGAGGCTGTAAGTTAGAGCTTTTTTCAATGAATAAGTAAGTGCCATCCATTAATCAGGGCTTTTGGAGACTCTTCATTTCCGAAGATGTAGTTTGGAAGGATTCTGTTTCTTTCAATTATCTCGTCTCGGGTTATATGGTCTAGCCCTATGTGCAGTGGCATAAAATCAGCCAGTAAGCATGTTCTGACCAAATGGATTTTCCTGTCAATGGTTCTTCTTGACAAGTTGAAAATAGAACACAACCTAGCACTGGGTTCGCCAGTTCTAATCTTGCTTAAATATATAAACAAGTCTATTTCTGATGTATTAGATTGTTGTTGTAAACTTGGAGCTTGATTCAGGAGCCGATTGAATTTTTCGCGGTTTAGTCCGGTCCAAAAATTAAGCTCATTATCCACTATTTCGTTTATATCAAAAAATGTTCTTGTTTCAAGGGCACGTGTATAGATGCAATAGAACTCGTTTTTTATCGAGAATGGCAAACTATATCGTAATAAAAATAATTTCAATTTCATTAAAAAAATTTTAATGCAGTATAATATGCAATATTTTATATTATGAATATCACTGCCGATGCCGCCTATATATAAGTAGTTAAGTAGCCTTTATTTCATATTTTGCTTGCTTTTAAGTAATATGGTTGAATAAAAAATAGGATAACCAAAGCAGTTTTTTCTTTGTATGACTATGATTACGGACATCACATATATTAAATATCATATATTTAATACCCATAAAATGTACAAAAATCTGAGACAGGTTTTTGCGCAGGGGCTGGGGTAATTTTGTATGAAATTTGCGCATTCTTCTTTAGTGTAAATGTTTTCGTTAGAATACAGTTCAGAATATTATAAGGGAAGAGAGCGTCACGTCAGTTTTACGATATTTTATCCCGTGACCTACAAGGCTGACCAGCAAAGTCGCAAAACCGACACCATAAAGCAAGGTTTACATTAGGATTTATAGTTCTTTACTTATTTACTTTTTTGTATTATGTCTTTCCGTCTGTTTGAATAGTGGGTTATTTTTTAAAACAAGTATCGTTTATTTACTTAGGTTTATTAAGTAGTACGTACGTAGAACTTTTTCTAAAGTTTTTATGTCACTATTCTTTAAAATTCTTGTTATTTATAAATCATTAAATACATTTTAGGATCCACGATGCCACTCACTAGAGCAGAAAGGTCTAGGAGGTATAGAGAAAAGATGAAAAAGGAAAATCCTGATAAGCTTGAGGCATAAAGGATAAAAAATTTACAAAGAATAAAACAAAAGAAAAAAAAAATCAGAAATGACCGAAAAAAGCTGAGAACAGGAGAAAAGTGACAGTCACTTTAATTGAGACCAATGATGATTTTAAAAAATAATATAATGTTTATTAAAAGAATAACTGATTATCAGTGATCGGAATAGGTAGAGCTATTTAGGTTCATTGACCGCAAACATTGATGTTAATATGGATATTCCACGGGATTCCTACTGATACGGGATTTTATTGAATTTCATTATTTTTGTCAATATGTATAAAATAAATAGTTTGTATGGTAATATGTTTGTGTACAACTTCAGAATAAAAATGTTTAATTGATTGTTGAATAAGAAATTGTTACTTAAAAAAATATATGTGGTTTAATGAATCAAGTTTATCTATTTGTTATACTATTCTTAATCCCATCCTTCTTATATTTACCCGCCAGAAAGGAAGTGTAATCTTTCAATAGTCCCGAAGGCGAGAAAGTTTTTTATGATTTTACTACTTAAAAACCAAATCCTCTCGGGACTCGGGGCATATCCATATTATTCTATCCTATGGCAAGTACATAAAACAGCTCTACCTATTCCGATCTATGCTGATTATAGAATAACACAATTTGTACTGCTTAGATTTGTTAAATTTATAAAAATTATGAAATGCCGTAAGCAAAGGTTGTGAAAATACTTTAAGTATTACTCGAGTTATAAAAGTAACAACTATATTAAATTTGTGATTATTTATTATAATTTTATATTTTTTTTTATTTTAATTCGCGCAACACGCAAATACTAGTCATATTATATAAAGCTAAATTACCACTCACTCACTCACTGACTCACTCACTCACTCATTGACATAATTGTTCTCCCAGATGGTGGATGGGGAGGTGGGTATATTTTGACAGATTCTTAAACAAGTAACTCTCAAACCTACAGGAAAAGTGCCAAACCTCCCCTTTTCACCCCCCTTCTCCCCCCTCCCTATCGTATCTCGGAAACTACGAGACCCGTATTTTTTTTTACGGATTCGTATAGAGGAGGCTCGATAAAATAAAAACCATTTTTCAAAGTTGCCCCCCTTGCCTCCCCTTCTGGTGAGAAGGGGAGGCAAGGGGGGCAACTTCCACCCAAAGGGGGTGCCCTTTGGGCGGATCTCGGAAATTAAGAGACATGGAACATTTTTTTTTCTTCCTCCCCAACCTCCCCTAAAATTGAAAAGGCTGTAAATTCATAACGGTTAGAGATAGCCATTAGGTGTTTGAACAAATATTATAAGTAGGCGTCGAAACCTGTCCGGTGGTGCGTAGGGCCTGAGTGGAGCGAACCTGCCGCCGACCTCCGTAGCGTAACGGTTTTGTTTGACATTTTACTACATTTAGGTGTTTTAAAAGTGAACAATCCACCACCACAAGCACGCGAGGTGACCGTGAAAAATACGGGTCTCGTAGACGCGAGGAAACTACGAGACCCGTATTTTTTTTACGGATTTGTATAGAGGAGGCTCGGTAAAGTAAAAACCATTTTTCAAAGTCGCCCCCCTTGCCCCCCTTCTCACCCCCTTTAGGCGGATCTCGGAAATTAAGAGATTTGGAACATTTTTTTTTCAGATTCATTTAGAGGGGCAATGCTTTAGTCAAAATAATTGTGCAACCCCCCCCATCACGCCCCCCCATTTTTTTTTAAAAGTGAAAACTATATATATATGTATTACTTGTGAGATATATTGTGTTTTCATGCGATGGCCGAGTCAATCTATTTATTTAAAACGGTAAAGATTTTTAATATTGATATGGTCACTATAAGATGTCGTTAGGTTAGATAATTACGTAACAACTTAAGACAGAAGGTCCCTTAAGTAGGGACTGAATAAATTAATAACCGACTTGGTATTACATGGATCTCACAACTTTTTACGGTAGAACAACTAAGTTGCGAGACTTGGTTTTTTGACAAGTATTGTTTTTTATGGGATTTAAGATTTCCGAAGATACCAGAATTAAAATTACAGTGGATAGATAAGGTTACTAGGGAATATTGGTTTCTAGTTTTGTTTTTATTGATATAATGTTGAGAAGAGTCAAATCGTGAAAATAAGAAACCTATATTCATTCTTTTTAGGCTTCAAATAGTATGGCGGACTCTAATACTAATTAACTTGAGCCTTAATTAAAATATTTTTACTATGGGATTTTTACTCGGTATTTTTACAATGTTAACATCAATTTTTTCGATACCGACTACTTTCCCTTAATCAAGTAGACCAATCCCTAACCAGGCATATCTACGCAACTTGACCTTGAACTGACCAATTACAGCTCTGGATTTCTCTCTCCCGCCCGACCCATAACAGTGAGTCATGTTCTTCAAAAAAATCGGCCTATACGCTCTCTAGTGGTTATATACTTTCTGTCACAGACGAACATTTTAATTTTATTTATAGATTTTGCTAGTTGCACACTATTATTTATTAGTATATAAAATATGACAGTTATAACTGAATCTTTATTTATTTACAGGTTCAAGATGTCTTCCAATGTTGCTGTCCACATTCAGCCATTACTCAGCAATGCATTTGGCTGCAAATATGTATGTTCTCTACAGTTTCATGCCAGGTAAGTTTGCTTATAAAATAGGAAAAAAAATCATATTTCTATTAATTATAACTGTGTATTATTATATGTGTTAATAAGGATTCTTTCCGTTTGCGGGATTAGATTTTAACTAAAACAACGTGTTTTCAGTACGATTCTTATATTTGCACTAAAAAATCAACTTAAGGTATTGACTGTATATCTTCTTCTTCTTGACTGTGACTCATAACTTTGTAGGTATAGGTAGAATGAAGCTAATTGGACATTCCGCCCACCAAATTACACATTGTGAATAACTAACTCAAATTCATAACACAAAGAAAAACTAAGCTAAACTTATTTGAGGTTAATTAAAAATAAAAGGTTAATAAAGCGGGAAAGTTTGTTTGTTTGAACGGGCTAATTTTCTAAAGTACTTGGTGGATTTGGATGAAATTTAGTATGAAGCGGCATAATATACATGTGAATATGCGTGTGCTTCTCTTTATGAATAGCTAGAGAGAAACACTATCACCTAAGATACAGGGTGTGTCCTAGTTTGGGTGCTAGAAGTTTTAAAAATATACCTAACTTAGCCTAATTCTATAGTGTATATTTTTAATGAATTACTTTTTGTTTTTAAATTTAAATTCTTTTAAAGTTATCATTATTATCCAAAGAATTCGAAACAGTTGTGATTCGGCAGTACAGATAGTGTGAGATGTAAGAGAACGCATTGTATTAACAAGATATACCTACATACTTAGCTGTGTATCCGACTGTTCGGCACTTTATTGACACAACAGAACGCTCGAAGAAGTTCGATTACGTTGAACTGAAGCTCTAACTTGTTCAATTGTGTCTTCCGTTCTTGTTGACCTTGGGCGTCCCGCAGGCTTCTGTTTGAGAGTCGAACCAGTAGCTTCGAACTTTCTGACCCACGATCGAATCACACTTTCCTTCGGACACTGATTTAGGTCATGTAATCCAAACTCACGCCGAAATAAACGCCGAACAATAGCGCACGAATCGCGATTTTTGTAATAATGTTTAACGCAGAATGCACGTTGCGCTCCGGTGAAGTGATACATCGGGACTAAATTTCCGAGAACCAAGCTACTTAACCCCACCACCCGCGCAGTCCCCTCTCTACAGCTTCAAACGCAAGTGTTTTTAAAATCGTACGCCTTTCTGGCCCACCCTGTACAAGACTCGTAAGGTATCTGGAATCTAAAAGTCTTCTTTCAGATTAACAATATGGTTTTCGTGAGGGTAAATCAACAGATCAAGCTGTAAATACTCTCGTTAGTTCCATAACGAATAGCCTTGAAAAAGGGAAGAAGTGTCTAACTATCTTTCTTGATTTGGCCAAGGCGTTTGATACGATTTCTGTCCCGATGCTGCTTAACAAACTGGAAATGTTAGGTATCAGAGGGACACAATTGCAACTCTTCAAAAGTTACCTCACGGGGTGTCTTCAGTGTGTCCGGGTCGGAAACTGCCACAGTGGCGTCCTTCCCATTACACACGGCGTTCCGCAAGGAAGTATCCTGGGACCCTCATTTTTTCTCGTTTATATTAATCTCAGCTCCCCCATGGCGAAATAATCTCATTTGCGGATGATACTGCTCTCACATTTTCTGCCAGTACATGGGAAGAGGCCTTGGATGCAGCTCAATCTGGTTTTGATGCCGTAAGGGAATGGCTTGAGGACAATGTTTTGACCTTAAATGTGGACAAAACTAAGTATGTTTGCTTCAGTGTAAGGTCTAGCACAAAACCTAACTTAGATATTCATAGTATTGTTACGAGCTGGGGTTCGGGATAGAAATAATTAACGCCAATTAGACCAAAATTAACCCTTTAATTAAGTAAACATAAAATAAAAATTAACACAGTTATTCACACTACAATACTTGTCACTTAACACTTAAATCGCACTGAAATTATTATTTTTTATATATATAGTTGATTTGTGTTTTTATATATAGTTGTTGATGTTGATTATCGCTGGCGCATCGCCGTTTGTCTTGTAGTCCGATGATGGAACGGGCTTGGTGGAATAAGACTGTGCAATTCCATCGCACACTCCCCGAAATGTAACCGATAGAAAACTGATAGGCTTGCAACACGTCGCCGATGTTCTAGGCTCTGGAGCCTTGTCTCGACCAGTTTCTCGTTGCCGATGAGCCTTTTAGCCCGTTTCTCTATAGACTCAAGTGCATCAAGCTGGTATTTAGCAGATCCGTCCCAGAGATGAGAGCAGTACTCCATACACGACCGAACTTGCGCTTGATAGAGGTTGAGCAGCTGTTCCGGTGTGAAGTACCGTCTCACCTTTGCTAGGATTTCCAACTTTTTAGCAGCCAATTGAGCCTTAGCCTCGATAAACGGACCAAAATTAAGGGTGGATGTCAACGTAACCCCAAGAAGTTCGACGCGATCAGTTATCGGCACGGTTACACCACGGAAAGAAGGAGCCGGTTGAAATTGGCTCCTTTTTGCAGAGAAAAGACACGCCTGGGTCTTGGCAGCATTCAAATTGACCAAGTTGGCGTCACCCCACTCAGAGACAGCCTTCAAAGTCAAGTTCAAGCACCCCACCATTGCCTCTCGGAGAGACTGGACTTGTGACCCACTAGCACGCGCGCTGGATATGTATCTCTCAGCAACAGTGCTGTCGTCTGCATACCCAAAGGTACCGAATAGGTAAGAATAAAGATGCTGAGAGAACTGACCCCTGAGGGACCCCGGCATTAATAGCCAATTTGCCAGACGAGCAACCATCAATAACCACTCGAATAGTCTCTAACTCGAATCACTTGTATAGCTTTGATTATATCGCCTCGTATCTTCTAATAAGACTGCCGTCTGCGTTCCTCTGCGATCTATTTATACCCCGGTCTATGAGTTCTAGAACATTCTTGTAAAATCGACTCACTGCCTATACTGACAAGAATGTTTCAGTAGCTACTTGAGCTACTCAGTACTGCTACTCGCCGCCAGATGGCGTGAGTGTTTCGAACGTTCTAGATTTCTGTCGAATTTTCTCGACGTACTTCATTCGTACATGCTTGACCCGAGCATCGTTAGACCCGTAGTAACGCGCCAGTCGATTAACATGAACAATCTTTGGCGCAGCTCGTGGACCTTTCTGGATCCGATAAGTGACGTCATTAATCTTAGTCACAACGCGGTATGGTCCATCCCATTTTCTCTGTAACTTCGGCGACTTTCCTTTGCTGCGCACCGGATTATGTAACCAAACGAATGAGCCTTCATCAAATCCTGCATTGTTCATCTTTCGGTCGTAACGAGTCTTCACCTTCTGAGACATTTGTTGACCGGATTGTCTGACATGTTCGTATATGTCGTTCATTCTGTTTCGCAATTCACTCGCGTAGTCTGTTACACTACAAGGTGCATCCGGCGGTATACCAGTGATTAGGTCTGCAGGCAACCTAAGCTCTCGTCCGAAGTTCACGAACGCAGGTGTAACAGCTGTACTCTCATGAACTGCACTTCGGTATGCCAGAAAAAACGGCTGAATGTGTTTGTCCCAATCCTTTTGCCTGCTTTCCACAACTTTGGCCAGATATCTCTCCCAATATCTGGTTGAAAAGTTCCACCAGTCCATGAGATTGCGGGTGATAAGAGGTGGTCCTGGTTTTTTGAGTACCCATTACTCGACATGTCTCCTGAAATATCTGAGACTCAAAATTCCTTCCTTGATCGCTGTGAATTTCCAAGGGTACTCCGTAGCGACAAAATAATTCGTTAACCAATTTATCGGCCACTGTGGTAGCTTCTTGGTTAGGAATGGCAAAAATTTCTGGCCACTTTATGAAATAATCCATTACGACCATAAAATACCTGTTCCCACTCTCGCTCTCAAGAAATGGTCCCACAACATCTAGCGCTATCCGTTCCCACATCCGTCGTGGTAAAGCTGTAGAACTTCAGGTACCTTCGCCTTTGGTACGACCATTTATATTCCTGGAGGCGAGCAGCCTGCTCTTCCTGGCGGCGGGCTTGCTCCTGCAGCATAGCCATCAATGCAGCCATATCAGAAGCAACCGAAGCTATAGTCACAGGGGCCACTCCAGAAGTACTCGCAGACGCCTCCATCGTCTGCTGATTTCCACCCGAAGCTGGCAAAGGTGAGCCTTCGAATCGCCTTTGGTCGATCTCCGCCTGTCGTTGATTTCTTATTCTTACACCCTCCATGTCGTCTTTCGGTAAAACCGACATTTTTTCTATCCCACTTCTGACATCAAATTGTTACGAGCTGGGGTTCCGGATAGAAATAATTAACGCCAATTAGACCAAAATTAACAGTTTAATTAAGTAAACACAAAATAAAAATTAACACAGTTATTCACACTACAATACTTGTCACTTAACACTTAAATCGCACTGAAATTTACTTGTATAGCTTCGATTATATCGCCTCGTATCTGACTGAAGACTGACGTCTGCGTTCCTCTGCGATCTATTCGTACCCCGGTCTATGAGTTCTAGAACATTCTTGTAAAATCGACTTACTGCCTATACTGCCAAGAATGTTCCAGAAGCTACTTGAGATACTCAGTACTGATACTCGTCGCCAGATGGCGTTAGTGTCTCGAGCGTATTAGAAGTCGGTCGCAGTTTCTCGATATACTCAGTACTGCTACTCGCCGCCAGATGGCGTTAGTGTCTCGAACGTATTAGAAGTCGGTCGAAGTTTCTCGATATACTCAGTACTGCTACTCGCCGCCAGGTGGCGTTAGTATCTCGAACATCGAATTCTGTCGAAGTTTCTCAACACACTTCGCTAAGCGACTGGCGTAACAGTATCATACCGCATGAATGTTTGTCTAAAGAAAATTGCTCTTGTCCAAAACTAGAACCTGTCAATAAAATACCTTGGCGTTACCTTAGACAACAATCTAAACTTTAAAGACCATATAAAGATCCTTTGTGGTAGAATCAGGAAACAAATTTACGTCTTTAAAACTCTGTGATATGTCACCGAACCGTATATACTGAAGCGAATATACTTTGCTTTCTGTCAGTCCCTTATTACATATTGCATAACATCTTGGGGTGGATCCTCAAAAATCATAATAAAACATGTTGAGATTGCCCAGCGTGCCATACTGAAGATTTGCACTTTTAAACCGAGATTGTTTCCCACGTCTCTCTTATATGAGTTTTGTGACGTGTTAACTGTCAGACAGCTCTTCATCCTAAATATTATAATTAAGCAACACAAAACATTAATTTTTACACTGCAATTCTTTTGATAAATAAATAAATAATAATATAATAATGTCCAAAAAAAAACATTCAAAACTAAATTTGGTGCTAGATTTATTCCCGTCATTGGCCTCTACATTTACATCAAGATAAATAAAATTCCAAATATATGTCATTGACCAGTAAGTCCTGTAAAACTATAGGAAGTACTTATCTTCAGAAACTTACGTATGAGGAGACAGAAGAACTGCTAGAAATACCGGTATATACTAAAAACTTTTTTATTTTAGTACTGATTAATTCCACCTGATATCAATATACGTATAACGTATACGTGCAACAATCACGCTTCGATCTAACAAGCACACATCCTCTTACACTCATACACTCACACCCACATATCAAACAAAGAGAGGACATACTACACATATACTTTCTTCTTTGTTATTTTTTAATTTACTTATTTTATGTTAAGTTGTTATTAGTCGACCATTGTATCGGTTACTCAAGGGGAATGGCCTTGAGGGCCGAAATACAGGTTTTGCCTAGTTCGGCCTCAAGTTCTACTACTTTTGTGTACAATTAAGCACTATCATTAAGCACTGTATTATTTTTAAGAAACTATGTACATATATCTTGGAAACAAATTTATCTTATCTTATCTTATTAGGGTCATCACTAAGCAAAGTTATAGGTCGCGAATTTAGATGTGGATGGTACACACTTCTTTGTGGAGTATTAAGATTAAAAGTGTTTTAGAGAACGACACATTCTCTAAAACCCTTTTTAACACATTCTTTAGCTCGTAGAATCCAATACCTCGGTCTCAATACGTTTAACATAAGCTGTGGACCTCCGTGTAAAGTTTTGTGATGAGCGTCGATAATTATGAGAATGGTAAAATGGTTTTTGGCAGGCATAATAATCGGATGTCTCATATTATAACACATGTCCGCTTGTGTTATTCGACCACCAACTCCTATTATCCCTTTCTGATCTAAAAACGAACAAAGAGTTCGTAAAGGGCTCTTTTTCGGGACACATTCTCGAGTCTTAAGTTGTTTTATTTCAGCTGAAAATTAAGTTTCTGACTGAAAGTAAAGTTTCATTTAGTTCGCTTGTTGTAATGAATTTAGGTAAACTTGGTTGCTCCATTTTAAGTAACTTCAAATTCAACATTCTTCTGCAGTATGACAATCTCCATAATGATGAGAACCTTATTAACGAGCTATGTGTTTGGTTTGGTGGCATTGGATCCAGTGGTTGCAAGCCTCGTGACGCACAATTTGCAGGGTTTACATCAGTAGAAACATGACCCCACTGCTCGTAATCTAGAATATTTAAAATTGTGGACACTCGGTTACTTACAAAAGTAGTCCATCTACTAGAACCTCCTTTGAGCCATGCTAAAACAACAGTAGTCTGTCCAACCGTACAAATGTTCCTTGGGTATCTCCATTACCTAGGATGCTTCAAGAATCAGTTTAGCAGCCAAAGTCGCCCCACACAACTTCAGTCTAGGAATCGAAATGTCCTTAACAATAGGCGCAACTTTGGTCTTTGCAGTTACTGAATGTACATGTACATTGTTAAACTCATCAGTAACTCTCTTATGTAAACTGCAGCTGCATATGCTGATTTTGAGACATCTGAAAAAATATGTTCTGTTTTCGCATCTTGCGTGACATTTAGCCACCTCGGAATGGTAAGTTCCTTTAAATCCATAAGCTCATTCCTACATTAACCATTGTTTAAGTAGCTCTTCTGTTAAGCAGTCATCCCAATCAAGGCTTGATTTCCAAAGCTTTTGAATAAATATTTTTGCAATAACTACCACAGGGGCAATCCAGCCTAGTGGGACATAGTCTTGCTATAACAGACAGTATGTCTTTTAGTGACCGGCTCTTAGGTTTGAGGTAAGTTAAGCACATATTCGAAGTTATCAGACTGTCGACACCAACTTACTCCCAGTACCTTTATTGAATTATTAATCTTGATAGGCGTTTTCTGGTCACTAGCTTGCTCTCCATTTTTACCAATTTTATGTAGAAAATCTTCACTGTTACTGTTCCACTTCTGAAGTTCAAATCCACCTGATTTCATCAATTTGTTCATCTCATCATGTATTTGTCATGCTTCTTTCACTGTTTCAGTTCCTGACATTAAATCATCCATATAGTAGTCCTTCTTCGTTTTTTTTTTGCAGCTAACAGATACTTATGTTCTTTAAGTTCGGCTAGTCTTTGTAAAATTTTATTTGCTAAGTATGGTGCGCATGCTGTACCAAACGTTAATCTGGTTAGCTTATAATGCTGTATGGACTCAGATGGATTAAATCTCCAAATTACTCTCTGAAAATCGGCGTCTTCATCTGTGACTCGGACCATTCTATAAAACTTTGTGATGTCTGCAACTAAATATATTTTATGATTTCTCCATCTCATTAATATGTGCCTCAGATCCTGTTGCAGCTTTGGTCCAACAAGAAGATCATCATTTAATGAAACATTGTTGTTTCCTTTGCTTGAAGCATTGAAAACCACTCACCTTTGTAGTGTCCTTGTATTCCCTCACCACTGCATGGTGAGGAAGATAAACAGCTCGTGTATTCTCCATCTCTTTCTCACTCAGCTTTTTCATGTGATTTAAACTTAAATATTTTTCAAAAACTTTGTTGTACTCTATTCTCAATTTAGGATCTCGTGTTAATTTTCTCTCTTTTGTATGGCCGTACTGACATTTAGGATCATCCGTTGCAAAAGGTATCGTGCTATAAAACTACCTTCATCATCTCTAGTAGTAGTTAAATCAATAATAAATTTCTCACACTCCTTCTCACTCTCAGTCATCTCTTTTTGTATTATGTTAGGTTCATTTTCTATCTCCCAAAATTTCGTATATCAATAATCTAATATAATATAATCAATCCCATCCAAATGTACATGCATGCTAGTAAGATTATTTTCTGCGGACGAGTTGGATCTATTTGATACCATTCCTGAAATAATCCACCCTAAAACTGTGTTTTGCGCTATCAAACTACCCTGAGATTGCCTAACCATTCTATCAAGCAATATCTCACCATACACTTCTGCGCCTAGCAGTATATCGATCTTGCCTGACGTTGCATAGGTAGGATCAGCTAAAGGTAAATTATTGATTTCTCCACTCATGAGTAGTCAGATTGGCTGTGGGAAGCATAGACGTCAAAGAATTTATAACATAAGCGTTAATTCGATTTTTATTGACTGGATTATAGCGTTATTCCACTTGTAGTGAAACTGTGTTTTACTATCGTATGATCATCTCCCAGCCCTGACACAAAACCATTTACAGGTATGCGTTTTAATCCAAGTAATTGAACAGTAGCCTCTGTAACTAAAGACGCTTGAGAACCCTAATCTATTAAAGCTCGAATAATTTGTTTACAACCATTTGAATTAAATAACTTTACTGTAGCCGCTGCAATCAGCACTCTGGTGGGCTGCAGCTCCTTCCTAGTAAACGTAGTAGTAATGCATGTGTCACCTCGTGATGTGCTCGGCTTCTCATGTTGGTCACTCGGTGACACTGTTAACTCACTTGTTGATTTGGTTGCTTCGTGGTTTTCTCTCTCGAAGTGTAGTAAAGTGTGGTGTCTTCTACCACATTTTCTGCAGCTCAATGATTGACGACTCTTGTACACGGTGTGTGTGGGAGACAAGCAATTGAAACATAACTTGCTGTTTTGCACGAAGTCTTGTCTTTCCTTCGCCGTCATCAGTCCAAAACGTTTGCAGTGGTTAATAATAATGATTTTCTTTACACATGGCGCACTCAACTTCTTTAGTTTTGACTTTGTGGTTAACTGACGTGTGAAATGATTTTGGCTTTTGTGTAGGCTTTATCGTGTGTGTCGATCGCTGGGCATTGGAATCAATCATCTCTAATGACCTAAACCTGTACTCTAAATAGTCTCGCAACTGTGACCAGGTAGGTAGTTCGTCGCTTAAAGTACTAAGCTTTTGTTTCCACTGTTTAATTGATTCATTGTCCAACTTGGCGACGGTTAGATAAACAATAATCACATCCCATGTTTTCGTGCTTATGCCTATACTCTTGAGTGCCTTTAGACACTTTGATGTGGTGTCTAGTAATATTTTTATTGCAGAAGCTGACTCATTAGTTATTTTCTTAAGTGCAAACAGGTTTTTTTAAAACAGCATTGCAATTGTATCGCTTATTATCATACCGTTGCACTAATTGATTCCTCGCATCCTCATAATTAGCTTCAGTAGTTGAATAATTACGTAATAGATTTAAAGTTTCACCCGCTAAATTACTCTTCAAATAATATAATTTTTGAACTGACGTTATGGTTTTGTTGTGAATCAATTACGAAAACATATCGTAGAAAGTTTCCCCATTCTTCATAATTTCCTTCAAAAGTCGGTAACTTGATTCCCGGTAGCTTAATATCACCATAACTAATATAACTATTCGCGTTATTAGCATCCGTCATCGCCTAGATCGGCGCATGAGACAATGGCGGTAGCAGAAACGGCTGCAAAGCTTCACGTAAACACGTTTCATATTGCACGTAAAGTTCGGTGAAGTATATCTCCTTCTTCTCTTTGGATGCCTTCGAAAGGATAGCCTTGTGTCAATCTTTAACCTTTTGAACGCCAGATAGATAGATAGAATACTCTTTATCGTACACCAATAATTTAAACAAACACTTGATTTACAATACTGCAAACTATGGTTACAATGGCGGTCTTATCGCTGATAGATCTTCCAGACAACCTTTGGATGGACTTTAAGAACATAAAACAAAGAGGGGGGGGGGGGGGGGGAACGCATCGACGCCCCTGCTACGCCAAGCCACAAAGTCAGCGCAAAAACCTAAAAAAAATATTGGGTTTCCAACACCTTATCCATAAGTTATCGATAACCAATTAATCATTGCTTTTCGTTCCACATTTTTTAAATAAAATATTACTCATTGCATTATTCTTTTATTTAATTTGACCCTACTACTACTATCATTATATTATATTATACTGTACTATCATTAACAGTGGTCGGAATAGACTGAGTATATTTACCTAAAGTTTAAAGAACAGAGACGGAAATCGGAGACTTCCTTATGACAATTATTTTTTACCGGTAAATTTACCGGAACTTTAATTATATAACTTTCAATGTCTTATTTTATCATTAACATTATAAATGCTTTAATAAATCGTAATCAATGTTTTGATAAATAAAATAACCTATATTAAAAATATATATTTTACACCGTTAGATTTTAATCGTTTTAATCCTTTGAACCTGTGGTTTCACTTACAAAATACTATTCATTAAAAGCTTTTACAGCAATGTAACTCTTAAAATAAAAAAAATAGCAAGTGATGAGGTAAAACTCGCAAAATGCATGAAATAAGTAGTAGCGCCACGAGATAGTTACCTACGCAACGACCTATGTACCTACACTGCGCGATCAGGTTAAAGCTTATTGACTCGCTCAGCTGATGTTCACGTAAACGAATTAAATGATTCCAAATTTACAATGATTTAAAAATAAAAAGTTCTAATTACATGATTTAAAAATAGTTCCGTTACATACATAAATCACCTTTGTATTTTTATTTATTTAACATTTAGCGACAGGTAAAAAGTGTTCATAAAAATTTGTAGGTAAGTACCTACAAATTTTTATGATACTTACTTACGATACCTTAGTACCAATCAAAATGATTTACAACCATTTAAAAAGAATTCTGTTATAAGCCTAATAATTAATCACGTCTGAATCATCATTCGTTAGACTTCACGATATCGTAATAATTGTTCAAAGTGGATTCATTCCTTTGGATACATAATCTTGCACGTTTAATTAAATTGTCTGTGTCCGTCACTTTTTAAAATATGGTATGCGTCCTGTATTGCACTTTTCATTTGTTCACGATTTTGATGCTCGCTTCTGTACACTAATCGCTTTACTGCACTCCACAAATAAAAACCCAGATATAAAATTGCACCATGGCAACGAACTTGTTGAATGTTGGTTGAACATTTCAATATAACATGAATATATTAATGACTTTGAAATCCTTTTTATATATTTATTTTAAAGATACATATGTACAAACAAAAGAATACAAACCTTTAGGAACAAATCTTTCTTACTATACTAATACTAATATACTATATATACTAATTATATTATACTTTATACTAATTTATACTTTTATTTTATACTATTATACTTTATACTATTTATACTAATATTATAAATGCGAATGTTTGTGAGGATGGATGGATGTTTGTTACTCTTTCACGTAAAAACTACTGAACGGATCTGAATGAAATTTGGTAAGTAGATAGATGACATTCTGGAATAACACATAGGCTACTTTTTATCCCGAAATTCCCACGGGTTCGGGATTTGCGCGGGAAAACCTTCCTACGCGTACGAAGTCGCGGGTAGAAACTAGTAAGTTATAAATTAAAGCGTTTACATTTATTTGTTGGTTGATAAAATACCAATACAATCAATACCAAGATAATAGCAAGAACCTCCCCTTCGCCGCGGTACTGTCACTATTCGGTTATTTTAATAAATAATTAAAATTTTAAATAATGCATTTTTTTTTATTAATGTTATTGATTTCACATGTAGATATAGTTATGTACCAATTTATATTCCACGGTTGTATAACATATTATAAACAAACATATGCGTATCTATAATATATTAATATTATAAAGTGGAAGAGTTTGTTTGTTTGCTTGAACACGCTAATCTCTGAAACTACTAGTTTGAATTGAAAAATAATTTTTGTGTTGGATAGTCCATTTAATTCGATCGATTGATCTAATATTTGATTAGATCGATAAGAGCAAAGTATCATTTTTATTTCACTCTTTTTAACCGAGTTCAAAAAAAAGGAGGAGGTTCTCAATTCGTCTTGAACTTTTTTTTAATGTATGTTACCTCATTACTCGCAGATGGCTGGACCGATGTGGAAAATTCTTTTTTTGTTTGAAAGGGTATACTTTCTAGTTGGTCCCATTGTCATCACGTTTGGATCTGATGATGGGATCATGGAGAAATCGAGGGAACTCTTCAAATATTTTATAGTACCTTGTGCAGTTTTTCTCAAAAAGCACCATTTGAGGAAGTGGAACTGATGATGAAGACCTCTGATGGCCACTGAAACTACTCAATAATAAGTATTTCGTGGATTGCGATTAGATTACTTGAATATAGATGTTAAGCACTTTATGCTCTTCACAATGCATATGGTGAAGTAGAGCTGATGGTGATATACCAGGAGAACTCCTCAAAAATTTACAGCTCTGCATCGGGAAAAGCAATATTTTGTAAAGAGTGATAAGTAGTTGACATTTTGGCTTTTGTAACTAGATAAATTACAAACAGACCCATTAAAAAGCGTGAAAAAAAATTTAGCAAAAAATAGAACCGACTTCCATATAAAAACACTACAAAGGCATAAATAACTTTAATTTCGGCAGGCGGCGTCAAAAAAGAAAGAAAATACAAAACAAATGACACCGATTACCGAAATTAAAGTTATTTTTGCCTTTGTAGTGTTTTTATATGGAAGTCGGTTCTATTTGTTTAGTTAGTCGATTTATAATTTACGTAGTTACAAAAGCCTAAATGTCAACTACTTATAACCTTTTACAAAATATTGCTTTTCCCAATGCTGGGCCGTTAATTGTTAAGGAGTTCTCCTGGTACTTAACCATCAGCTCCACTTCACCATATGAATTGTGACGAGCATATTGTGCTTAATAACCATATTTAAGTAATCGAAGCGGAACCCATGAAATACTTATTATTCCTACTTATCTATTGAGTAGTTCCAGTGGCCATCTGTGGTCTACATCATCAGGTCCACTTCACAAATGGTGCTTATCGAATGCAACTACACAAGTTACTATAAAAAATACCCAAATCACTATAGGTGTGCCTATAATATTTAAAGAGTTCCCACGATTTCTCCAGGATCCCACCATCAGATCCTAACATGGTGACAATATGGGACCAACTTTGAAGTATACCCTTTCAAACATAAAAAGAATTTTCCAAATCGGTTCAGCCGTCTTCGTGTAATCATACATAAAAATGCGTCGACTTGATAACCTCCTCCGTTTTGTTTCGTCGGTTAAAAATATACCTTACCTTACCTTAAATAGCCTTTACCTTACCTTAAAAAGGCTAAGCAGGTAATGTCACCAACTTCACTATGTTGGGGTCGGCTTTTAGTCAGCCCACCTTGCATCTGGGCTTTGGTTTCTATTACAACTAGAGGGACAAAATCTCAAACGTAACACCACACGGACGGAGCCACGAGCAACAACTAGTCAATCTATTAATTTGAAATAAATTGAATAATTATTAAGTAATAGCTATTGACTCTCTATTGAATTGAATCTTTACTATGAAACAAAAAGTTTAAAAGAATCGTCAAATCGTTATCTGAGAAGTGATGCAACAGATGTGTATTTTTATTTTAGTCTAAAATAAAATAAAAATGAGCAAAATGTTCTAAGGAAGTATGTTTAGCTAATAGAAGCTTTAATTGTAATAATTTGATGTAAAAATTTACATAGTTAAGGTTCCCGCCGGTAAAAAAAATATTGTCATAAGGAAGTCTCCGATTTCCGTATCTGTTCTTTAAACTTTAGGTAAATATACTTAGCCTATTCCGATCACTGATCATTAAACACCAGTTACAAAGTTCTTAACAACCTAAAAGCAGACATTAGAACTACAAACGAATAAATCAAATAATAATAAGGTACATCACTAATCTCGTTCATGACGTCATTCGCTGTCAGGAAGTCCCGACTTTGGCGTGGCTGGCACGACTTTTGATAACTTTCTCGCATGCGAGTAGGGATGTGATATTGTGGGACATAATCTATACTAATATTATAAAGCGGAAAAGTTTGTTTGTTTGTTTGTTTGCTTGCTTGAACGCGCTAATCTTCGAAAGTACTGGGTGGATTTGGATGCAATTTGGTATGGAAGTAGCTTGAAGCTTGAGGAAGGTTATAGGCTACTTTTACCCGACTGCAAAAAAGGAGAGTTATGTTTTTATCGTGATAGAATCCACGGGAGAGAAGCCCCGCGTGAGTACTAGTAAATAATAATCATATAGTATTTAAAACAATTTAATCAATTTACTTATAATTATTACTCCGAGTCTTCGTAACTTGGCAAACTTATGTCATCCAAGTCCTTTTGCTGCCGTACTTTTCTAATAACGTTCAATATATTTACATAAGTTACTGAACGTTTTTCTTCTGGCACTCGATCCAGTTCAAAAGCGACCAGTCTTGCTAACGCAGCATTTCGTGGGTCGCTAAGTCTTGGTTGGTTAAAATCCAATGGAGGTAAATTGGAGACGTCACACCTTAAATTATTTGCATCCCACATGCTTCGTTGATAGATGGAGTTCTTCAGTAGTCATTTGACTGCCAGCCATATTTATTATACACTCGCACAATCACAGAACAGATAAAAGAGGTTAGAAAGGAAATAGTTCCCGATTTGTATGATAACGCGTGTCGCCGCTTGTCCCCCACTCTTTAGCTGCACTACAAGCAAGAGGCCCGTTACGTATGCGAATTAGGCACACAAATAAACTACACACACTTAAATCGAGAGCTTGCTACTGATTGTAACTCACTGTCGATAAACATGCGCCGTGCATTACGGCCAATCAGGGCAAAGGACGAAACGTCAATGGTTGAAGTGGACGCAACGCATGCAGTACATTGTAAGCGGACCTGGTCATTGCGTTGATTAAGCGAGTACACATCGAGCAATGTATATTTTTTGTGACTTGTTGCAGTAATGTTGTTAATGTTCGGAATTTCATAGTGATCAGAATACTTTTATGTTTTTTACAAATAGAATTGCAATTAAATGTTATTTTCGACTTACCGATGGAAAGATATACCTCCTCGCTCTATACTTGTGGTCTGACTTTGTTTTACAGATTATAATTGCACAACACGGCATTTTAAAGCAAAGCTCTGTGTTCCGAAGTAATCCGAAGCGCACTAAACGCGGTGAATGAATTAATCGGTCGAGCTATGATTTTCGTATCATAAATGTGGAGCGCTCGCCACGCCCACATTGCCATTCCAACCTTATTCATCTATTCCGTGCGCACAATAATAATGCCGTTACAAATATTACTACCGATCATAATAATAAATGTAGGAAATCACTAGCAGTCTCCCGTAGCGCTAATGACGTCACCGCTTGACGTCTATTCCCGACTGTGGCGTACAGGTTACTGTTTATGCGCTTTTGCGTAGGGATGCGTGAGAATGGTCAGTAAACTATCGATCTATGGATATCAATTATGGTTTTTTTTCCATAATTTTACAAATATTATACATTAGGGATATTCAGATACAAATAGTTGTCATTAATAAATAATTGTCGAAGTAATAGTAACCTACTTTTAATAAAATATTTCATAAAGGATATGGCCAATTTTACTATGGACGTCGGCATAGTTATCGAATTTTGTGTACACCAATGATTTTTGGTGTTTTATATTCGTGAATATTGACTCATTAAATTGCTATAAATAAAAAACTCAGAAATCTTGTCATTACACCAGACTAGACAAAAAACAGTTACAGTAAACCTTTTAATCAGATCGCTAGCAATAAGGTGTTTAGATTATAATTTCACTATTAAAAACTTAAAGGCGCTTTAAAATAGTGAACAGTTGTGAATTATTGCGTGTAACTGATATAGTTTTAGTATTAAACCAATAAACAAAGTAAGGATTTTAAACTGAATATTGACTAACATTTATTAAACTGGGTAATAGTCTCAAAAAATGTGGTTAAAAATTAACATAACATCGCGCCTGTATTCCCCGAAGGGTTGGGCAGATGTGTACCTATATTACATCCAGATTTCACCAGTTATTTTGAGTACCATTTACTAGGGGGCGAGTCTGTTTCTATCAACCAGGCACAAATCTAGACTCCGGGCTGCTACTGAGAAATTCCTGATGAATAAACTCAATATCACTTTGCTCGACCTGGGAATTGAACTCAGGACCTCATGCTCAGCAGTAGTGCTTGCGACCATTAGACCAACGAGGGAAACACAGAATAAAACAAAGGAGTAAAAATTATTATTTATTTACTTATTAGAGAAAATAAATAAAAATATTTTGACATAGGTATTTAATTATTATGTCTTAAATGCTTGCGAAGATAATATACATTAGAGCAATACAGCGATAGTGTTAATAAAGAGGCCGAGGGAGGTCAATCAACCAGCTTGGATAGAACAGAGCATTTTTATTTCACCAATACACTAACCTGGATTAAGTGTAAATATAGTAATTACATAAATAACTGCTTTAAACATAACCAGACTTGTTAAAAAAAATACAATCATAGATTTATTTATTATTATTTTACAATTGTGATTACTGTTCCGTGAGAGAATTTCTGAGACATTTTCAAAGTTCAAAATATTAGCTTTTGACTTCATAATATTAATTATGTCTTCTATATGGATAGCACTAAATGTAGAATGTGTCTCATTCATTTGAGGTAATAAATGCCATTGATCGCTGTACAAATGTGTTTCACACACTCTACAGCTGCGAGGAACATAGAAACTATGTTCCTGCAAAAGCAGTCTTTTAAGGAATTGCGGGACCAAATGTACCATTCTATTTCTGCATTGTTGAAATATACTGTGAATAGATGTGATCGAAGCTCGCTTGTAATTAGGTAATGATATGGTATTACTTTCCCATGGCTCTCTTTGAACAGGTGGCAACGGTGGTGGCTCTGGTGGGCTAACAACTTGGCTAACATTAGGGGCTGCTGCATCATTATCCAAAGCCAATTCTTGCATGTTTCGTGATGAGTCATGCACTGCCTGTCTATTTGCTCGCATCCAACACACATGGCAAACAGTTGTTTCTTGAAGGCTGAAAATAAACCACATTTAGAATAAACACAATAATAAATTAATTCAGTCATTAGATAATTCTTATGTTTATATAATTTTTAGTAACAAGGGTATCTTTTTAAATATCTCTTTATGTTTTCAAGTACTATGTTATAGTAAAATGAGCAGTACTATGTTACACATGCCTACTTTAGGCAAGTATATTATGTTAAAGATGAAAAATACATAAAACACAGATATAACAATCATACATACATAGTATGAAAGCTCATTTTTTTATAGATTAATACAACTAGGTATTTATAATAATGAAAAACAAAATGCTTAGGTACCACATAATTAGTATTTTATGATAATAGAACAGCCAGCAACGGACACTCCATACTGACATTATGGTGTCTTATTTTCCTCACTGATTTGCCACAACCAAGGCAAACCATGTTATGCCCCAGTAGTCTCTCTTGTTCACCAGCTTCGGTGTTTAATAATAATAAGCATGGATGACAAATAAATGTATCAAGAGGCAACTGAAAATAAGATGCACTGTAAGATTTCGCATACCAGAACTACCTATATAAAAATAAATCAGGTTAAGTTTTTTCTAGTCCAACTTTTTACCTGGGTTTGGGCATTGGTTATCCAACGCGAAAGTCTTGTTTGATTGTGTGCAGAAAGCGAGGATATGAGATGCCTCTGCAACCTTTGCATGGCTATTCCGCAGTTGATACACCTCATATTGATCCACAACGCAATGTAAATCAGAGTCCAGTATTAATAGCAAGGTAATCGGGTGGTAGAAGGTATCAGTACGTTGAAATAAGCAGGGGTTAAAAATATTAGAAAATAATCGCAATAACAAACACAGGACGCAATATAGAATCTGCAATAACATAATATTGACATTTGACATAGACAATGACACATTGTCAAACAAGTAATGCGTTCCGTTTTCCGATTTTTTTATGTGTGAACTATAAAAAAAAACTATCTTACGCATCAACATTATGAAAAGATAATTTTATTACATGTCAAAAATACCAACGAAGACAGTTTCGTATTAATAAAATGTTTTTAATAATAGCGTTTTGTCGTCCATATCACACGTTTATGTGATATATGCAAGTAGTATGCTTGATGTGGAACACCCATTATTATATTTATCTTACTCTATGGTCCATTATGGCGCACGTTGACAAATGGTACTTTGAATTCATCTTGATTACTAATTATTTTGAAATAAACACTGACGAGATCAGAGAGGTTAAAAACTACGTATTAAATCATTTTTCTATTTTTAATATACAATATTATTTACTATGTATGTGTACATGGAATGTACTTTTTTGTCCATGTCATTTTAAATATAAGTTACTTTATTTACCCATCACTAGCTGTCGTGTCTTGACGACTGTGGCGTGAAGAAGAACACTTTACGGATTTCGATTAGCAATTTTTGATTATTGTTTTTTCTAGTGTAATGTAAGTAATTAATGTGTCTTTGTGCTATTTTACAATATTTCATTAATGTAGTTTTAAATAATAGGAAAAAGAAACAGAAAACTTAATTTAATATATTTATTTTGTACTTAAAAATGTCGTTTTCTTGTTGGCTGTAGACGACGGTGGCGTGTTTGGCACGTTTTCGTTTGTGGGCTATATCCGACCGTGGCGTTCAAAAGGTTAAATTCTTTGTACTGTTGCTCAAGTACCTCCAATCTAATTTCTAAATATTGCCATTTTATTCTATCTTTGGGCGTTTTTCTAAAATTCCGTTCGGCTTTTATTAAATTGTCCATCAACTCCTCTTGTAACGTTATATGCACATCCATCGTAATTATTTTATTAGAACCGTAGTAGTTGTAATCCCACTCACACTCACTATTAGTTTATTGCCCTTTCAATGTCTCAAATTGTTCTAGAATAAGCTGACTCACGCACTGTATTGTACTTAAAAGGCCACACACTTGTAATGATATAGTTCTCAAAATGTTTATCCACTCAATCAGTTAACGTAATAATAACTCATAACTCGTAATTAGTTGAAACACATAAGAATTGTGCACTTTTTACCGATGACCAGGCGAATCTTTATGTACGGAATGCGATCTATTGTTCTCGGGTTCGCGGTTTAACTCGGTAGTCATTAACACAATCCGGCTCGTTATGGACCATATGTTCAGGGGAATAAGGACTCTTTTCGTTTGCGGAATTAGATTAACTAAAATGTGTTTTCGGTACGATCCTTATATTTGCATTGCACTAAAGATGGGTGAAAAATAACGTTATCTTGCTCCTCAAATGATCACTGTGACTGATCATGAAGTAACAACGTTCCAAAATAACAGTGGTGAAATAACACAGATACTATAATCACTACAGTGACACGAGTCACGACATGGAACGAGTCACGACTTGGAACGAGTCAGACATAGAACGAAATCTACCGAACGATGTACGCGCAATCGACCATTTTCGGCTAACCCAGGAGTGAGACGGTGAATGATTCCGTACTTCTGGCTCGTTCCCTCGCGCCTTGCATACTAATTTGCTCAAAATAGCAAAATTAAATTCTTATGTTTATATTATAAAAATAAGATTTTTGTAGACTTGAGGATATCACTACGCAAAAAATATTATAGCCCTTTTTATATAATTCTGAATTGTGAACTTGTGATAATTAAAATATTCATTATTTGAACAAACAGTAAAAACTTGTGTAAAACATGCTTTTAAAAAATATCTGGCTATATTTCGAAAAAACATTTAGAAAGAATAATGTAAATATAAATGTTAAATATATACATATTATAGTTAAGTAGTTGTTCAAAAAAATTTGCGACATTCCTAAGCCTTTAAAACTGTGACTGTCGTTCCTGTTACAAAAATCACAGTGAACGTTGTTGGGATCAAATATCTAAGGAATCATAAGTATTTCGTAACGTGAGTGATCGCAGTGACAAAGTCACAATGATTTGTCACTGTGACTTCCTTGGAACAGGCACGACAATGACAGTGACAAAAAAAATAAGGCTTTCGCCCACCGCTACATTGCACTAAAAATCAACTTAAGGTGTGGACTCATAACTTTGTATAGGTAGTATGATGCTAATTGGACAGTAACCGCGAAATTAAGAGGAAAAAATCTTGTTTGATTGTGCTGCTGTTTTCAATATTGCTTTACTCTGATGCATTAATTTTAATTCAAGATAGGTATAACAAATTACTGGCCTTTTCATAAAAGATGTTATAATTCTTTCTATTAACACGTTCGCTGAGAGTACGTCGTTAGGCGGGAAATTAAAATAGTGCGTTATGACAGTACGTCGAAGGACGGGCCACTTATTTTTAAGAGTACGTCGTCTCACGATTATTTTTCATATAAGTATTATGAAGAGCAGTATCCACTGTCATATTATGAGCAATTTCATATTTCTTACTGCCGTAATACGAGTATTTTTTGGGTAGTTTCATATTGCTTGCTTGTGCACGAGTACTACATTGATTTGTATATGTATACTAGTATTTGCGTGTTGCGCGAGGTGCAAGCACCTCGCGTGCTTGTGAAAAAAAAAAAAGTATTTGCGTGTTGCGCGAGGCGCAAGCACCTCGCGTGCTTGTGAAAAAAAAAAGGGGGGGGTGATGGGGGGGTTTAGTATTTGCGTGTTGCGCGAGGTGCAAGCACCTCGCGTGCTTGTGAAAAAAGAAATTGGTATTTGCGTGTTGCGCGAGGTGCAAGCACCTCGCGAGCTTGTGAAAAAAAAAAAAAAAAAAAGAGGGGGGGGGGGTGATGGGGGGGGGGGGGGTTGCACAAGTATTTCGACTAAAGCATTGCCCCTCTAAATGAATCTGAAAAAAAAAATGTTCCAAGTCTCTTAGATTCCGAGATCCGCCTAAAGGGGGGGAGAAGGGGGGCGGGGGGGACTTTGAAAAATGGTTTTTACTTTACCGAGCCTCCTCTATACGAATCCGTAAAAAGAAAAAAATACGGGTCTCGTAGTTTCCGAGATACGATAGGGGGGGGGGGAGAAGGGGGGGGAAAAGGGGAGGTTTGGCACTTTTCCCGTAGGTTTGAGAGTTACTTGTTTACGAATCTGTCAAAATATACCCACCTCCCCATCCACCATCTGGGAGAACAATTATGTCAATGAGTGAGTCAGTGAGTGGTAATCTAGCTTTATATAATATAACTAGTATTTGCGTGTTGCGCGAGGTGCAAGCACCTCGCGTGCTTGTGAAAAAAGAAATTGGTATTTGCGTGTTGCGCGAGGTGCAAGCACCTCGCGAGCTTGTGAAAAAAAAAAAAAAAAAAAAAGGGGGGGGGGGGTGATGGGGGGGGGGGGTTGCACAAGTATTTCTACTAAAGCATTGCCCCTCTAAATGAATCTGAAAAAAAAAATGTTCCAAGTCTCTTAGATTCCGAGATCCGCCTAAAGGGGGGGAGAAGGGGGGCGGGGGGGGGGACTTTGAAAAATGGTTTTTACTTTACCGAGCCTCCTCTATACGAATCCGTAAAAAACAAAAAATACGGGTCTCGTAGTTTCCGAGATACGATAGGGAGGGGGGAGAAGGGGGGTGAAAAGGGGAGGTTTGGCACTTTTCCCGTAGGTTTGAGAGTTACTTGTTTACGAATCTGTCAAAATATACCCACCTCCCCATCCACCATTTGGGAGAACAATTATGTCAATGAGTGAGTCAGTGAGTGGTAATCTAGCTTTATATAATATAATATATATTAAATCTACTGTCGTAATGTGGTGTCAGGGTAAGTGCTCCCTGTCAGCGAACGTGTTAATAATATTCTTGACCTAGAGAACCTAAGCTGTAACACATGCAGCAAAAAACCACACATTTTGAAATGTGATAATAATACATTATATGTTTCTCACAGCTGCGGTAGCATCATTAGGAAAGGAACAGTTTGTAGCCATGTACTTAAGTGCTGGCGTATTCAGCAGCTTCGCCAGCTTTCTGTACAAGGTTCTTCTAAACCAACCTGGTCTTAGTCTTGGCGCTGTAAGTATAGTTCTATATTATCTTTACTAATCTATATATATAAAAGAAAGTCGTGTTAGTTACACTATTTATAACTTAAGAACGCCTGAACCGATTAGGCTGAAAATTGGTAGGGAGGTAGCTGAAACCCAGGAGACGGACATATATTTTTATATGAATATTTTTTATCCCAGAATTCCCACGGAATCGGGATTTACGCGGGAAAAACCCCACGCGAACGAAGTCGCGGGCAGAAGCTAGTATTATAAAAAGGCAAAATTTCTTTGTCTGTAGTGTGTATTTGTGTAATCTCCCAAACTTTTGACCCATTTAAAATTTATTTTATTGGTAGTATGGTGCATTATAATTGGTGAGCGCTATAAATTAATTAGAAATCAACGCGAAGTCGCAGGCGAAGTGCTAGTAATATTATAAAGGGGTGAAGTTTGTAGAAAGTTATCTTCTGAACGGATTTTGGAAATTGTGTCTCCTATAGAATTATACCTAAGTGACATCTTTTTTCTTGGTGGGAAAATCATCATATGACTCCAACCGCTGTGGGTGGACCGGACGGGAGTGTCAGACTTCTACTGACTAAAAACCCACCCTGCTCCTTCTGTTGACCTTGCATGCCGTGGTCGCGGTGTCTCGTTGGAACAATTCCCGCAAACCCGTAAGGCAATGGCCCTATCGGGCCCCGTCTGACTGCTATTTGAGGCGCGCGCGGAACACGATGCGCCGCCGACTCGTGTCTGAGCTACCCTTGCTTGCCGTCCGCAGACCCGCGTCTTTGGTGGCCGGAGATCAGCTCGTGATCCCCGACGCCCGGGGCGTGAGGAAGATATCTGTCTCTCCCTCACGCGTTCAGCCTCCTCCTTCGCTAGCGTGACTGCTTCGCAAAAGGCGACTGCATCCCATTCCCTCTCGCTCCGCACCATGCTCTGAATCAAGGCCGGGAGCGAAAGTTCGCCGCCGCCGATTGCCACCACACACAATTGAGGACACGTCGGTGCTCCGCCTAAGCAGGGCACACCTCGACTGTATGCTCCACCGTGTCCTCCGGGTGGTCCTCACAATGACGACACCCGGGCGTGTCCTCCCGCTTTATCCGAAACAGGTACCTCCCGAAACAGCCATGTCCTGCCTGTCGTGTCAGTACCTGCGTCAGGCGGAAGGTGAGGACACCGTGGCGTCTCTCAAGCCACTCTTCAAAGAGGGGACTTATCGCCGCGATTGCGGCGTGCCCAGCCCTCGGTTGCGATAGTCGGTCTTTCCATGCCACCGTGAGATCGTGCCGGAGCTCTGACCGCTGTGCTGCAATTTGCTGCGGAGTTTCACCCCGGCTAAGCACCTTCGCGCGCCATTTGTGTAAGCGCGCGAGGCCTGCCGCCTCCAGATCCCACGGTAGCAATCCGGCAAGGAGGCTCGCCGCCTCACCGGAGATCGTGCAGTATCCCCGGGTCATTCGGATGGCCATGACCTTCTGGGACGCGACCAGCTTACGGGCTGGTCGCCGCTGCAAATTCAGGGCCCACACAGGGGCCCCATAGAAGGCCATGGACCGCACAATCCCTGCGTAGAGCCTCCGGCAGGAGGCGTTTGGCCCCCCTAGATTGAGCAGGAGCTACTTCAGTGCAGCCCCTGCCTGGTCCAGGTTTAAAGCCAAACGACGAAAGTGCTCTATGAAGTTCCATCGGCTGTCGAGGACGGGTCCCAGGTACTTCATCGTTGTCTCGACGCCGATGCGAACCCCTCCCACCGTTATTTGGGACATGGATATTTTTTTTTCTGAAATAACTTTTCACGCATGTTAAGACGCGGGCAGAATCTAGTGATCTTATATAACTACTTACCCAAATTAAACAATGGTTTGCATAAATGTTAGAACACACAAATTTCAAAATGAACTGCAACTAGAATACAATTCATAAAGCAATATAATATGTGGGTAGTTCTTAAACCTACCATCGAGTTTGGTATGAGATGTTTTATGATTAAGCCCTTGTTGAAGTTAACACGGTGCCCTGAACACTGCTCATTGCTGCATTGCATTGGACTGAAACTTAGTAATATTCCTCTTTTGTTTCAGTCAGGGGCAATAATGTCCGTTTTGGCATATGTATGTGTGCAATATCCTGACACAAGACTCAGCATTATCTTCTTACCTATGTACACATTTGCTGCAGGCACGGTAAGCAAATATTATATACTTGCATTACATTGTTTTTTCAAATATATTCACTTTTTATAAGTTTACACATAATAAACATTGTGATCTTTATTTTGCAGGCTATAAAGGTCATAATGAGCGTCGACTTAGCTGGTGTAGTTTTCGGATGGAAATTCTTTGACCACGCAGCGCATCTTGGTGGCGCTTTATTCGGAATGTGAGTATAAATAATTTAAAATTCTCTATAAATAAATACTATAAGTAATAAATAGAGAATAACATTGCGATATTGTTTAAGACTGTGTGCAAGATTTTTAAGTGGACCTAAGACAAAACGTAGGGTGAGAAAGCGGTAATACATACAAGTTGCATTTAAGGTGGGTTCAAACTTCAAATAATAGCTCACATTAAAAAATAGTCGGTTCTACACTGTAGTGACAAAACCTCACTAAGCTGATAACTTACAATATGGTGCAGAGCACATCTACATTCAAGTACACGCAGTGTTGCATGATTCGACACAATTGCACCTAAAGGAGAATGCCAAGGTTTCCTTCAAGACTCGGCAGAACCGACAAAGATGACTTATATATCATAAAAAAGGAAAATAAATATAGAATTTCACTATATAATTTGTTTTCTATAAGAAGTACACCAAAAAAAGTTATAGTCCTTTGAAATTGACCACCTAATACTTCTTATTTTAACGATAACATGAAATAAACTTTTAAATTATTGAATAATGAATACTGAATTCAGCTTCAACAGCCACGGTAGTCGTTAGTAATATAGAAATCGGGGTCCGGTAACACAGCAATAAACAACACAAAACTTAAAAAACACGTAAGACACTTCGTCGCTCGTCATAAAACGCGGGAGAAGTAAAACTTTTGACAATAATTATCAGTGACAACTACAAGATTAACCTTTTCGCCGCCAACGTACACAAAACGCAATGCCTCGCCGAGCGCCAAGCTATAAATGTAAAACTAAATATACAGTAAACAGTAGTGATGGGGATATCGTCATATCGATGAATAGGATTTGAACGCGTAGAGTTAAGATTTAAAGTTGATTTTACGAATATAAATAAAAACTGATTAAATATTTCCAGATTTGTTTTATTTCACAGTATCCTTAATAAGAAAAAACAGTATAAATTATGAGTATCAAAGAAACTAATACATAACTCAATTAGAACTATAAGGAATGGGGTACATCTCTATTTGTTTCATAATCTCATTCTTTAACTTCATATCAAGTTATTGGCACTGAGGGCACGTTGAATTCGATTCTGATCAGGGATGGGGTCTATGGTCTTTCTTTCTTCTATTTTTGTTTATTCCTGTTTTTTTAATAACTTCAGTCAACGTTTTTTACCGTAGGTATCTAAGTGGCAGAATTTTTAATTGTTTTTAAAGTGTTTTTTGAAATGGAAAGTAAGTATATATATAGTAATTTCTAAAAAAGTTAAAATTACAGTGCTTTCTTACACTGTATTTACCATAATAGTGTATAGAGTACAAAAACAGTACCTAAATCTACTGTAATTACAGTGCATCTGGAGATACTGGGCTCACCGAACATTTTACATACTTATTGAATTCCTACTCTTTGATGAATAAACATTATAATTATCATCCAGTTAGACATACCTCAGAATTATCTTCTGGTTCAATGTTCTCCACAAAATACTCCGAGTCCGATTCCACACCTTGCAAAATTTTAAGAAGTTCGTCCGAATCAAGTTCTTCACTCATTTTTCTATTTGTTATCAAGTGAAAGAAAGAAAGATGCGTGCGCGCGAATCCGATTTTGTGCTGCACTATGCCAAAGTGACCTTGACAGCCGCACGCCTATGACGTCACCGACCAACTTCTATAGTAGTTCGTGGCATTCGGTGGCGCACAGGGGCATAGACGACCAATTGTTTTGTAGAGATGGGAAAATAACTATCGACAAGAATTGGTAACAACTTTATAATTACGTATAATTACGTACTTTATAATTACAAAGCTTTTAATCACAGTAAATTTATTTTAACCTTTTCACCGCCAAGCACTTCTATAGAAGTTCGGGATTTTCGTGCCACCAGCGCCACAACGTCTATAGAAGTTGTTCATTTTAACTATCTTATTAAAAGAAATTTACTGTGATTAAAAGCTTTGTTTCATTTTATTATTTAAGATAGCACTGTCTACTACCCTGTTTTTTATTTTTCTACACAAAATAAGCCCTAGTTTGTCCTAAAATCGGCAAAAACAGAAACTCCGAATTTTGTTACTTTCCTCAGAACGCCAATCACTTCATATCAAGTTGGCCAGTGATGTGCCGTGAAAGGTTGATTTCACCATTGAAATATTTATAAATACAGAAAGTTACGAATATCGAAAACAATTTGAGGTCAATAAAATATGAACTTAGTTATCTACTTCATTACAAAGGATAGTAGATGAATTTCGACCTTCAGGTAGATGCCGATACGTAATTATAAAGTTGTTACCAATTCTTGTCGATAGTTATTTTCCCATCTCTACAAAACAATTGGTCATCTATGCCCCTGTGCGCCACCGAGTGCCACGAACTACTATAGTAGTTGGTCAGTGACGTCATAGGCGTGCGGCTGTCAAGGTCACTTTGGCATAGTGCAGCACAAAATCGGATTCGCGCGCACGCATCTTTCTTTCTTTCATTTGATAACAAATAGAAAAATGAGTGAAATCGGATCATTGGTTTAGAAGATAGATGGGAACATTACTTTTCACAAGAACTAAGATTGTGGCGCCCCCTAGTGAGTTACAGCCATGACACCTATCTAAGAACATGAACTCATCAAACACAAACCTGTTATTGAAAACCGCATCAAAATCGGATCATTAGTTTAGAAGATAGGTGAGAACATTACTTTGCACAAACACACACACAAACATCTCTCACCCTAAACGCATATACCTGCTCCGTTCCGTCGTGGGTAAATAGAGAAACGCAATGTTTATCCATCTGCGCGCGGGGTCCCCCGCGCGCAGATGGATAAACGCTACCGATACATGAGTTAAGAAAAGAACAGAAACAACACTAAAAAAAAACAATGCTTTGATAAGTACACGGCTACAAGCGTGATAGAATTTAAATATATACTTACTTTCCATTTCAAAAAACACTTTAAAAACAATTAAAAATTCTGCCACTTAGATACCTACGGTAAAAAACGTTGACTGAAGTTATTAAAAAAACACAGGAATAAACAAAAATAGAAGAAAGACCATACACCCCATCCCTGATCAGAATCGAATTCAACGTGCCCTCAGTGCCAATAACTTATTGATATGAAGTTAAAGAATGAGATCATGAAACAAATAGAGATGTACCCCATTCCTTATAGTTCTAATTGAGTTATGTATTAGTTTCTTCGATACTCATAATTTATACTGTTTTTTCTTATTAAGGATACTGTGAAATAAAACAAATCTGGAAATATTTAATCAGTTTTTATTTATATTCGTAAAATCAACTTTAAATCTTAACTTTACGCGTACAAATCTTATTCATCGATATGACGATATCCCCATCACTACTGTTTACTGTATATTTAGTTATACATTTATAGCTTGGCGCTCGGCGAGGCATTGCGTTTTGTGTACGTTGGCGGCGAAAAGGTTAATAAGGTAGTTAAAATGAATAACTTCTATAGAAGTTGTGGCGCTGGTGGCACGAAAATCCCGAACTTCTATAGAAGTGCTTGGCGGTGAAAAGGTTAAGTGTTACCAGCACTATATAACTATTCTAAACTGTATCAATAATTGAATTAAATTATTTTAAATTGTTATAAAATATAACTTAACATTATTTATTATTATAAGAATTACGAGTTTTGACTTTTGTAAGTAATAAATTCACTTACGTAGGTTCATAATGATATTAATGTAATCGATTTGCAAGTGCAATTTCGTATCGATATTATTTTATTTTGGTATTGGCGACATTTCTAATTGAAATTGTAGATTTTTTTTTATTGATAATAGGCTCGCGTTTGACCACCATCTCACCTGATGCTAAGTGATGATGTGGTCGAAGATGGAGCACGCTTACCTAAAAGTAACCTACACTCTTGACTTAAAGAGGTAGGTTATAGCTATCGGGAAACACAGACCCCGGCAGGGAATTCCACTCCTTAGGGCCTTATCATACTAGCGGTTTGGAAGCGGCTGCGGGGCGGAGCGGACGCGCAGCGAATGCGTCGCGAACACGCCGCGGCTGCGCAGCGAGGACGTCGCGGACGCGTGGCAAATACGTTACGTTTTCGTCGCGTGTTTGTAGCAAATTATCGCCGTACAATACACTCAATAACAAAATGAATTACGACGAGGAAACACTCCTGTTGGCTTTATTACTTCGAAGACGCCGGAGACGAAAACGAAAGCATCGACGAATTTGGGAAGATCCATTACTCCCTCGGTTATCCTCCATTCGGGAGGAGAACGACTACTTTGTGTTGTTTTGCAAACGAATAAAAAATAATCCAAAACAATTTCGTTCCTACCTGCGAATGTCAAGACCTACATTTTATGAGTTGTTGCATCTGATACAAACTGACATAAGACATAAAGACATGTATTTGAGATTATCAGTGTCACCTGAAGAAAGGCGTTTGTTCGAGGCAGTACAAAATGGCGTCCACTTTGCTGTTCGCGGCGATCCCGTTGCGCGTCCGCAACAAATTCGCTGCGCATGCGCGGCGTGTTCGTTGTGTGTCCGTAACGAATTCGTTGCGCGCCCGTTCCGCTTTGAAGACGTTCGCAATCCGCTAGTATGATAAGGCCCTTAGCCGTACGCACAATGAAGGTATTCCCAAAGCGTTTAGTGCGTATAGGAGGGATGTCCACCATGTAACGATGGCACATCGCCGTTTGTCTTGTAGTCCGATGATGGAACGGGCTTGACGGAATTAGATTGTGTAATGCCATCGCACACTCCCCGTAATGTATTCGATAGACTAGCAACTCGTCGCCGATGTTCAAGGCTCTGGAGCTTTGATTCGACCAGTGTATCGTTGCTAATGAGTCTTTTGGCCCGTTTCTCAATTGACTCAAGCGCATCCAGTTGGTACTTGGCAGATCCATCCCAAAGATGAGAGCAGTACTCCATACACTACCGAACCTGGGATTGATAGAGATTGAACAGCTGTTCGGGTGTGAAGTACCGTTTCACCTTTGCTAGGATTCCCAACTTTTTTGATGCTAGTTGAGCCTTAGCCTCGATAAACGGGCCAAAATTGAGTGTAGAAGTTAGTGTTACCCCCAGAAGCTCGATACGATCGGTTATCGGCACGGTTACACCTCGGAAAGTAGGAGCCGGTTCGAATTGACTCCTTTTTGCGGAGAAGAGACACGCCTGGGTCTTAGCTACATTAAACTTGACCAAGTTGGCATCGCCCCATTCGGAAACAGCCTTCAAGGACAAGTTCAAGCGCCCAACCATGTCCTCACGGAGAGACTGGATCTGTGACCCACCAGCACGCGCGTTGGACGCATATCTCTCAGCAACTGTGCTGTCGTCTGCATACCCAAAGGTACCGGGCATAAGCAGATCATTAATGTGCAGCAAGAATAAAGTTGCAGAGAGAACCGACCCCTGAGGGACCCCGGCATTAATTGGCAATTGGCCAGATGAGCAGCCATCAATGACCACTCGAATGGACCGATCTCTCAGGAAGTCTTCAACCCAAACGCAAAGTTGGGTGGGTAAACCGAAAGAAGGTAGCTTAGCAATAAGGCTATCGTGCCAGAGCCTGTCAAAGGCCTTAGAGATGTCAAGGGAGACAGTAAGATAGAAAACGTGTTGATAAATTGAATAACTATTTAACCTCTCAAGGACCGCCATTATTTACGTCAATCATCCGTCAAGCACCGTGGGCGGGCTCTTATCGTATGCCAGCGGGACTCAACTAATACTTGTTTACTGGCACGTTTTTGTGCCGCTGGGGCTCTAGAGGTTAAAATGACTTTTAAAAGGTGTACTTCTACAGATTTTATTTATACTGTATACAGGCCTGTTGGTCTAGTGGTCAGTGGACCCGACTGCTATGCGGAGGGTCGTGGGTTCGATTCCCACCCAAGACAAATGTTTGTGTGATGAGCACGATCATTTGTTTTTGTCTGGGTGTAATTTATCTATAATATGTATTTAAAAATATATATGTATGTTTATCAGTTGTCTAGTACTCATAGCACAAGCTCTGCTTAGTTTGGGACTAGATGGCATTCGTGTGAAAGTCGTGGAATATTATTATTAATTCTTACTATTTTATATAATGCATTATCATTCATTTAGAAAGTCTGTCGGACGCTACATGATTTGAGCCGAAACTTGGCATTCTCTTTTATGTATACAGACACTGGTCCGCCACAGCTGTGCACCGTAGGCTATGGGCCCAGAAATGCTCTACTTATTCGGCCAAAGTATAAATAAAATACCTTGGCATATTATTTTGTTGTTGTTTTATTGATTAGGCTCGCGTTTGACTACCATCTCCCTGAAGGTAAGCAATGATGATGTGGTCGAAGATGAAGCATGTTTACCTAGAAGTAACTTATTACTAATCAGTAAATTCCAGCAGGGAATTCCACTCCTTAGCTATATGCACAATGAAAGTATTCCCAAAACGTTTTGTGTGTCCACCATGTAACGATAGCGCAACGCCCGCGCCGTTCGTCTTGTAGTCCAATGATGGATCCGGTTTGGTGGAATTAGATTGTGCAATTCTATCGTACACTCCCCGAAATGTAACCATGTAGTGATAAGGAACAATTCATCCTGCCTATCTATCAATCTTGTTTATAGTAATATATATTTTCTTTTTCAGGGCTTGGTGTCACTGGGGCACCACCAACATATGGGGGAACAGAGATAAATTCTTGCAGTATTACCATACCCTTAGGAAAAACGATACAGGAAGGTAGCAAATTGACAAACTGGCAAATATATAGTATAACAAATTTTGTTAAGAAAATTTAAAAATGTAATGTGACATATTATATTTTAATGTTTTGAAAATTAACGTTATTTTTATTGATGTTTGGAATTGGAATATGCATATATATGTATTTAGGCAGAAAAAGTTTTGTCAATAGAAATATATATTTAATTTATAGATAACAACTTTACTGTAAAAATAAAAAACAATCATTAAAAAGCATTTAAAATATTGACTATGTCAATAATGGTTTTCTTAATTAGGCTTTCAATATTTTGGCGTGGAAGTCGAAGTGTTCGCCGATGTAGGTAGAGATGTAGTAGTACGAGTGATCATAACCTTCGCGTAATTTAAGTATGACTGGAACTCCGACTGACCGACAAGCTTCCACCAAGTTTTCAGGGAGTAATTGCTTGTCCACGTAAAATTGGTCACTGGATCCCTAAAACAAACAATTTAGATTTTAGTGCATTAGGTATGTCGCAAAACAACTTTCCAAACACTTAAAACATTTAATGATAAATGATCTTTATTTTGCAAGTTGGTGATTGATTAACACTTTTAGACGGCATTTTTTCCGTTAATTTAAACTAGATGAGGCCGGTGTTTCCTGACTACCCTGAGAAGAAACACCGCTGCACCGTAACAAACTCAGAGGTCAAAGACTCTTTTGAAGTCCATACAATCTGTACTTGTCAAATTATATGAGAACCTTGTAGGCCCGAGACGATTTTTTGAGGAAAGAGAACGCAGATTTAAATGGGCCTATCAAGACAGAATTTTTCAAAATACGTGTAGCTCAACTTTGAACTTTAAGGCTCAACATGAGTTATTATTTCCAAAAAAGAATATATTTTATGTTGCTGTACCCTGATTTCTAATGCTGTGTGACTTTATGAACATATAAAACTTTGAATCACTAAATGATTGATTGGATGATGGACAGGAGCGGATCCAGTCCTCAAAAAAGGTTGTGGACACAGCCACCCGAAAATCGGACAAGTGCGAGTCGGAGTACGTATTGTATCGACTCGACTTTTGAATTTGATTTTTTTTACGCGCTTCTCGTGTTTGCCTTAGGAATGGAAATAATCATTTGAAGAAGACTTGATTTCGTCCAGTTATACTGATTCGATTTTGATATTTTTACAACAAGTATATCAAATTAAAAAAATCTAGCAAACATTTACATCAAAATAACTGTTTTTTTTTTTAAAGAAAAGGTAACAAGCAATGTGGGTAGAATTCACATTACTAGCAGTAGCAATCCTGTTAACCCCTCCAACTAAGCTAAATAAGCTTGTCAGGAGTGGGTTCACGGCAATAGTGTAACGGGTGTGGCTCGAACTTCTTCTTCTTCGAAAAAAATACGACAGACTAAAGCTGGAGGCCCCCCCGCGCCGTGGGGTCTGCGGACCTTCAGCTACGCCACTGGAATGAGCCCGCTTTTAACCTTTGGTATGACGTGGACCCGCGCATACCCGTCTAACTGCCGGAACGCGGATCCACGCTAAAACGACTCCACGCGATATTTTGCATTTTTCTATAGTATGTACATACAGATAAGATTTAAAATCTTAGAAGAGTTCGCATTGAACGAAGTTAGCTTCTAATGCGGTCAAACAATTCATTTTCAATCGCAATTTGTCTGAAATGATAATTAAAACATTCGAAACGCGGATCCGCGCGTGGAAATGCTACTAAAATTTGTAAAAGAAGCTTAAACCTTTCTAAAATATTTTGCCAGAGTTGACCTATTTATGGTTTTATTATGAACACAATATATTGAAGAATATAATAAATCCAGAAAAATTCGAAATATAGTAACTATATTTGTAATATCTGCGTTTTACCAAAGTATTAACATTTTTTTCCGTGTCGTAAGAAATTACCATTTATGATAAATACACCACTCATGCTGTTCTAACTACAATATTTGTAATATCTGCGTTTTACCAAAGTATTAAAATTTTTTTCCGTGTCGTAAGAAATTACCATTTATGATAAATACACCACTCATGCTGTTCTAACTACATTATTCACCTATAAAATTTGGATTCCATTATCTTTTATAATAAAAAATCGGGTAGAAGATACGTTTTGTAATCTTAATGATATTTGAAGGCAAACTTAATGTCGCGCGGCCCCGAGATAACTCCATATTTTCGCGGCATACAATGGGTACCGTAACTGTGCCCGTTGCGGCATACCACAGGTTAACCCCGATCTCAACTGATGGTGATAGATGAAGAAAAACGGAACGGCGAGCCCAGAAGATGCCTGTTCACTCTAAGGCTGTCAAGTCATATGTGGTAGGAAATACAGAAGCCAGCAGAGTTCCGCACCTTGGCTGTGCACACAATAAATGTAGAGGAGAAGTGCTTAGTACGACAAACCCGTATATCCACCAAATGTAGATGGTGCCCTGCAGTACGTCTGGTAGACCGGTAGTAAAAGGGGGATGAAGGGTCGTGGAGCTCCTGCGCAAACTCCCTGAAGTACAATCTGTAAAAGATCGACAGCCAAGCAACATTTCGTCGGTGAGCCAGGCTGCGAAGCTTGCCCGCTAGAACCTCGTCGCCTTTGAGCCTTTTAGCTCTGTGTTCGATCAAGTCAAGTGCAGCTAGCTGATATTTTGCTGAGCCAGCCCACAAGTGACTGCAATACTCCATACAGGAACCGCAGGTCCGTTCCTTGCTCCGTTGCTTTATACAAATTCAAAAGCTTTCAAGGTGTGAAGTATTGCCTCACCTTTTGTAGGATTCCCAGCTTTTTGGCTGCAATCTGAGCTATTGACTCTATGGTTGAGCCAAAGTTGAGATCAGACGTCAACTCCATGCCCAAAAGCTCCAGGTGGTCGGTAACTTTTACAGATGCACCTCGAAAAGTAGGGATTAATTCAAATTGGCTCCTTTTAGCGGTGAAAAGACAAGCCTTTGTTTTCGAGGCGTTGAATTTTACCAGATTGTCATCGCTCCATTGGGAAACGAGATAGGAACGAAAAGGTCAAACGAGAAACTCAAATTCATTGGCTCCACTTATGGCCTTTCTAAAAGTGGCTATTTCATCCCTGCCAGCTCTAGCACTGAATAGGTATCTCTCTGAGACTGTCCTGTCATCCGCGTACCCAAAAACTCCCAGCTGACGCAGGTCATTGATGTTGAGCAGAAATAGAGTCGCAGAGAGAACAGACCAAGAACACCAGCATTAATAGCCATAAAATCCGATGAGCAGCCATCGATGACCACTTGGATCCACGGGTCACTCAAAAAGTCAGAAATTCAGTTGCATAAGCCAGCAGGGACACCGAATCCAGGAAGATTGCTCAGCAAACTAGCGTGCCAGACCTTTTCAATCGCCTTTGAGATAGCAAAGGCTTCGCCATGTTTCTCAATGGCCTCGCTCCAGCAGTGCGCAACATACACCACTGTGGAGCTCATTGCCCTCAAGGTATGCTAACAACTTACTGTTGAGTACCCGTTCCATAAATTTACCGAGTATGAAGGTCAAGGCTAATATAGGTATAGTTGGCAGGGTTGGCGCGGCTACCCTTTTTGGGTACTGGTTGCACATTAGCTAGCTTCCAGGACACTGGCACCATTCCGGTTTTAATAGAACGCGATACAGGCAAGTCAATATAGGAGACAACTCCGGGGCACAACTTTTCAAGGGTCCACGGTTTAGAGACGCGAACTCGTTGGTAGCTAAATCGCATGCTATTTCACCTAACATCGTGCGAGAAAGAGATAAACTCAGTGATGAGCGGGACGGAAATGTTGCGCACACACAAACACTCCCGTTTAGTACACGCCATAAGGCACCGTGCCGTCGCGCCGCACACTTGCAAGGTCATTGATAAATGCGGGCGATCGCGAGTTACTCATATTTTTTTATACGGTAACTACGCTCGAATTTGGATTTATTTCATCATAGAGAAATGTACCTACATACTTACGGAGACTTCTTGCTACCGAGATATACACTTATGTTTATACTGTGGCTTTACCGACCACGAGTATGATATTATGGACTTTATTACTTACTACTTCATAAAATAAAAAACGTTTATTTATAGTAAATATTTTTACTGATAAACATTTCTTCAAAATAAAGTTATGTACGTAAGTACCACAGATTGGTTTTAGAATAACATTACCTACCAATAAAGTTTTAATAATTAGATTGTGAATTGATTTTTTTTTTCACTTCCTCACCATTTCAGGTCGAGAGGTAATCACAGCCGTTAGCTCGTTCCGGAGCGGCTTCGCTAGCGGTCTCGACGGCCTGAGTCCGCAGCACCTGAAGGACCTCATTTGTTCAGGCGCCGGGGTAGCTGGTGAGTCGCTCTTGAGGGAGCTGATGGCTCTAGTTAACCTTATGCTCTCCGGCAAGGTAAACGAATCTGTCATCGATATTCTGTATGGCGCCAATTTATGTGCGCTACGCAAGAAAGATGGCGGCATTCGTCCCATTGCCGTGGGAACCACCTACCGTCGTATGGCAGCCAAAATTTGCTGTAAATTTTATGGTGAGGCTGTTTCGGAAAAATTTCAGCCCCTGCAACTTGGTTACGGTTCAAAAGGGGGCTGAGAGGTTGCCGTACACGCTTTGTCGACATACCTAAATTCTGGGAAAAGTGAGGCCATTCTGAAGGTTGACATAAAGAACGCCTTCAATTCAGTTAACAGGGAAACTTTGTTGGCTGAGACTAAAAAATAATTACCCCAAATAGTTTCCTTTGGCAATGCTATAGAAATGCATCCAAATTATTGTTTCGAGACAATCTATTAGAATCAGCTGTTGGCTGTCAACAAGGTGACCCTCTCGGGCCAGTGATTTTCAGTTTAGCTATTCATCCAATAATTCGAAAGCTAAATTCAATGTTTGGTATCTTGACGACGGAACCTTGGGAGGTGATGTAGAAAATATTTTAGGAGACCTAAATTTACTACATTCTATTGGCCTTGACTACAACCTCTCAAAATGTGAATTATTTTTAACAAATAACACTGACAGACTACTGACTCTCTCTAAATTTAACGAAATAGCACCTGGAATTCAAATTATAAGAGATATTTGTATATTATATATTTATATAATTATTGGGAAAAGTTCTCTGTCTCCTTGGTTCTCCAATCTTTGATACTTCCTTTCCCGACTTTATTGCAGAACAAATTAATAAATTCAATGACGTTTCGGAAAGATCAATATGCACTCGGCCATCACTATAATTCGTTTCTGCTGTTTCGGCCCTAAATTAACATACTCTCTTCGTGCTTCCCATTTGTGGAAGCACCATCAACTTTTAGTTCAAATGGATCAAATGGATCAAATTATCAGACGAACTTTGTCCTTAATTTTGAATGTGGCTTTGGATGACCGAGCTTGGGCCCAAACCTCTCTTCCCATCCGCATGGGAGGGCTCGGAATCCGCAAAATTTCTAGTATTAGTTTACCGGCTTTCATTTCCTCGGTCCACAGAACTGAGAAATTAATCAGGAATATCTTGGCTCCCACACTGATTGATTTTAATGTGCCGTGCTTCACTGAGGCTATTGATGTCTGGAATTTCGCCTGTCCGAATTCTGACCTACCTTTTATACCATCTTCCCAGAGGCGGTGGGACGAGCCGCTCTGCAGAGTAGTTCTGAATAATTTACTAACCACGCCTGCTACTTCTGCTGAGTGTGCACGTCTGCTGGCTGTGGGAATCAGGTCTTTGGTTACACGCTCTACCATCCTCAAATCTAGGCTCTTTGTTCGACGACACCACTTTCCGCATCGCTGATTCACTACGCCTAGGAGCCCCTTGTTGTTTCTCTCATCGCTGTAATTGTGGGGAAGCAGTCAACAGCCTCGGGCACCATGGCCTCTGTTGCAGCCGTAGTGCGGGTCGTTTTGCACGACATGCCAATTTAAACGACATTATCCGACGAGCCCTTGTCACCGTCGGCGTTCCAGCCGTATTGGAACCCAATGGACTGGCGCGTGACGACGGCAAGAGACCGGACGGCATGTCATTGTTTCCTTGGAAGATGGGTAGGCCTTTAGTGTGGGACGCAACTTGTGTCGATACTTTCGCGCCATCCCATCTTCCCAGTTCATCATGTTGTGCTGACGCTCCCGCTGCGGCTGCGAAAAACCTCGAGCGGCGTAAATATAGTCATCTCGGTGATAACTATATTTTCGAGCCTTTTGGGGTCGAAACTCTCGGACCATGGGGCCCGTGTTCTCACAGCCTTTTTAAAGAAATATCGAAAAGGCTCGTTGACGCTTCCCGCGACCCAAGGGCTGGCTATTTCTTTGGTCAACGGCTAAGCATTGCCATACAACGAGGCAATGCCGCCAGTAACTTGGGTACGTTGCCAGCCGACAGCGTTGAGGATAAATTTGTTGATGCTTTGTTCTAGTTTGTATTTCAGTACATAATTATGTATATAGTTCTTTTGTTTTCCTAAAAAAAATATATACATATAACAATTTCATTATGTTTTTTATAAATTTCTTTTTATTGTTTTAGGTCTGAGAAATTTACTTCCAACTGTTAGTTTTATTGATGCAATATATGTTATTATTTTTAATTGTGATATTTCCTTATTTATCCTGGAATTTAATTCAAAGTACAGTGGAAATGACTCATTAAACCTGAAAATAGGACACTGAACTCATCATTCTGAACCACCTATAAGACCAAACCTGAAATCGCGAAAAAAATCGGCTGTTCCATAATATATTGATGTTCACATAAGTCAACACAAAATTAATGGAAAAACGCGATACTAAATGATAGATAAAATAGCATTCGTAATTTGCCGCGCATTTCGCGCAAACGTAAACAACGCAAGTAAAAGCATTGTTGCCGTTCCGTGCGCCCCGCCGAACATTTTATTCGCAAGTCTCGCAACGTCGCAATTCACACCGCAGCGCAGCGTCGCCCGGAGCGGCCCGAGACCGCCCGATCCGATTATCCGAAGCTCGCGTTCATTCAAGAAACGATTTAAAAGCATTGATGATTTTGTCGTTGTCATTTCATGATTTTAAAATACCGATGATTTTTACGTGACATGATATCGGACTCATCTCTACTTTGAAGCGGAACGTCTAAAAAATTACGAGTAGGCATTTAGGAAATATATAAATAACTCATAACCTGAAAATAGGACACTGAACTCATCATTCTGAACCACCTATAAGACCAAACCTGAAATCGCGAAAAAAATCGGCTGTTCCACAATGACGTATTATAATAATATCTTTGCTGTTCGTATATAGTTGTCGCCAAATAACTTGCAAAGAGTCGTTCAATGCGCAGAAGTAGATTTTTAGGTGTCAGCGGGACGCTGGGTATGCGTAGCGCCGCTCCGAGCGCGCGATTGGGGCGTCAGTAGTTCTCGTTCAATTTGCTCCCGAATACACTTGCGAACACGAAAGTTGTACCCTTTGTTTTTGTTACGAGTTGTTGTTTTAAATTTAGTTTTTGTTACGTTGATTACAATGCCAGGACCAAATACCGTTTTACGCAGACTATTAAAACGTCAGAAAGAACAGTTAGTTAAGGGAGGTTGAAATTCCGAATTCGTCACTGTCTTTAGAACACCGGGAAAAAAAAGAATAAAAGGGATAGCAGTTTTATTAACTAATTGTGACGACGAGAACATATCTATTTTATTTATAATACCGAATTAACGAATGAATTCCTCTTCTTTCTTTAACATTCTTCTAAACAGACATGATTAAAAATAAATTAATGATGGCAATAACCATAGAATAATGGCAAGCAGTAAAAGTGACCACTTTTTTCTTCCACTAAGTGCACGATGCGCGAACTTACCCCCACTACGCCAAAACCTTGACAACTTACGTGACGAGGACTATACCTACATACTTACGATTCTGATATTAGCTATACCAATATTATAAAGCGAAAAGTTTGTTTGTTTGAACGCGATAATCTTCGAAAGTACTGGATGGATTTCAAAGATTATAATAGGCAGTTTCATGAGGAAGGCTAATAGATCGGATATCTAGCATTACGCTAATGCTCTCGGTTTTCCTAAAATAATTTAGCGATTATTATTAGTGAAGTAAGTCGGAAGTAAATTACTATAATCGCGTGCGCTGGCGAAATGCTGAGATATACCAAAAGTTCATGCACTACAAAAATGTAAGGTTTATGCAGATCTAATTTGCAAATTATGTTATGTGTATGATACTAACGTTCGAAAGTAGTTTTATCATCAAGACATTTTTATGAAGATAAGCTTTGTCTTTTACAGTACATAATTTGGACGCATAGTTTAGGAGAAAAGTAAAATTAAAATTATTCAACAACCTTATTTACTGAAACAGCGCTCGGCGCGCGGACGTACCTACCTATACTCCCCGATACATTCCGCACTGATAGCATAGGTACCTAACCTTAGCTTCATTTCAATTTCTTTGAAACTTCTAGAGAGATGTAGGTATGTGAAAGTGTTTCACCTTTTTTTTCTTCAGGTGTGTGGTTTTTATATCTATACTTAACTAGACGTATTTTTCGTCTATACAACGTGTAACGGAAACCCTATATCTATCCACAAGGGCTGAAGACAACATCTGGTATGGAGACTCTATGCACGGTTTCAGCTTAAAATAAGTGACTCAAAAATTGATACCAATTTATCGGTTTCATATGTTTCTTGAATGCCAATCATAACAGACCTGTCATTGCACTACGAGGGTTAATACACGCCACGTGACTTGGCAATAACCATGCAATAACACAATAAGTCTCTTCGTACTTCTTAATTTGAAAGATTCGGTCTCTGGTATCAATGTATTGAAATTTCTAATAAGTTCCACACATGTAGACATAGGATTACAAAATCCTTGCCATATAATATGTTATCATCCAAAGAAGCTGTGCACTTGATATGTATATACCCTTTAAGTTACATGTTGTATGTATACCTCGAATCCCCACAGTACCTACGGATTTACCTTTTAGAAAAGGAGACACATTCCTGTACCTAAAGGTATTTTTTGCAGTCACAATAAATAAAGCGCCGGGGTTGCGGGAATGTTCTAAAGAGATACCGAGGCCCGGGAACGCAAGGGCAGCTGAAGGAACAGTGCTTGCGCAAGTTTGTTTTAATTTATAATTTTTCTACAGTCACATTTCGGAACGCACCTCTAATGGTATAATTGTTATTATCATCATATTTCCGAACGCATCTTACATATTAGAATACAGATTCTTATTTGACCCCAGTTTTTGAGCTAACCATATCTTCTTTCCTCCTATCCAATTCCCATAAAAAAGAGAGAGAAGAAATGATCACCGCGCGCACCAATCGGTGGAGCATTCAGCGCCAACCAATCACCGCACAGACGCTGTGATTCGAGAAAAGATAATTTCTTCCGCCATATTGTGTCTTCATTAGAACACCACCGCTAAGCTACAATCCCGCGCCGCGCCAAAAATAATGAAAACCGCTAATATATCTAGAAATCTAAAAACTATCAACTATCCGTGTTGGCCAACACACGTGTGACAAAATAAAGACCAAGTGAAGTGCTCATCAACTAAGAGGAAGAGATTCAACACACGTGCAACATCTGCTCCTGCTGTACTTGCATCCACGCGTTTCATCCAGAGGATATCCAAGTAAGTCCTTCACCACCTTCTTCCTACCCTGGTCAGCTCATTACTGTGTGTGGTAAATATTTCACTTCGCCTAAAATTACATTCCCGCATACGGTCCTTCGAAAGCCGCATGTTACCTAACCGCAACCGCACCAAACAGGCAGGTGGATTTTTAGTCAATAGAAGTCTGACACTCTTTTCCGATCCACCCAGAGCGGGACCCGATAAAAACATTTCACATCAGACATTTTAATGTCCCCTCTAACTTTTATAACAATCTTACTTCTTATTACCAAAATACTCTAAATCTATACTCACTTAGCAATATGATAAACAACTATCTTTACTTCGCGATTCTCTAACCAGTGCGAATGAGATAGGTATACCTACTGAAATTTTAATATTTATTCATCCATATTCAGAAATGTTCGTGTTTATAACAGTAGTAGAATTACGCGCGGGTGAAACCGCGGGGCACAGCTAGTAAGCAATAAAAAGCTAGGTTTGAACTTTATTACTTATTAATTCATTAAATTAAAAAAATGTCATTTATGGGTAAGGCTCAAAATTTAAGCGCAGTCGCACAATGGAAATTACAACGGAATGAGTCACAAAAGAAAATACGTTGCAAAACGGAATGTATAAGGCATAATGCACATCGTTTGTAAAATCGATACTAAATATTCTTAATAGGTAGATATTTAATAAAAAGAAAATATTATAAACAGATTGTATTTTTGTATGTTTGTTTTTGCTTGTAACGAAAAAACTCAAAAACCACTGAACCGATTTTAAAAATTCTTTCACCAGTATAATGCTGAATTTTATCACTAAGTTCCATATACATTTTTTACTTTCACGCAGATGAAACCGCTGGCAGAAGCTAGTATTTTGATACATTAATAGTTTGTTAATTAAGTAGGGAGATGTTACATACCTTCTTAATTATCATTATTGAAATAAGTAGGTAGTTGGGATATTAGTGTCTCTACTACTAATTGAAGGGTTAAGGAATCTATCTAGAACCTCAAAATAGTGGCGAAAATTAAACCATGACCCAACTGAATGGCGGACCCGGACCGGATGGCCATGTGTAAAGTAAGTAATAAATAATAATAGTCTTAATAAAAGAAAGTAAGTATTAATAGTATTGGGTGTATTAAATAAAACATATTAGTTAGCAGCAAATACACAAATATATTGTTTCATAGGTTCAAAGAAATCATTAAAAAAAAAAAAAACATCTGAAATGTTTTTTTTTTTGCAAAAAAATATAATATTTTTGGCCAAAAAATACTGCTAGGCAATTTTCATAATATATTGTGTTTATTTTATTTTTTTTACTCTTTACTCAATATTTACTTTAATAACGTACGACTTGCTTATCTTCCCTCTCATCTTTTTTATTGCGTTTAGCATCTCGCCATTGCTTTCTGATCGCCTTTTTTTCATCTTTACTCATATCTGCTATTTTTTTTAGTTTTTGTTCTTTCAGCTACGTCTTTAAGTACCTAGGTATACCTACCAACAAAAGATTTACTCAACTCAATTTTCAAATTCCCGGAGTTGCGGGAACGTTCTAACAAGCCTTGCAAAGACAACGGATGGAACAGTCAGTAAGAGTTTGCCACGCCCGTCCGCTCTACCCCGATCCGGGGCTGGGGTATCTCTTTAGAACATTCTAGAAACCCAAAACCCGCAGGATGTTAAATATACCTACTATTACATATCATATTCGACATACACATTTTCATTGGCAGTACTGAGTACATAGCCATTAAAAAATATAGTAATGGGTGGGAAAATCATCGAATAACTTCTCCCGCTCTGGGTTAAGCGGGAGTGTCTGACTTCTACTGACTAAAAATCCACCCTGTCCCTTCAGCTGCCCGTAAGTTCCGGGGCCGCGGTATCTTGTTAGTACATTTCCGCAACCCCGGCGGGCTAGTTTTTTTACGATGAATATACAAAGCGAAGTTCCTTATCTATTTGCTATTTATAGACATCAGAATGCGATAGAAAACTATATATCTTACTTAGTAGGTACATAATATTTCAAATGCAAATATCAAGAATATACCTACCTAACGTACGTAATAACTATCGTTATTTTGCAGTTATTAGTTTACAATGTTAATAATATTAATTATTAGCCAAGGTATGGAACTCTCTGCCGACTTCTGTGTTCCCTGCCACAGATGAGTTATTTCAGTTTAGATCTAGCAGAGCGAATTACCACGACAAAGTTACTTCCAAGTAACTTAGTAACTTGGTCTCCTTGACATCAATCCATTTTTTAATATTCTGCTAACAGATACCTAAATAATATACTAATCTTACCTGGTCAAGGAGTAAAGTTAGCGGGGGTCCATCATATTTCTTGACTAGCTCCGTCGCATCCCATTCAGCCCACTTACTTTTGTCTTCTCCCAAATACCCATTAAAGGCTTTGACACCCCATGGGCATTGCATAGGGTTGCAAATAGGTGCAAATGCACTTGCTGATTTGTACAAACCAGGGTTTCTAAGGGTAGATATTAAAGCTCCATGACCACCCATGCTGGAAAAGAACAGTTATATCCATTACCATACTGAAAATATCTGCCTAACTTCAATAATTATATTGACAACTAGCTTCTGCTCGCGACTGGATGGCTTTCCCGCCTAAATCCCGATCCCGTGGTAACTCCGGGATAAAAAGCAGCCTATATGTTACGATGTCAACTATCTACATACCAAATTGCATTCGGATCTTTATCACGCAAAAGATTATGGTCAAATGTGACCTGAAGGCGACCATTAATGATCGATGTATCAAAAAATAGGCATTTACGCGTACGTTAAATAACGGGGTCTAACTTATATATTTCGAGCTGGGAAAAGGTTTTCTATTAATAATGAATAAACTCAATTTCATTACAACTTTTATTAATTTTGAACGCATCCAAACCTGTTTCATTTTTATCTGTGGTATGCGTTTCGTTTTAACAGTGGTATTTAAGCGAATACGTTTAAAAAAAAAAATAGAATAATAATATTTTTTTTAATATATTGTTGTTTTATATCACTAATAATATCTTATATCAATAAGAAGTCAAAATAGTATCGTTATTTGATTTAAAAACGATTACTGATTATTAATTACATTTAACAATATATCAGAAATATATAAATCGGAACGTATTTATTGACGTAATAGTGATGACAGACAGGACAGATGACAGTTTGATTTCGTTGACTAGCTGTTAGCGTTATTGGGTACTGTGCGTTTTCCTGTGTTTTAGTGTTTTTTTCGTGATTTGGCTTTGACTACGGACTCCGATTAATCTTTTTTACTTGACGACTTTTTGCTATTGGCCCCTGGACACTGATAACGCTTTGTGAATTGGTTCAGAGTGCCGAGAAACATCTCGAATGCAACTATGAACCCGAACCAACGGTCCATTCATGGACGTTCACAGTGTATTAATTGCAATATCTGCGTTAATACACTTCGCCGCTTCGTTGTCCTGCAACTTGACTCCAGAGTCATATCATTAATCAGTAGTTGGATCGATCCGATTATCGTAAGTTATTTTTTCTACGTATCGAATCATTCATCACTTTCAGCTCTATGAATATAATAGTACCTAATCTATATTGATTTTTGTTTCCTTTTTTTCAGATCACTGAAGATTAATGAAGAAGCGGTTAATGATGCATTAAACCGTGACAGTGGTGAACAGCAGGCTGCTGGATCCTCTCACCAAGGCCATACTCAAGTGTGTGTTCTTTGTGGTCTCTCAATATTAAGGCGACGAAGTGACCTTATCTTGAGAGAAAATGGCTCTGATTTGGACAGAAGTATTGCCAATATTGTTCAATCCAGGATTGCACCACGACAGGTTCGTAATATGCCTAGAAATAAAACTAGCAACAGTCTCGGATCACAATGAATTCAAGTTATTGTGTTGTATTTTATACCAAAATGTCTATCTTTTATAGATAACATCATTTGAACGTGTTTGTCATCCTTGCTGGCTGAGATGCAGACGATCTGCACTTTGTGCACAAGAAATTGAAGGTGTAAGATCGTCAACTCCAGTTGAAGAATTAAGACATGAACCGGATATTGCTGATCAAGTTGTAGAACAACATGTAGAAGCTGAGGAAGACAGGCGAGAAGTCTCTAATGTACCTGTGCAACCGGTACCAGAAATTCTTCTACATAATTATAGACGGGCTGCAAATACAGCTTCTCATTGTTTATTTACTGGATGTAATAATACTAGTTTGCATACTATATCTGACTCTTTCAGAGCCACTATCTTGGGTAACTATAAGTATTATATACCAGTTCTGGCAAGAGTTTGTGCAGAGCATTTATATAGCAATAACTGGGACAGTCTGTATGATTTGCCAAACAGCATTAAAACTTTTACTGTGCAACAAATAGAACATGTGTTCTCATTTGTTACCTCAGAAAAAACATATTTAAACTTCAGTAGTATAGAAGCCATTCAAGAAATAGATGACAATTTATTTTTTTATTGGATTGGAAGATCAAAGCAAGATTTTATTGCATTACTAAATGAAGTTCCCAGGATTCAAGATACTTGTAGAGGCATTTTGGGCTTGGGTACCGTATTAATGAAATTAAGGACGGGGGAATCGGATGACAGAATCTCAAAACTGATAGGAGTGCCCCGTCGCACAATGGAAAGGTTAATGAATAAGGTAAGAGATTTGCTCATACAAGACTTTATTCCTAGTCATCTGGGACTCTCCCATATTACAAGAGAGAATTTGCTACAGCATAATTTGCTCTTGCCAAATGGTATATATCTATACTAATATTATAAAGCTGAAGAGTTTGTTTGTTTGTTTGCTTGAACGCGCTAATCTTCGAAATTACTGGGTGGATTTGGATGAAATTTGGTATGGAAATAGCTTGAAGCTTGAGGAAGGTTATAGGCTACTTTTTACCCGACTGCAAAAAAGGAGAGTTATGTTTTTACCGTGATAGAATCCACGGGAGCGAAGCCCCGCGTGTGTACAGAAATCTACTTAAACCATTTTTAATTGTGGCATGCGATGGATATATTGTCGACTGTGTTGGTTCATACAAGGCGACCACTTCAGATGCAGAGATAATGACATCTCTAATTAGAAATGAGAATTCTCCTCTCAGATTGTATCTCCAAACAAATGATATATTCATTTTAGACAGGGGCTTTCGAGACTCCATTAGCTTGTTACAAGACTGCAATTATAGAGTTTATATGCCAGAATCTCTTCTGGAAGGCGAGCATCAACTGACAACACTTCAAGCAAATAGAAGTAGATGTGTTACTATTTGTCGTTGGGTAGTGGAAGTAGTAAATGGGTATTTTAAGAGAGACTTCAAATTATTACGACATTAATATTTTAATAAAAATGTACCCCACATGATGCAACATTTTGCAATAGCAGCCAGTCTTTTGAACAGGTTTGGTGTTCGTCTAAGAAACAGAGATGATGCAGGGGAAATGTTAAACATTTTAAGAGAACGGCTGTCTCTAGAAAATAATTTGGCACAAATGGTAGAGAATACAAATATGAATAGAAGGTCTTCTAACTTTGTTAGTATAACAGCAGATAGTGATAACTTGATCACATTCCCTAGAATGGAAATGAACGAATTGATTCTTTTTGCCTTAGGAACATACCAGATTAAGCAGGCGCGATCATATTATGGAGAGCATGTACGATTTCATGGTGGGTATAGAATAGAGGTAACAAGTGAAAGCATAAATACAACAGAGTACCATTTGAGAGGAAGTGGCAATAATACTCTAATACGAGGAAAAATTAAATCGAGGCATATATCTAGAAAGCAGTATTATGTTTACATTTTGGTTGAAAATGGTATATCAGGGAGAGAAGGTATAGCAGAGTATTGTTGCAATTGTTTGGTAGGGCGTCGCACAGTTGGATGTTGTGCTCATATTATGACCATTGTATGGTACCTTGGATGGGCTAGGCACCAGTCCAATATTTCTGCTCCTGCTGAATACTTAGATTCTGTGGTTGTAAGAGAAGATATGGAATAAATTAATAAAAACTATTATGGATGTTTTATTTAAAGGGCACCTTAATTACTCTTCTATTGCATTTTTAATGACAGATATTAGAAAACATAAACCACGCCTGTAATCCCCAAAGGGTTAGGCAGAGGTGTACCTAATAGTACCACCCACATTTCGCCAGTTATGTTTTTAATTCCCATGTAATAGTTGGTGAGCCTATTGAGGTATAAGTATAAACCATATTCATTATGTACGTAATCATAACCTCAAAAATGACAAATGTAAAAATTCTCTGCTCTTCCACTTTGAAATAATATATTTTCAATGTGGGATTGCTAACTGTGGTTAGGTGAACCAATTAAGCCATATATACCATGGTCGCGACATTTCATAGTCAGGTCTTAGTATGTATGGGCAGTGGCCGATGTTCTTTACCAAATTAGCTAAATTTTGCGTGATAGAGTAACAAACATCCATGCATCCATACTCACAAACTTTCGCATTTATAAGATTAGTAAGAAGTAAGACAAACAAACTAGTGTTTTGTATTGATAGTAGCTGTTTCTGTGTCTACATACCTGTGTCCCATAATGCCAATTCTCTCTGCATCAACCACATTACTAAATGTTTGCAGTAGTAGTTCATAAAGTTCCTTATTAAGGTAACTGCTCATTCTGTAGTTCTTGGACCATGGTTCTTTACTAGCATCAAGGTAAAATCCAGCACCTACACCAAAGTCCCAGGATTCATCATCACCAGAGATCTTTACACCTCTGGGAGATGTGTCTGGTCCCACAACAATTATTCCATGTTCTGCTGCATACCTGCAATATATTATTTCCATAAAATATTTCAGTCATGTCCTAGTTTTCATAACACATACGAATTTTATTTTGAAAATTTTCATATATCGGAACTATAATTCAGCAAAATGTCCTCTACAATTTTCGTAAAAAAGGGTACAAAGATTTTCCTTCACATATTAGTATATGTAACATGAATTTTATTTTCATAATATTTTATAGCTACATACATACTTATATATCACAAAAAGATTTTAAGAAAAAATGTGTTTCATAATAGCTAATGATAATTTGATAAGCTTCTTAATATTTTTGATAAGAACAATTATTAGCAAAATTGTTGTAATAAACACAGCTTTATAATCTAAAAAATACATAAGTTCAAGAAGCCACATCAACACATTTTAATCTATAATTGGGTACCAATAAATTATGTAAAAATAAAGGTAGGTATATTAATATGCACAGAAGAATATACCTATACCTAATGAATGAGCATTTTTTATTTATTACGAATGAGCCCGCTCTTGACCTCGATTACACCTGATGGTAAGTGTAAGTTGAGGTCTACGAACGAACGAGCGAGCCCAGAAAATGCCTATTAACTCTTGCTTTAAAGGCTTGACGGGTCATATGTGGCAGGGAACACAGAAGCCAGCAGAGAGTTGCACACCTTGGCAGTGCACACAATAAATTTTGAAGAAAAGCGCTTATTACGACAAGACGGTATATCGACCAAATGTGGATGGTATCCTGCGGTACCTCTGGTAGACCGGTAGTAAAAGGGGGACGAAGGGATTAGGTCGTGGAGCTCCTGCGCACACTCTCCCGAAGTATAATCTGTAGAAAATAGACAGGCAAGCAACGTTTCGCCGGTGAGCCAGGCTGTGGAGCTTGCCTGCCAGAACCTCATCCTTTTAGCTCTGCGTTCGATCGAGTCAAGTGCAGCTAGCTGTTATTTGGCTGAGCCGTCCCGCAAGTGACTGCAATACTCCATACAGGAACGGACCTGTGCTTTATATAAATTCAAAAGCTGTATAGGTGTGAAGTATCGCCTCACTTTTTGTAGGATGCCCAGCTTTTTGGCTGCAGTCTGAGCTTTAGACTCAATGGTTGAGCCGAAATTGAGGTCAGACGTCAACACCATGCCCAAGAGCTCCAGGCGGCCGGTAATAGGTACAGATGCACCTCTGAACGAGATTTAAGGTCAAATTTGTTCGCTCTACCATGACCTTTCTAAGACTGTCTATTTCGTCCCTACCAGCTCTAGCGCTGGACAAGTATCTCTCTGAGACTGTGCTGTCATCCGCGTACCCAATAACTCCCAGCTGAAGCAGGTCGTTTGTATGAAGTTAATTTTATTTTCCCGATTGTACTACAACACCTGTTTAGTGAATAAAGTTTTTATTATTATTATTATATGAAGCAAAACTAGAGTCGCAGAGTGAACAGACCCCTGAACACCGGCGTTAATAGCCATTAGATTCGATGCGCAGCCATCGATGACCACTCGGATCGACCTTTCACTCAAAAAGTCACAAATCCAGTTGCATAAACTAGCAGAGACACCGTATCTAGGAAGCTTGCTCAGCAGACTAGCGTGCCAGACCCTGTCAAAGGCCTTTGAGATGTCGAGGGACACGGCAAGGGCTTCGCCGTGTTTCTCAATGGCCTCGCCCCAGCAGAGTGCGTAACATACACAAGAAGATCTCCGGTCGACCGACCACGGCGGAAGCCATACTGATGGTCACTGAGGAACTCATTGTCTTCAAGGTATGCCATGCATGCAGGTATGGTATGCTAACTTTACAGAGTATGGAGGTCAAGGCAATTGGTCTATAGTTTGCAGGGTCGGCACGGCTACCCTTTTTGGGTACTGGTTGCACATTGACCAGCTTCCAAGACACCGGCACCACTCCGGTTTTAAGAGAAAGGCGATACAGGCGAGTCAGTACAGGAGACAACTCCGGGGCACAGTTTTTTAAGAGCTGGTACTCCGTCCGGCCCACTGGCTTTGTTCACATCAAGACTGGAAAGGACTTTACGGACTTCCTTAACGTGAAGTGCAATTTCCGGCATCACGGAGCCACAATGAGGTATTTCAGGTGGTATTTTAGATGCCGTGTCGAGACGTGAACTTTCCGCAAAGAGGAAGGCAAATAAATTTGCTTTTTCTTGTGCTGTGTGAGCCAGTGTTCCATCTGGTCTTAACATAGGAGGCAGCGAAGTACGGCAAAAGTTCGCCTCGACCGATTTGGCGAGGGACCAAAACTGCTTGCAGCCCGAAGGGTAGGTTGCCAATTTGACCCCGATTCGTCCAACATGGTCGAAACGAGCTTTACGTAACACTCATATGCAAGCCTTAGCGGCAAAGTTGAAGGCTTTCTTCAATGCGCGAACATCAGTACTCACGCTGCCACTACTGCGGGCCGAGGCCCAAGCCTTGTAAGCCTGCTCTTTGCACAATTCGGCTTGTGTGCATGCTGCATTATACCAAGGCTGAACCTCATAGCCAAGGGGGACGTCAGAAAATGGGATAAAATATTCCATTCCCTGACGTACCATGTCAACAATAGCGTCAGCACAGACTGATGGGTTGCACGACGAGAAACAAGTTTGCCGCCAAGGGTAAGAAGCAAAGAAGTGCCGCATCTCATTCCAGTCTGCCGACCCGTACTTCCATACTCGCCTCGTGCCCTTAGGGCTTTTATACAGAGGAGAGAAGGTAGATACCGTTTTCACCAGACAGTGGTCAGACGATCCGATAGGGGCCCAGACCGATACTGAAAGCCTGTCTGGAACGGTTGTGAGCACAAGGTCTAAGCAATTGGGTGTGTGGCCGTCGACATCCGGAATGCGGGTAGCTTGGTGAACCAGCTGGTCGAGATCTAGCGATGAAGCAAACTTGCGCGCCTCTACCAGCATGGTCTGTTTTCTGATATGGGAACAACCATTCTTTATGATGAGCATTCAAATCCCCCAGAAAAACAAGCTCCGCCATCGGGTATTTGTGCTGGGCCAATTCAGCTGCTTCCGTAAGGTGGTCGAAGAGCCTTGTCGTCTCCTGATCACCGCTATGCGACCTGTAAACACCGACGTAGATGGTCTTAAAAACGCCGGTGTCCACTAACAGCCACAGAGTGGAAAAACCCGCAACCTCGCAGCAGCAAAGACGTTGACAGCAAATGTCATCGCGGACGTATGTCCACACAGACCCCAGCCTGCTTCAAACTTGTGTTCAAGTGAGTATCCCGGGTAGTTGAGGTACGCCACGTCTGCGGGAGTCGCTATCTTGGTCTCCGTCAAAAAGAGTAAGTGAGGCTTATTAGTCTCGAGATGGTGATGGACTGGATCGATATTTGAGTGCAATCCACGGATATTTGTGAATTGCACTTGAAGAGGGAGGAAGTGCAGCCGTTGGTTAAACTTCCATCTTCCAGCCTTTTGCACGTGGCTAGTGTGCTACTTGGGCCCCCAACTTCCTGCGGTCGGCCAACAGCAAGACCGTGCTGTGGATTCCGCTACCCTCCAGAGTGAGTCGCCATGCCGAAGCTCGCTCTGACGCCGAGACCAGTCTTGGACAACGCGGCTACTTTCTCTCTATTACCCCTAAAGGCACTGGCACTCCCACGCATCGACGAAACACAGTAGACTGTTTGACGCCGAACTCCGGTGGGAACCCGGTCGCGAGCCAGGCGGGCGTGAGCCCTACCACCGCAAACGAAGAATTGGTCAGTCACAGAAGGTCTTGGGTGTGACTGTCCAGGATGCAACGAGCGCTCAGTTCAATTCTGACACTAAGGGAACAGGTTGTACTACTCAAGGAGGCTTCTTCATGCATCCCAAAAGAGAGCTCAATGTGCTCAGAGGTTAGAAAAACAAAGGCAAGGGCTGAAAACTGCAAGGAATGATCAATTAGTGATATCACCATGGTAAGTTCGCTCTATTAGTCTGCACACCTTTTTAATTGCTTTAGCCCACCTCCAGTCTTTAAAGTAAGCAGTAAACTAAGCTAACCTTTGGAACCCTGATTTAGTGATGAAATTCTGCTCATTGCAAGTCAATCCTGAGAGGTAGAATATAACGGGCAGCTTGACATCGCCACCCTCAGCTTGGGGCGGCAAGTATACTGAGAAGTTCATCTTGCATTTAAGTTCTGTAGATTCATGGGAATAAACCTTCTGATGGCCCCCAAATATCTTATTTGATGAAACCAAAGTTAATCCTTCCATATTGGATATCTGTAATGATTAAATTATTATAGCTAAAAGGAAGAGGTTAGCAGTGGAACAAGTTTCATAGACATTCATTAACATTCTTCTATACTTTTATTTAAAAATAAGCTTTAAAAAAATAACCAACTTAAAAACACTCATATGATTGAAGTTGGTACCAAGCCAAATGATAGGTTTGATGATAAATTACCAAACAACTTCAATCAGATGAGTAGGTACCTAAACCCTTATTATAAACAAAATTAGACACCAAATTAAATAATTTTGAATATATTTATGATCTCTGAATAAATAATATATACATATCTAACTAGCAGTTGCTCACAACTTCGTTCGCAGGGGAAGTTTTTCCCATGTAAATCCCGATCCCGAGGAAATTTTGCAAAATCCCATTTTAGCAAGCATCTACATACTAAAAGGAACCCTGTGATATTTCGCTTTTATATATATAGATTAAGTTTATTTTTGCTTTTTAGTGCAGTAAGGAGTTTTCATTTGTTTTGAGGTCCATTATTATTATTTATTTTATTGTTTACAAGGTACAAGGTATTTTTATAATTTACAACAATGTCCCACAAAAGTGAACAGACAGTTTGACTGTGGGATCAATTTATAATCTATTTTTAACTCATGTATGTAATTAATAAGTATATTATATAACTAATTAAATTAAAAATACAATAATAACATTAAGGTAGGGTGCTAAGTAAATAGTTTTTAATTTTCTTGTACTATGGAAGCTAAAATCATATTTTTTTAAGTGATTATTAACTTATCATCTGCTGTACCTTTTTCTAACTATGTCAGGTAGGACATGATATCCCTTGGCAAGACTGGTGTCAAATTTTCAGGCTTCCGACTACACAAAATAAATATTATATTGTTAGTCAGTAGTGATTAACAATATAATATTTGCTATTCAGTACTAACACCATACCTATGCAATATATTAACCAACTTTATATTCGGCACATCAAGTATAACAATCTATTTATGACGTAAGCTCCGATTACGCAGTAATAATCGGCCAAACTTCAATAAATTAAGTTACCTACAGATTTTACCGGCTATGCATGGATTGATGAGTACATAAGAAAATATAAATGTATAGAATTTGCGTTCTTATTTGCTCATAGATTACCTGCCTTGTGATGTGTATGTCACGTAAAAGTAGATTAATTGTCCTCCGAACGTAACGAAAAGAGTTTCCAAGTGCGTGAACACAGAATTTCGTTTCTAATACAACAGAACTACACCTAGTAAATGACATTTATATCACGAATTCACGAAGTGATAGGCAGTGTTGCCAACTCCAGCAAAATCTTCTCCCTAGATTTATTATCTAAGGTCGCTAGAAGTCGCTAAAACTGATTCAACTAGAGACGGATACCGGATTTACTTACTTTCCAGTTACTGGAGGCTATTAGCAGCCTGGAAAGGGGATGGGGGGAGGCAAGTGAAGAAGAATGTACTACATAAGCAATACAATCTATATAATTAAAAAATAAATCAACACACACGCCTTATGTACAGTCAGCATCAAAATTATTGCCTTAGACGAATAGCCAAAGACTGGTTTCACCAATCCCTTGAATTCGGGCTCGGTGTCTCATGTTTCTCGATATTTTTGAATTTACTGCTTCTTTTTCTGAGGTAAATCCATAATTTTGTTTACCACAAGTAAACAAAACAGTTCATACACTTTGTAATTACTATGATGGGTAACGAATAAAAAATCAGGCTAGGTACAGCGTATAATTTAGAATCCGATTAGAACTTCACTCAAACTAGTAGTAAAGATGGGCGATTGTGAATGACATTGTTCGAATGATTCGATTGTAGAAGTCATTCAAATTATTCGAATAACTTTACAACTCATTCGAATTTTAACAAAAGCGAGAAGTAAATAAGAATGTATTGCGTTGTCTCATTCCTTCCGATTCAAATTTCATTACTACTAGTTTATATATTCGAATATCCGCAACCTCATCTAAAAGTAAACTCTATGTACTGAGAAAAAATACCCGATTTCGTGTGGCAAATTGATTGAATCATCAAACCATCGAACTGCTAGTTTGTATTCGAATATATATAATATAAAAATACGAATTTGTACCTATAGAAAGTGTATTAAAAATTCTCATTAATCCGGTCCTTGTTTTGGTGTGCACATATCTAAGTAATCTTATTATAAATGTGTGTGTGCGCGATTCGCGCGAAAGGGCTACGACAACATTTTCGATACTTTCTGAAGTACCTGCCTACCCGGAACAGTGTTAGTGATATCTAATTATTACTATCAACTAAAAGTAATCTTTATAGTTAGTACGAGAAAAACGTTAAAATTTGTATGGCAAACTGAATGAATGAACTAGCGGTTTGCAAATAAGTAACTATTAACTTACTACTACGAATATCAATTAAAAGTAGACTTTATTTATACTAGGACACATACCAATTTTGTATGGCAAAGTAAATGAATGAACTAGCGGTTTTATTCGAATTTGCGAACTAGCGATCGATTGTTTTAGTATTCGAATTTTAATATTAGTAGTATCAAACCATTCGATTATTGGAATCAGTAACAATCGCCCATCGCTAACTAGTAGTGACTTGCGTAAGTACGTAGGTAGAAAAAGTACGAAAACTACGGAACATAATAAAATATGGGGATTCCCCGAACATATTGCTCTATTGTTACCACTGGTAAAGATAATTTAATTGCAAGTGAGCATTTATAAAAAAGGTGTTGGGCATATATATGTTTTGTTTTCTTGTAGTTTGAAAAGTCGTCAGCTAAGTCGCTAGATCATTTTTGCGGTCAAATCTTTTTCCTTGACGCTAAAGCTTAAGCAAAAGTCGTCATCTCTAGCGACAAAGTCGCTAAATTGGCAACACTGCTGATAGGAGTTAAATTCACAGAACACATATTATAATATTGTAGCAACCCTTTCGAGACCAGTCAGGGAATCCCGTAACCGCGTGCCACTACGGTATACCGAATAAGTGCGAGTATATCGTAGCTATGTCTTTCTCTTTCTCGCGCACCGCTCGCCTCACGAGCGGGGTGCGCGCGGCGCCAGTCCGCCGCCTGCACGCAAGTTGTAGACTCGTACGTAAAGCCGGCTCTACACGTTGGCCAACACAGTGGCGAATGTAGTGGCCAATGACTATTCGCCAACGTGTAGAGGGGGTGTTTGTGCACCCAACATGCACAAACACGCCGTCTACACGTTGGCCAATACGCATTGGCCACTACATTCGCCACTGTGTTGGCCAACGTGTAGAGCCGGCTTAAGAATTACCTATCCGAAACCACGTGCTCACATGTGGCAACCAACGTGTACTTTCATTCCTCATATGTGGTGCCTAACGTGTTTATTTGTGCTCATTATGTACGAAAAACTAAGTCCGATCCCATGTTTGTGAACGTGTTTTAAAAACGATAATCATATGAGACAGTGTTCATCATTTTAGTTTCCCTGAGACCTCCCCTCATATGTGGCGCCCAAAGTGTTTTTTCGTGTACAATAGTGTCTTTCGTCATAAGAAGTGCCTTTCCATGTGCAAAAACCTCATTTAGATGACGCTCAACGAGTTTTTTCGTGTCACAATAGCGTAGGTACTTTCCCAAATCTATGACGCCTCACGTGTGTTTTCGTGCAAAATATAGTGCATAGACAGTGTCTACTCGATAAACGTTTTGCAGTGACGAGTTAAAATGCCAGTGACCAGGAGCAGAGCGGCCAGTTTGACTCGGAGAGAAGATGCAAACGAAGCATTCCCCGGCCTCTCGAGATCAGACACGCCGCCCGTGTCGACCGCTAACCAAGATGGCGAGGACACGTTTTCTTCACCGCGCCCCGACGCAAACGCAACGTTCTCCAGTGAGCACGTCACGGCCATAATCGCTTCTCTGCAACGCTCTCAAACAGAAGCCTTCAGGGAGCTGTTTAACTCGGTGTCGCGTGTGAATGCATCCACCCCGGAATCACTCGCGCTTCTAGGGAACAATACCCTAGCCCGCTGCAAAGCAACCTTTTCCGGCCGACCGAAGGAGTCAGTCGAGGCGTTTATTGACGCTATAGAGGCATATAGTGACTGCGCCCAGGTATCGGACTCAAATATATTACGCGGTTTGGCCTATCTCTTCAAAGACGAAGCTGCCACGTGGTGGCAAGGCATAAAATATTCAGTGTCGTCATGGGAAGAAGCTAAACATAACTTATTATGTGCCTATGGTGATCGCCGGCCGCCTCATCGTATTTACCTGGAAATATTTGGGACGCCGCAAGACAAAGAAAACACCGACATATTTATTTATTTATTTATTTATTATGGGACAATAAACAGCTACAATATATAACGTCTACAAATAACAATAATATACATATGAAGTATTAACAATATTGCAGCCCACTACATTATCCGCATGTTAACAATATTATGATAAGGTAAAAAGTGCCACTAGATTTAGCATTACTCAGATATGTAGATAAATTGAAGTAAAAAAGAAACAAACAAAAAACATAGATTATGAAGTAAATACAATACAATTAATTAATTATTTAAAATGAAATACACGTTAAAAAAAAAACTAATTAAAACTAAAAATTAAAATTTAGGATTATTCGTTATTATCACAAGAATTGAAATTATGTTAAATAAGGAAATTGACATCACATCATTATAATATATCATCATTATAATACAATTACAAATTCATACAATTCATTAATATAAATAATTAAAACGGTTGACATATACTCGTATTAAGTTAATAATAATAAAGGACTTACACTATTTCTTATTAGCATTGGATAAGATTTTAAAAACATTGGCCTTAAATTTCGATTTGGAACATACAAAAATATCAATATCAATGAAGTTGCTATTATAAGATTCCACCATACGACGAATAGGGCAACGCAGTCCTGAATTAGTACTGCGAACAATGTACCTGCGCGGACTCTACGCTTATGCACAGTGCGGGGGACCACATAACATAACTTACTTGTGAGGTCAATGGAATCGAAGTAATTATGAACTATACCATGCAGTACGTTGGCTTCTAAAAATTTACGTCTAGATTCTAATGTTAACATATTATATTTATTTAGTAATTGTGAATATGACAAACACCTTTTGTAGCACCTATAGTACATGGAGCGAAGAAATTTACGCTGGACTTTCTCTATCATATCTATATATTTCTTATAAAACGGGTTCCAAATAGAGACGGCATACTCGAGCTGCGAGCGTACAAGCGTCTTGTATAAGTAAAGATAGGTGGAGGGCCGTTTGAATTCGGTAGTTGCTCTCAGGACAAAACCATACATCTTAAACGAGTTATTTACAATTCTCTCCACGTGTTGATTAAGTGACAGCTTATTGTCAAATAGAACACCAAGATCTCTTACAATAGTGGTGTTACTTAGAAAGGCGTTATTTAGCTTGTACTTAAAATTTGTGACACATTTATTTCTTGTGAAATTTATATAATGGCATTTGGAGACGCTTAAGTGTAATTTGTTCTCAAGACAGTATGCTGAGAGTCTATCTAAGTCCTCCTGGAACATTAGACAGTCTTCTATTGTATTAATAATTTTAAAAGCTTTCATATCGTCAGCATACATAAGAAATTTTGTACTTAAAAAGCATCTCCAAATGTCATTTATATATATATTAAATAGGAGTGGTCCCAGGATTGAGCCCTGCGGAACACCGGAGGTTATAGATACCGTATCTAACTGATGGCCACTCACAACAACCTTTTGTGTTCTATTTTGAATGTAGGATGAAAACCACCGGAGCAAGTTTCCCCGTATGCCATTAAATGCAATTTTATTAAGTAAAATTTCATGATCGACCTTGTCAAAGGCCTTCTTGAAATCTGTGTAAACAGCGTCCACCTGCAAACGTCTGTCCAGGTTTTCAAAAAGATAGTTGGTGAATATTAATAAATTGGAAACAATAGATCGGCGCTTAACAAAACCATGTTGTTCAGGAATTAATACGTTGTGCAGGATTGGATAGATTTCGTTATGTACTAGTCTTTCAAAGAGCTTTGGCAAGGTCGATAGAATTGAGATGGGTCGATATTGCTCAATATCATGTTTCGAGCCTCCCTTGTGTACAGGCGTTATATTGGCCCGTTTCCATATTTCGGGAAACACCCCTTCACTCAGGCATTTATTGTAAATTATATGAAGCGGTTTGTAGATGCTATTAGCGGTAGCCTTAAAGAATAGTGCTGGGTATCCATCAGGGCCAGCCCCTTTAGACGGGTCGAGGTTTTTTAACTCCTGAAGTAATTTAGATTCATCGATACATAGGCTCTCGATTATGATGTTAGCGTCACAGTGAGTTGGCGGGGTCCATGTCGACAATGTGGGCGATGCGGGTTCGAATACCGACAGGAAGTAATCGGAGAACATATTGCAAATCACGTCTGGAGCACTCGACTTAAGGTTTTGGTATTGCATCGTAGATGGGATACCTGATTTATCTTTGCGATTAGCTATATAAGTCCAAAAGCATTTAATATTAGAGGTGAGCTTATCCTCAACGGATTTGATGTACGCGGAATAGCATGAGTTACAAGCTTCCTTAAAGGTTGATCGGTATTCGGCAAACATATTGTAGTCTTTAATATTTTTAAACTTCTTCCACTTTATCCAGAGGCGCTGTTTCTTTTTGAAAGTTTTAATTAAATGAGGAGAAAACCAAACAGGAAAGTTAAGTACTCGAGACTTTACTAGAGGAACGTTCACTGAGACAATGTTGCTCAACACTTCATAAAATTTTTCCACCGCTTCCTCAGAAGAGAGATGATCCAACAGGACGGACCATTGGATTTCGTCGATTTGTTCATTGATAACATCATAATTGGCCTTACGGAAATCATGTTTTTTTAAGGGTTTTCTTTTTATGTTTTGCATTGATAAACCTAAGGGGGCTATCGCAACAAACGGAGGGTGGTGTGGATCTATAGGTAGTAAGGGATCTATCGGAGGGCTCAAAGTGCAAATTATGTTAGAAATGAACAAATCGAGAATTTTACCGTTACTATTAGCTATACTGTTATATTGGTAGGCATCTAAGGTTGACATTAGCTGAAGGAGTTCTGCGCATATAGGGGAAGATCCTGTGCAAGTCATGCCAGTGATTTGTTGCTGACTACCGGGCAGGGCAACTTCCCAAGTAATATCCGGAAGATTATAATCTCCAGCAATGAGTACAGTCATCACGTCAGGTTCATTCAGTACGTCCTGCAGCATGTCGAAGTGAGAGCTATAAATATCTGCGGTCACCCATGGTGGTATGTATGCTGCACTAATAACGTGCATTTTTGCACTGTTATTTTTACTCGGAAATCCCACCATGAGATGCTCAATGCAGGTGGTGGAGTTATTATGCAAACGATTAGAAACGTTAAGCAAACACGAGCGAAGTTCCCGCAACACTGCGATGAGGACCCCGCCACCATCACGTTTTTTTGTTGTTTTACGATCTCGGTCGCATCTGTAAACAACATATCGAGGATCCACGAGCTCAACGCTAGCAATATCGGCCACAAGCCATGTTTCAGTTAGAATTATAATGTCATATGAAAACGATAAAATGTTTACAAACAAGGTGTTCAGTTTGGTTCGTACACCTCTACAATTTTGGTAGTAGATTGATATTTGGTCGCTGTTATCCATAACCACAGTACTTTACTATAAATTCGTATAAAACAATAAATGTTGTGCACGCAAGTAATAGCCAAAGCATAGCAGAAACACCCGGCAACATAAACCCACATGAGATAGGATCGAGAATGGCCAACATCACACTTAGATAAAAATAACAATCGTCCAAGTCATACTCACAATCACAAAAGACATTCAATGTTTTCGATTCGTATAAGTATTGTGTTGAAATAAGGTGCAACATAGTAACAAACATAATAATATAGTCCCAATAATTGTCAGAAGTTAAAATTAAATCTAAATAATATGAAAATAAAAATAATGTTAAAATAATCAAAATTTCTAGAATTACAATTAATGAAATTGGTGATAATAATAAGATAATTAAAATTAGCAAAACATACAACGTAGAAAAAATAATATTACTTAACAACCACATCAAATACAAGACAGACGACGGCGACAAATATGAAAAATTAACAATGGTTGTGCAGTGGATTATTGAAAAGAAGAAACAGTTATTCAGCTGGTATCGCTTTGGTTTTAATTTTATTGAGATCGCGTTCTCCACGTATTGCGAATGCATTTTCACCCTCACGCTCGCGCACCAGTATGGTACCATTTTTGATCCATACAAATTTGTGATTATGATTGTTAGCGAGTTCACGGGTTTTACGAAATAACTGTTTCTTCCGTAAGGTTAAGTGCTCATTAACGTAGATAGATGCAGATGTACCAGTTATACCGATTTGGTCAGACTTCAGTGACTTAGCTTTACGGAATGCGCTAAGCAGGTTGTCCCGCTGTAGGCGCGTAGCAAATTTGAGAATGACGTTTTTCGGTCTTGTGCTTTGTTGGTGCGCGTGGGGCACCCTATGCACGGAAACAATGTCATTTAGTAAGACCGGGGACTTAAGTGCACTTCCTACGGCTTGGATAATCACTGGTAAGTTTTCATTGCGCCTCTCAGGCACATTGCATATTTCCACATTACACTGCCGAGCCTGCTGTTCCAACACGTCGATCTTAGCCTCCAAGTTACTGACCAACAGCTCCGACACAGCTGGTGCGTGTGTACTGCTAAGTTCCACTACACGCTTCTGTAGGATGTCATGTTCCACCGACTGGCTCTGGGCACTGGCTTGTAGCGTTATGACGTCATTACGGAGATCGGAGACCAGCTGTTTTAAGCCGATTTGCTCTGTACGAAGTGTTTGCATTTCCTTCTGGATAGCTGTTAGGGTTGACTTAATATCGTCACGCAACTGACGCATGTCTGTATTCATGTCACTACGCCACTGACTTAGGGTTGATTGCAGATTAGCAGTGAACGATACAAAGTCTGCATTGGTGCTAGGCTTCGACGACTTTTCCGCGGTCATAGTTTTATTGCCCAAGCTGGTGGATGAGCTAAAACAACTCTGGTCCAAGTTATCGCATGACATGTCAATAGAGAGGTCATCAGCTGGTAGTTCAATATAACTGCGCACAGGCGTATTCACGTTTGACCTAGGGCATCTAGTAACGTTACAGCAATCTGGGCATTTCCAGGTAGCTTTATACCTATTGTTCAGGGCCATATACTGTTGCGATGTCACATTCAGGCATTCATAGTGGTATTTACCACCACATACAGAGCAGTGGAGGATGCCATTGTCCGCTGATGATGTGTCAGTACAACACTGCATGATGAGTGACCGATCAAAGTATGTATTTAAATATTGAAAACACAGGTACTTAGGCGCCCTCTATTACTTTCTTGTTGCACTGCGATGGTGTATTGGAGTATTAGCTACTTCAAGCGCCCTCTATGTTTTTTTTGATAAAATCGGCTCAGATTAGGATCGAGACAACTCAGAGTTGTGGTCGATAGCTACTATGTTTTTACTAAGCAATTCCGCTATTGGATAACAGATGGCTCTGGTACCAGTTTAAGCTTTGTTTAAATGACTAAGCAATTTTGAGCAAGCTATTGAGTTTTCAATATGGCAAGAAGCACTGCCAGCGATCACAATTATATGCTTCACTACTATAAAAACACGGGAAACAACGATAAAATCGTTGCTTTGGCCCAGTAAGAATACCTTTGTCCACGGATGGGACCACAGAAATGAAAATTAAGTAGAAGTGCCCCTACGCTCTCTCAAAACGAGAACCAGTGTCGCCAAACTCACACATTTGCAAATCAAAATGTCCAAAACACACATAAAAAACAGTGATATAATTGGCTACAAAGTTGAAACGCAACTTTAACAAATCATCTTCTTAGTGCTGTCAAAAATATTGAGTCTTATTACAACGACCGAAAGTTGTTATTATTTGACATGACATAATCAATAAAGGCGTTTATCGTTTAAAAAACATAGTTTTCATATAGTTCAGCTACTCAACGCTAGATGGCACTGTAACCAATTTATTCTATTCGGAACGCTAAGTGCTTTGAAATAGATGTCATATTTGCATGCACATGTAATGTCTTTTGCTACTCAGATAGAGATGTAGACAAATATTGATACTTTAATATCGATGTTACTTTTTTATTTGTGTGAGCAATGTAATAATTTATCGACATCATACAAATGGTCAGCAATGGAAAAAGGTTGACCATCTTCAAAAAAATAGAATCTATTTTAAAATTAAAGAGATCAAATTTGTAAGTTTGTATGTAGGGGAAATCTCTACAACTACTGAACCGATTCTGAAAATTCTTTCCCTAATATGTAGCTGCATTATTTTTGAGTGCTATAGATAGGCTATCTATACTAATATTATGAAGCGGAAAAGTCTGTTAGTTTGTTTGTTTGTTTGCTTGAACGCGCTAATCTTCGAAAGTACTGGGTGGATTTGGATGAAATTTTGTATGGAAGTAGCTTGAAGCTTGAGGAAGGTTATAGGCTACTTTTTACCCGACTGCAAAAAAGGAGAATTTTGTTTTTACCGTGATAGGATCCACGGGAGCGAAGCCCCGCGTGAGTACTAGTAAATCATATAACAAAGTATTAATTTCATGCGGGCGAAGCCGCTGGCACAAGCTAGTTTTCAATGAAATGTTAATAGATAGTATTAAAAATATTTATTGACCTTGAATTTATACATATTTGTTTAATAATTGCCGTTTTGATAGTTTTATGTTTAATTTGAATAGGTGATGAAAGCGTATATTAATATATTTTGTCGTGATGGCTTTCATTAAGTCGGTAATATGATTAGACGTAGGAAATTCCCCTAACTGATGATAGATTATGTTTTGGAATATTAACAACCCAATAAACATCCATTTTCCTTAATAAAAGGATCTTGGGGAAAACTGAAATATTTAAATTACTTTTTTACTTTTTTTTGAGATCAATATCCAGAAATTGATGTATTACGGTTTACATTATGTGATGTTATCTTTATTAACTACTAGCTGCTACCAGCGGCTTCGCCCGCGTGAAAGTATAAAATTATCTCAAGGGAACATAGTCTCACGAAAAAATCATATGTTCTATTCCAGGACATGGTCTATCCATGTACCAAGTTTCATTGAAATCCGTTCAGCCTTTCGAGCGTGAAGAAGTAACAAACACAAACTTTTGACTTATAATATTAGTGTGATTATTATTATTATATACTTTATTGTACACCTCAATTTAACACAGGACAATCATTTATAAAAATGAATGTACAATAGGCGGTGTGATTAGCGACCCGTATCTACGGACGGATGACGGATGTAGGCTACGTGTGGTTAAAACGTCGACATTTCTGTGCAATCTCAGTTAAACATTTATGAATTTTACACATAAACCGTCCGAAATCAATTTTCTGAATCCAGCTATGAAATGGAGTTAGAAATAAATAAAAATTATCGATACAGACCTACTTTACGAATGTGTCCCATCCCTAATTGAGTAGCGTCGAAGTTACTAGAATTTATAGTATGTTCCTCCAGATAACGACCAAGTAGATTTAAACGTTGTGCTATTGAAAATAAGGTTCTTTATAGTTTGCATTGAAGTCATGAAATGCGGTATTGTCATTAATATCAAATATATTTAAAATTAACAAACTTTAATACTTATCGATTATACGATACGCCTCCACAAGATACATTTTATTTACTGCTTTCGTTTTTGCAGGTCCAAACCGCACAACAAGGCATAATTTCTAATATTTCGTGTATTTTAGAGACAACCAATCGCGACATGAATCTGACAGCGAATAAGCTAATGTCGCGCATCTGTGCTTAATGTTGACACGCGTGCGATATCTAAAGGGCACTTCCACTGTATTTTCTATTCCGTGGATGGGACTGTTTCATCTAGTTTAACTCCCGCTATTTGCCACTTCACAACACAACTCACAGCATGTAGATCGTCCACTTGTAACTCATATATTGTTTTTGCACTTGTGAACTTTGATTTAAGCAAAAGAAACGATAGATAAAATTACTTAATCTATTTTTAATAATTATTCGAATACGGAGCGTCGTAAGAAGAAAACTTATACTTGCGCCCTCTAGTGGCTATTGATATTCGTCGCGCGTATTCGCTAAGGGTGACGTAACAGAGTCCGCACAAATAGATATGACCTACGGACTCCTGCACAGTAGAATCAGACAAAGAATACGTAGAGAAGAGTGCCATAACTTCTTTGAATTATTTCGTCTCGCACGAAACGTTGAAGACTCTTTCCACGAGACTAATCTCGTGACACCTACGACGAGTGAACTGCGAACAGAAACGCCAACAACTTCGACAACGTGCACAGCCGCGCGTGATAGTGCCGCCGGCCGTGATAGTGATAACACACGCGTTTTCCCGCCAAAACGCTCGTATGCCTACGGACCTCGCCTCACCGGCGCCCCCGGCGCCGCGCCGCAGTACGCGCCTCCTCGGGCCGCGCTAGCCGCGCCTGCTACGTCTGCAACGCCCGCCCCGCCTGCGCCGCCCGCGTCGCCTGCACCATTACAGGACTCCAGGAATAAGCGACGGCCCATCTACGAGTATTGTAAGAAATTCGGACACGTCAAAGTCAATTGTCGTAAGTTGCAAGTGCGACAGCCAGGTGAGACTGACAATTATATTAAATCGTTCTATTCAGTTGAATCTCGTACGTCTGACTCTTGTGATAATAATAGTGATAACGGTGTTGTGTCTTGTGATCTTGTCGTATTTCGGGTCGCCATGTTAAAAAAAAAATAATTCCACAAGAAAATGTGTGCAATATTTTAAATAAGCAAAGAGCTAATATTCTCCCAAAACCTTTGACTTATAATATGATGCATAATAATTTTAATAATAATTCTCAAAATGTGTTCGACAATTTAAATAATTGTAATGATAACCTAAATAATGTAAAGGAGAATGCACATTTATGTAACAGTAATATAAAGGAGAATGCACATTTATGTAATAACTAGCTTTTGCCCGCGACTTCGTCCGCGTGGAATAGTTACTTTGGGCTAACGTTAAATTTAACCCCGATTTTGAAGCATTCTTCATTGGCGCTCCGCTCCTATTGGCCTTAGCGTAATGATACAATATAGCTGTGCCCGCGACTCCGTCAGCGTAAGTTAATGTATTGGTAATATTGTTTAGATCACGTTCACATGAGGCTTAAGTACCTAGAGAACGCTTCGACCGCGAGACGCGTCGAGCGCGGCGACCGATTCTCAAAAATAATCCTTATAGCATGATTCAGTATTCACGCGCGATGGCTTATTATTATAAGCGTATTTCATGTATAACTTTGGTGTTTCTATACCGATTTATATAATTCTTTTTACGGTTTCGTAGCCGAATGGCAAAAAACGGAATCTTTATAGTTTCGACATGTCTGTCCGTCTGTCTGTCTGTCTGTCCGTCCGTCCGTCTGTCACAGCAATTTTATTCCGAAACTATTAGGACTATACATGTGAAACTTGATAGGTAGATGTATTCTGTGAACCGCTTTCCGATTTTGAGAAAAAAATTAAAAAATATTTAAAATAAAGGGGGGGCTCCCCATACATGGAACTAAACCTGAAAATATTTTTTTTCATGAAATCGATGCATGTGTGGTATCTATAGACAGTTCTTTAAAAACGACATCGGGGTTTCTAAAACCACTTTTCCATAAAGTCAATCGTTTAAAAGATATAAGCTTCCAAAGTGGTAAAATGTGTGTGTGGCGGACACAACCTCTAACTTCTATAATAATGGAGTGAAAAATCTAAAAAAAATATATGTCTGTAGATCTTAATATAGACTTTCAACCAAAATTAGTTTGAACGAAATCAGTTCAGCAGTTTTTGAGATACAGCATATTTTCTAAAACCGCAAATATAACTGTGTAATTCATACAAACACTATGAAAAACAAATTTATTCGGCGCAGTTGTAAAAAATGTAAAAAAGCCAGTTTTAAGAAATTTGTAAGGTTTTTTTTTTCAAAACAAATTTATTTGGCGCAGTTGTAAAAAATGTAAATAAGCTAGTTTTAAGAAATTTGTAAGGTTTTTTTTTCGTCAAATAAATTTGCATATTATATTATAGTTACTACGGAACCCTTCATGGGCGAGTCTGACTCGCACTTGGCCAATTTTTTTATGGAATAGTTAATAATGTTAACTTTTTCAATTAGGGGTGACTGAGAGTGTTATAAACGTAAGAGTAGACAAATATTATAATCAGAAAGCTTCGAACTGCTAAGCTATCGGGAGTTACACGTGTTATTGTGAGTCAACCATAAAAGTTAGACATATGCTGTCGTGGGATATTTTTTATATAATTTTAAGGAGAACATTTCCGTTATGAAATGATTTGTGTAGCTTTAACCATTAAGGTTGCACACGCGACGGAAGCTTAAAAAATGGAGTAACTTCTCCCGTTTTCCCAACATTTCCCTTCACTGCTCTGTTCCTATTGATTGTAGCGTGATGAAAAGTATACTATAACCCGCTCAGGAGTATGAAAAATAATTGTACCAAGTTTCGTTAAAATCCGTCGAGTAGTTTTTGTTTCTATAACGGTTATACAGACAGACAGACAGACAGACAAAAATTTAACTGATTGCATTTTTGGCATGAGTATCGATCCTTAATCACCCCCTGATAGTTATTTTGGAAATATATTTCATGTACAGAATTTACCTCTCTACAGATTTATTATAAGTATAGATGATGTAAAGGAGAATGGTCATTTATTTTGTAGTAATGTAATGGATAATGCGTATTTATGTTTAACCGATGTATGTTTGTATAATGATCGTACGGGACCCCCTATTGGTCGCGACTTACGACCGATTTTTAATATTTCAATTTTAGGGTTTTCCGGTACCGCGTTGATAGATACCGCCGCCAAACATTGCATTGCGGGTTATACGCTATATATTCTCCTTCTACGTCAAGGTTACCCTCTCAGCTCTTCGACACGCGAAGTTAAGCTTGCTGACGGTGTAGTCCGTACGATGGATGTACTTACCACCACGTTAGAGGTGTGCTTAGAAAAAGTAGTTATCACAATTCCTTTCTTAATTTTTCCGGACTCGACAGAAAACGAGACGTTGTTAGGTATTGATTTTATAACCGCCGCGGGAGTAGTTATAGATTTTTGCAAGGAAGTCTGGTATTTCAGTAACCTTGATACAGTAAAATATAACTTGTGCTTCGAACCTACCTCGCGTGACGTAGCCTGCGCCTCCACAGATATACTCAGGAATGATGAAGGTACTCACCTTAAACCAGCTGAGCGACAAGCGCTTGCTGCCGTCCTTACTAGGCACGCACACGTCTTTAAAGCAGGGGGAGGTCCAACACCATATGCAGAGCATCGCATTGATACAGGTGAGCATCCTCCAATTGCTGTTCCTCCTTACCGGCTTAACCCTTCAAAGAAGGAGCTCATGAAAACTGAAATAGGTAAGATGTTACAAGATGACATTATAGAAGAGTGTGAATCAGCTTGGTGTTCACCGGTGCTGATGGTGCCGAAGTCCCATGGAGGTATTCGCTTCTGCGTCGACTACAGGCGTTTGAATGCAGTCACCAAAGCTGACACATATCCGATGCCACGCATCGACGAGTTACTTCAGAGCACAATCGATCGTCTCCGATCCAGCTCTGCTTTACAAAATGTAATTTTAATAGCGTATTACGATGATCTGTTGATAATATCTCAGGGATACCAACAGCATCTGCAAGACCTCGAGGCAGTTTTTAGACGTTTGGCTGAGTTTAACCTCCACGTAAATAGGGAGAAGTGCGCTTTTGCTCGTGAAAGCGTTAAATACCTCGGTCACGTTATAACACAAGAAGGTGTTTCCACCGACCCAGAGAAGGTGAGCGCTGTCCTCGAGATGAAGGTACCAGGTAACCTAAAGCATCTGAGAACCTTTTTGCAAACATGTTCATGGTTCAGAAAATTTATTCCCAACTTCTCAAAAGTTGCCGAACCATTGACTCGCTTGACCAGGAAAAGTAAAGTCTGGTCTTGGGGCATGCAGCAGGCCCAAGCATTCAATGAGCTGAAGAAACTACTGACCTCAGCTCCAATACTGCTTCAAGCCGATTTCAGGCGCCCCTTCATTCTGCGAACTGACGCAAGTAACTACGCCTTAGGCGCAGTTTTAATGCAGGGCGATGGCAATCAGGAAGCTCAGCTATATTATTTCACAGGGATGCGGAGAATAATCACCGATTATGTCTTAGCCTGCATCCACTGCCAGCGCTATAAAGCCAACAATACCAAACCACCAGGCCTGCTCCAGACTCCAGTCATGAGCCAGCGAAACGAAGTCCTGGCCATGAACCTTTTCGGCCCACTCCCGGAAGGAGACCAGGGGGAGCGTTGGATTTTTCTCATTGAAGACACTGCTACCCGATGGACGGAGCTATTTGCTCTAAAAAAAGCAACAGCAGAGGCCTGTGCCCATGCTCTCATTGAAGAATATTTCATGAGGTTCGGTTTACCTCGTAGGATTATTTCGGACAATGGTGTTCAGTTTGTTTCCGCAGTAATGCGAGAGTGTATGTCAGTTCTAGACATCAAACAAATTTTTGTCCCGTTGTATCATCCACAAGCTAATCCTGCTGAGCGCAAAAACCGCGATCTGAAGGCAATGCTAGCCCATCTCGTGGAAGACGACCACACATCCTGGCCAAAGAAGTTACCAGTCATCCGTTTTGCTCTCAATAGTGTAAAATGTCGCACAACAGGCAAGTCACCGGCTTATTTGACCTTTGGTAGAGAGATGCGGTCACCCACAGAAGTCGTTCACGATCTTCGCACAATCAGAGCCAAAGAAAATTTTGTCCCTCAAGTTACCCCTTACCTTGAAAACTTTCTTCATTCGCTGTCAGATGTTCGAGAACGCGTCGAGATCCAACAGGACACGACAAAACAGTATGCCGACGTTTCCCGCCGACCATCTGACTCATTCGAGGTAGGTGATTTAGTCATGTTGAAATCACATTTGCTGAGTAAAGGATCAAAAGACCTTACTTCCAAGTTCTTGCCGCGCCGCGATGGCCCCTACCAGATCATAAAAAAGGTAAGCCCAACGACTTACACCATCACAGAACAACCAAATGTAGATTTAGGTAAATACCATTCCGAAGACCTCACGCGATACCGAGGCAGCTATGACTCCTTACCAAAACCCGTTAATCCTAAAAGGAAACGCGGTCGTCCAGCTAATGCTGAGGTTAATAGTGTACCAGGACAGGAGCGAGGGCGTTCTCCAGAACTGGAGGGGGAGTATGTAGCAACCCTTTCGAGACCAGTCAGGGAATCCCGTAACCGCGTGCCACTACGGTATACCGAATAAGTGCGAGTATATCGTAGCTATGTCTTTCTCTTTCTCGCGTACCGCTCGCCTCACGAGCGGGGTGCGCGTGCGAGTATATCGTAGCTATGTCTTTCTCTTTCTCGCGCACCGCTCGCCTCACGAGCGGGGTGCGCGCGGCGCCAGTCCGCCGCCTGCGCGCAAGTTGTAGACTCGTACGTAAGAATTATCTATCCGAAACCATGTGCTCACATGTGGCAACCAACGTATACTTTCATTCCTCATATGTGGTGCCTAACGTGTTTATTTGTGCTCATTGTGTACGAAAAACTAAGTCCGATCCCATGTTTGTGAACGTGTTTTAACTAAGTAAACGATAATCATATGAGACAGTGTTCATCATTCTAGTTTCCCTGAGACCTCCCCTCATACTATATATATATTATACTCCTAGCGGAGAAGAATGTCAACTCAATACAAAAATTCGAGGAAAAAACTGGTGCACAGAGGCGCCATCTCTTGTTATACCCAAATAAGTTTATGTAGCGGGAATTTCGAATTATTTTATTTTTTATCAGATAAATTATTTTGATATGGCTTTTGCACCTGCCAGATAACTTTTCCGTTTTCTTGCAAGTGCAGAAGCCAGCTGGAACAATAAAAAAAACAGTACGTATGTGTTGATTGTAAATGTAAAAATATATTTATTTCTTTCATTACAATATTGTGGTATGTAAAATACAGTTAAAACTACAGAATAAACAAAATACGCAGGTGTTGCGGATTAAAAATCTTTTGTTTTATTTAGTATTATTATCGCAAAGGCAATGGGGCGTGCAAGTGAATGCTAATCGCAGATGGCGCCACCACCGTAAGAACCTTTGTCACTGTCAGTGTTAGTTGGATTGTGAGATATTATATAGTTATCTGTATCATCTATGGTTATCTGTGGTAATATTTTTTATTTTCATTTAATTGATTTCAATTGATTTCTGTACAATTTTCCGATTAAAGAACATAATACATGTTCTTTAATCGAAAAATTCTCAATAACTGTCTCTAATTTAGGAATTCATTACTGTTCCATAGAGAAACTGCTTTGATATTGGTATGTGTGCTACTAGCGCCACTTTGACAGTTGCACGCCCCATTGACAGTATACCAAGGATAAAAACTATAACATAACTTTTTGCGTCTTTAGGGTAAAAATGGTCACTTGAGTGTTACGTAACGTTTAGAGTGGGGGAGGGGGGGTACAGAAAAACGTTACAGTGCGGTACAAGGGGAGGAGGGGGCAAATCTTCAAAAATTGCGTTACGTAATACTTGAACGCTCCCTTACAAGACTTTTCTAAAAAATCCAAAACAGCTATGATACGATTTTCCATCATGAAGTTCCAGTTCATATTTTCCGGCTCCATCATCAGATCAGTTCGACCGTACCATATTATTGTACTGTCATCAGAACTACATACAGCTGCCAATTTTCATTACGCTACGACCCTTGGAAGATGGTTAAATTAGTTACCTTAGATTCCATTACATAGGTAGTTAGTTACATACAGGTCGACCTAATAAAAGCGTGTTAAAAAACATTGTATGCAATCACACCATTAATACAGGGTGGGCCAAAATTTTTTGCACTTTTGAAACATGAATACAAATAAAACTACAAATGTTATTGTGTTGATAATTTATTTATCGTAATAATCATTTAATGAAATTTATTTTTTAAAAATGACGTCATCCAAATGTGCGCTGTCTCGTTGTTGGCACTCCTGAAATCGACTACGCAATCTTTGGAAAACTCGCTGACACATGCTGCGGGGAATCGCGGCTATCTCCTCATGGATGTTTTGTTTTAATTGGGATACTGTCGTCGGTTTATTAAAGTACACTCGAATTTTCAGGTATCCCCACAAGAAAAAATCGCATGGTGTAAGATCCGGGCTTCTCGGAGGCCATGGGATATCAGTGATATCCCATGGCCTTGATTTCTCGCAGAGGTGATATCATATCACCTCTGCGAGAAATCAATTTGTTCGGAAACATTTCTTTGACTACCGGTAAACTCACATTTGACGTATGGCATGTTGCTCCATCTTATTGCATGCAGGTTCTGCTATTGTACCCTTGAAATTCATGCAACTGTGGCGTCCAAAACGGCAACATCTTGACGTATTCCGTTGAATTCACAGTTACATTATTTCCTTGATTATTTTCAAAGAAATACGGACCAATTATGCCCTTTGCTGATATGGCAGCCCTAGAGTTGTAAAAAAACGGTTTTTTTTCTGAGATGAAAAAAAAAACGTTTAAAAAAAACATGAAAAGAAACAGTTTTTTTTCAGGAGTAGGTTTTTTTTCATGAGTAAGAAAATAAAAATATGGTAAGGCGGTTGTCGTATGTGAGTTGATATTATTTTATTTTTTGTTCAATAAGAGTACACCATTTGTTTTTTTGTTAAATAATACATGTCTTAACATAATTGGCAACACCAAGTGTAAACTACATTTACGGACGGGGACTTCCCTAATCCTCGTTTGGTTTATGTTTTGGTTGATTTGCGTGCAGACTGCAGAAAGCTTGAGACAGTGAGAGTTCGTTTTTGTTGAGTGTTCTGTGTCTGTTAAGTAAATATTAAAATCGTATTGAGTAATTTTATTGTAGTATTTTTTTGATTATATTTGTAAATATGCCGAAACGAGTTGGTTCAGGTCGAAAGACATCAGTCGTGGCAAATCTTTTTAACAATGTTGTTTCCACTTCAAAAGTACCTAAAATAGAATGTACATTCTGCTCAAAATGTCTTACTAAAAACGGCACAAGAATGTCAAAGCATCTAGAAGTCTGTAAAAAATGCCCAGACTCAGTCAAAGAAAAATATATGAAGACAACGACACAAGTTCCACAACGTAAGTACATTTTTTTTTGTATTTTCCTGTTTTATCGCGTTTTTTTTGTGATGATTAAATTCAAATTAATCCGCACATGATAAACTCTTTTGATGGTACTGGCTTGACGCGAACTACGGAACTCTGTGTTAAAAGTCCGAGCTGTATAATGACAAAGCATTTTTTGAAACTTGAAAATCATATTATTAAAAAAATTGGCCAAGTGCGAGTCAGACTCGCCCATGAAGGGTTCCGTAATAACTATAATAATATAATATAATATGTATATTTGACGAAAAAAAAAACTCGTGATATGGGAAGACAGTGTAGGCACAGGCCTACACTGTCTTCCCATATCACGAGTTTGAAACATTGTAAAAGCCAATTATTTTACCATTTTCTATTTTAATAAGTACCTAGTACTTGTTGACAGCAACAAGTACTAGGTACTTATTAAAATAGAAAATGGTCTACAAATCTATAGTCTAAAAGGCCTACAAAGTTCTCCTATTCACATAATATCAGAGAATTTGAATAAAAGATAAATAACATTTACAACCATAAATAGAGTTTAAATTAGAATTGTAGGTATATATTGTCAAATAATGAGGAGCAGTATACCTTTACAAACTAATAATTATTACAAAATGGGATTATTCAAATATTGATGTAAATTATAATAACATTTATCAATTATTAACAATAAAATGTCTTCATTTTTACATATTTAAATTTATAATGCGATAAAGCCTTGTGTGTGACAGATGAACTAACATAATAGGCTTAGTAATAAATTAATTGACACCCTTTCAGTATGGAACCCTATTAAAATATTAATTTATCTCATCATAGTCTCCTTCATTACTTTTGCTGGTTGATTGTGCTTGGTTTATGTCATCTGACAGTGCCCATTGACGTGCGAGACCCGCAACAGGTTCATTGGAATGTTGTGGAAGAGTTTGTGTTATCTGAAAAAAAAAAATCAACTGGCTACCTCTTACCATTAATGCGATAAAGCCTTGTGTGACAGATAAACCGACATAATAGGCTTAGTAATAATTCCATTGACACCCTTTCAGTATGGAACCCTATTAAAATATTAATTTACCTTATCATAGTCTCCTTCATTACTTTTTCTGGTTGATTGTGCCTGTTTAGTGTCATCTGACAGTGCCCATAGACGTGCGAGACCCGCAACAGGTTCATTGGAATGTTGTGGAAGAGTTTGCGTTATCTGAAAAAAATAATTAAAATTTCAACTGCCTATCTCTTACCATTAATGCGATAAAGCCTTGTGTGACAGATGAACCAACATAATAGGCTTAGTAATAATTCCATTGACACCCTTTCAGTATGGAACCCTATTAAAATATTAATTTACCTTATCATAGTCTCCTTCATTACTTTTTCTGATTGATTGTGCCTGGTTTGTGTCATCTGACAGTGCCCATTGACGTGCGAGACCCGCAACAGGTTCATTGGAATGTTGTGGAAGAGTTTGTGTTATCTGAAAATAATTATTTGTGAAAACAGTAACAACTTGAATTAAGTATTGGAATATTCTCTGAATCAAATGAACTATTATTATTTATCCTTCTTCAATTTATCAACACCATTTGCCACATTATAAAAATAAAAACCGTTTTGACTAATACACTGAGGTTTCTTTAACTTTCTAGGAAGTATTGTAGTAAATTAAACCATTCCGCAATACATTATGGCTTTATTCATTTAAAATTTCACATGTACAATTATAAGTAAAGGACTAATGACACAAGTATTTGTGTTCGATGTCATTTGAGACATAGGTAGTAAACCAGCCAGTTCGATAGAGGTTGCATATCACCTCATTCTCCCCCCATTAAGAAGTGACATATAGTCTTGAAGATAAGACGGAGGGTGTCGCTCTCTTGTTGAACGGCGAGGTGCAGAACCTTGTACGTTAGTAGGATCTAGAGTAATACTAACTGGTTGGTTCGTCGGAATACTAGTTGGTTCATCATTTATTTGAAATTCTGGTTCATCCGACTCAGCAGAAAGCCAGCTGGAGTCAGAACCTGTTTCGCGATCTTCAGCGTCAGAATATAAAGTATTTCCCAACGGCGCTAAGTGACGATTCGAAACTACCATCTCGCGGCCATTTTGACATCTTATGTGGGAGTGTAGAGGGTTGGTCTCGACTAGTTCTACTTCCTCGACAATTGGGTCATACTTACTTTTTCTAACATTATTTTTCAACAGTGCTCTCTCTGCCTCCGTAAGCCACGTCGGCATTGAATGTCCATTTGAAGATCTGCGGGGATGGGTGAACATTCGTTCGTGAGGTGTACATCCAGTTGCTGTGCACAATAAAGATCGTATGGAGTGTAGTGACTGTTCGAGGACAGTTTCCGAGCGGTTAATCGGCAAATTCATTGACTTTAGCGAGAGTTGTATAGTTTTCCAAATAATGCCATTGTATCGCTCAGTTTGGCCATTACCTTGGGGGTTATATGGCGTGGTATAGCTAGTAGCTACGCCAATTCCGTGCAGAAATTTTTTCAGATCAGCTGATACAAATGCGGTTCCTCTATCAGAATGTACGTAGGTTGGTGTACCAAATATTGCAAATAATTGTTTTAGCTTTTTTTTAACAGTTTCGGAACTTAGGTCAGAACAGGGAAAAGCAAAGGGAAATCTGGAGTACTCATCTATTATAGTAAGCATGTAACGGTTTCCAGTTACACTTGGCAGTGGACCCTTGAAGTCTATTCCAATCCTTTCAAATGGAGCAGTCGCCTTGATCAATGTGCCCTTTGTTCTAAGAAATCTAGGTTTAATTTCAGCACAGACAGTGCATGATCCCGTAATTCGCCTGACATCATCGACTGAGTATGGTAAATTTTTAGCTCTTACCCAGTGAACCATTCGAGTTATACCGGGATGGCACAAATTCTTATGTAATTCAAAAAGATTGTCCGTGATTGATTGAGTTGATGCTGTTATATTTGCACGTGAGAGGGAATCAGCTACTATGTTGTCCTTGAATGGACGATATATAATTTTTTTTATTTTTTATTGTAATTCACAAAACTGGTGTACAATCACACATTAAAACATAAAACACACAATATAATATGCCAGATTGACACCTACTAGATGTGAATCTAACATGCACAATAATAAGTCACTTACAATATTTAAGACAACGTACAAATTGCCGAAACCTAAATATCCAACGGTAACGAAAAATAGACAATTTAAATATGGTATATATAACAAACAAGGAGAGAAAAAAGGAGAGAAAAATGATACATAATAAAAAATATGTTTCTACATTATATCCCGTAATTTGGCTTTTACTGAGGTTACAGACCCAGCAAAGATATCTATTTCGCCTCGAACGGCGTTAGCTATGGAAAGTATGCGGCTTATGGGAGAAAAATTTCCTAAATTGGTTCGAGTATGAGGCTGGACGAAAGTTCTTCGATTAACTAAACGACTACTACTGCGAGGGATACTGATGTTTACCTTTTCTAAAAGCTCAGGAGAATCTATTTGACCATTTATGACTTTGAATAAGAACATGAAATCTAATGATTTCCGACGCGTACTTAATGATGTCATTTTGTAATGTCTCAACCTAGAACTATACGAGTTTAGACTGCGACATCTGTTATCAGAATACGATAGGTGATACAGAAACCTCTTTTGAACACGTTCAATTCGATCTGATAATATCAAATCTATAATTAGAAAGTTCCAGGCGCCATCGTTGAATCTTATCATTTTTAATTTTAGAGTTGTGTTTCTGATCAAACATAAAAGATACTGATTTCTGATCAGTTATCAGTTGAAATGTTTTACCCATTAGAAATTGCCGCCATTTCTTTATACTTTCTACAATAGCTGCAGCTTCCTTCTCTATTGCTGAATGATTACGTTCATGAGTGCTTAGGGTTCTGGAGAAAAACGCTACTGGTCTCCCTTCTTGGGTAAGAGCAGCAGCTATGGCGTGATCAGATGCGTCTGTTTCTACAGTGAGTTGTATTTTAGGGTCAATAACATTGATAGCTGACTTTGCTATTTCTGCCTTTAGCGATTGAAATGCTTGTATAGCTTCGGGAATCAATGGAAATTTATCTGATTTTGCAAGCAATCTTATTTTGTCTGAAAATTTTGGGATCCATTTCGAATAGTGTGCGAAAACACCCATGGTCCTACGAAGAGAGGCCCGGTCATTAGGTATCGGCATATCCAAAAGAGGTTGGAGACGCCCAGGATCTGGCTTGATTATGTTGTTGCATATATTATGACCTAGCAAATTTATCTCTGTTTTCGAAAATTCGCTTTTCTGTAAGTTCAAAGTAAGATTATAGCGAGTAGCAACTTTTTGAAAAGAGCTTAATTTTGTGTCATGGTCATTTTGATCATAGCCACATATTGTAATGTCATCTAGATAGGTATACACGCCTTGTAAACGTTCTTTCTGTATGATGGAATTAATAGCTCGTTGAAAAGCTGCAACGCCATTTGTGACACCGAATGGTATACGTCGAAATTGATATAGATTTCCGCATGCTTCAAAGGCTGTATATGGTTTTTCACCTTCTAAAATTGGAATTTGATGGTAAGCGCTACTTAAATCAATTTTGCTAAAGACTTTATGCTTGGCTACTTTAGAAATGAGTTCATCCAATAATGGCAGAGGATAAGCATCTAGTTCGGTGTATCTGTTTATTGTTTGAGAATAGTCAATAACCATTCTTTTTTTGTGATGTTCACTAGATGTAACAAGAACTTGGGCTCTCCACGGTGAAAGACTCGGTTCAATAATTTTATCATGAAGAAGTTTTTGTATTTCAGCTTCGATAAACTGAGAATCTAAATCAGAGAGTCGTCTGGACTTAATAGCGATTGGTTTCTTAAAAGGTAATAAATTTGTAAATAAGCTTACTGGTTCGATGTTAGCTTCTGACAGAGCACATAGCTTGAGTGTTGGTTTGGATCCACCGAATTGCATTTCTAAGGCTTTGTGGTTCTGCAAGATATCGTGTCCGAGTATGATATCTGAACAAAGTCCATCCATAATCATGAGAGTGGCGTTGATAGTTTGGTTTTGTAAAGTAATTCTCAAAGGACATGATCCATTCACTTGCATACATAAGTTAGACGTCGCCATTGTAATCCTTTGCTTGCAGGGAGTGATATTCAGATTATACAGACTAACAAGACGCTGATCAATAAAACTTGCTGTGCTGCCAGTGTCAATTAGTGCTCTTGCTGTAAACTTTCCGTTTATGAGAACTGGTGTGGTGGCTCTGTTTAGATCTGTTGCCGACAATATACAAGAAAAAGTATGTGTTGATGTGGCCATAGCGTGTTTGGCATGATCTTCGTCTTGTGTTTCGCTTGCTGCTACTCGGGGGCTTTTGCTAAGACAGACTTTAGAGTAGTGTCCCTTTTTTCCACAATTTGTGCAAATAGTGTAAGAAGCTGGGCACTCGGAGCGCTGTTGATGACGCTGATTTCCGCAGTAATAACATATTTAATATTTTCTTAGTTTTCTTGCAGCAGCGGTAGTGTTATCGTTAGTGGTGTAATTTACAACTGGCGTTAGCTCTTGTCGGTAATTATCATTTTGAATTTGAGCCATTTCTAAAGACCATGCTTGTTCATATGCTTTAGCTAAAGTAAGTGTGCTGTTTTCTAAAAGCCGTTGACGTATTCCCGGTGACGATAGCCCTGCGATAAAGGCGTCTCGAACATATTCGCTCTCATTTTGCTCAGCGGTAACTGATTTAAAATTACAATTCTTCGAATACAACTTAAGCGTTTGAATATACTGATCAGTCGACTCTCCCGGTTGCTGTTGTCGCTTGGCTAAACGATATCGTGAGTACACTTCGTTTACCGGTTTTATGAATAGCTCATCTAGTTTCTTTATCACTATGTCATATTCTTTCGATTCACTAATGCAAGTGTAAAGGAGCGGCGATAAGTGGTTAACTAGCAGCTGGTACTTGCAATCTGTACTTACTGAAGTTCCTTTTGATTCTATAGCATGTAGAAAATTGTTGAATGTTTGTTTCCAGTGGATCCATATTGATGATTGGTCTGAGCTTAATGTTGGATCCGCTTCGAACCTTTCGGGTTTTAGATATTTTTCCATTATTTTTAAATGAATAAATTGTAGTAAATTAAACCATTCCGCAATACATTATGGCTTTATTCATTTAAAATTTCACATGTACAATTATAAGTAATGACTAATGACACAAGTATTTGTGTTCGATGTCATTTGAGACATAGGTAGTAAACCAGCCAGTTCGATAGAGGTTGCATATCACCTCAAGTATGCAGTTATTTAATTTAATCAATTTTCCTTTACTTCTGTACTAATGATTCTTTATACCTATAATTTTAGCTGGTGGAATATGATATTCTAACAAAAATTAACACTTCAATTTACACTTTGGATACAGAACCTTAACAATAAAGTTCTAACCTGTACAAAGTTTTCTTCAGGAGCAGCATGCCTACGTAGTTTCTTGGTAGTGAAGTCCACATAAGAAGATTCTTTAAAATGTGTGTGGCACAGCATTCGATGCTCATTACAGAGCTTCATTTGGAAATCAGGCGAAGACCACTGTCCATGAGAGAAACAGAATTTCGCCCATAGTTCGCAGCTGTAAGAAATTAAACTGACTGATGAAAAAGGTTGGTCGCAGGTCATTTTGATGTAGCAAATTAAAAATCTGAGTTTAGTTTATTCTCACTTGAACTGCCACACATGAAGCACTTCCTTTTGTGGTCTTTCATTGGTAACCAGAAAGTACCGAAACACAATGAAATTAGACAAATTAAAATAACTAAAGTAAGCAAGCACCAGCCAAACAGGAAGACATTTTATTTTTTTATGTTGTGTTGCTATGTCACGTTTTAACCTTCCTCAAAATCTTTCCATAATTGACTTCAAATCAATACGAAATTATGTATTTTATTTTTAATACCTATACAATGGGAGTTATAAGTTGTTTAAATTATTATATCATTTAAAAAAATTATATTACTTGAAAGGTGCCCCTATAACTATTGTTACCAACGTTTTTAAGAAGGAGTTAAACTAAAGTTTTACCTAGGATTTAGGTAAACGTTAAAATTATAGCAACACTTAAGTTGTACAGGTATTTGACAGTTTTTATTTGGATGTTGCCACAAAAAATCAAAAAATATTTAACATATTTCTGGCAACATAAAATTGGCCCCAGTAGGTATGTTCCTATTTCGACAGTAGAGTCGACCACCCCTGGTTTTCATCATGTCTTTCAATAGAGAAGAGTTTATTAGTGCCGTTCAGGCTAGAACTCCGATTTGGCAAAGTAAACACAGGCATCATATGAACAGAAATATTCTCAATAAGTTATGGAAGAAAATTTCAGAATGATAAAAAGGATATTCTCTCAAATTACTACATAAAGTATGAAATTCACCATACCGTTCTCTTTCTTTATTAATTTCGTGCACACCAATTTAAATTTTTACATCTTCCACTTTAGGTATGAATTTTCGGTTAAAAATAAAAGATCGTCGTCCATGTTTACAACCCCTGACAATCGCGCAAACGCCTGGCGGGGCGGCACAGAGTACTTTCATATCGACGGTTGAAAGGCTAATTGATCTAAGCGACATTTTTTGCGATATTAAGTTATATACATATTCGGAATCAGCAAATTTTTCTCCATCGTTTGAGTCAGGTTTCAATTTTTTTTGACTACTTTTTTGGCGCTTAGCACCCACTGCAAAACAGGCCTCATTTCTAAGCTCATTGATCTATACGACACAAAATTAGACATATTTGAGGACTTGATGACTTAAGCTATTTTGATTTTTCTAACTTTTATAACGTGTGTCGATTAAGGCATTTGGCTTTTTCGCCATGATTGTGATTTTGTCGTTTGGCCTATTTTGCAATAAACCAAAAATATAAGCTATGTCGTTTGGCCCATTTTGCATTCAACTACATTAAAAAACCGTGTTACTTGAACCATTTTGCATTAAGTTATATTAATTAACTATGTCTCTTGATCCATTAAGCGTCTATTAAGGATAATCAGTAATGTCACTTCGGAGTAACACTAACTAATAACAATTTATTTGTTGTTTTATTTGGAAAGTGATACTAAAGTACAATGTATTCCGTGGTGATACTACTACCTATATTTCTGGGTGTGAAAATCATCGAATGACTTCTTCCGCTCTGGGTTAAGCAGAAGGCTGTGTCAGACTTCTACTGACTAAAAACCCACCTGTTCCTTCGGCTGCCCTAAAGTTCCGGGGCCGCGGTATCTCGATAGAACTTTCCCGCAAACCCCAGCAGACAATAGCCCTATGAGGCCCCGTCACTGGCGTTGACAGCTCTTTGAACACGACGTGTCACCGACCCGAGCCTGGTCCTTACCGGACGGTGAGCGACCCTGCTCCCCATCCGCAGACCCGCGCCTACGGTGGCCTAAAATCGGCTCGCGATCCTCAACGCCCGGGGCGTCTCCCACGGCGGCTGGGGCGAGAAGGAAGAGGGTTGCCTCTCCCTCGCGCGTTCGGCCTCCTCCTTCGCTAGCATGACTGCTTCACAGAAGGAGGCGACTGCATCCCATTCCCTCTCGCTCTGCACCATGGTCTGAACCAGAGCAGGGCGCGAGAGGTCTCCGTGTCCTCCAGGTAGTCCTCACAATGACGACACCCGGGCGTGTCCTCCCGCTGTATCCGAAACAAGTGTCTCCCGAAACAGCCATGTCCGGTCAGCACCTGCGTCAGGTGGAAGGGGACTTATAGCCGCGTTTGCGGCGTGCCCAGCCTTCGGTTGCGACAGCCGCTCTTTCCATGCTGCCGTGAGATCGCACCGGAGCTCTATCCGCTGAGCCGCGACTTGCCGCGGTAGCGGAGTTTCACCCCGGCTTAGTACATCCACGCGCCAATCATGTACGTGCCCGGGGGCTACCGTCTCCAGATCCCACGGCAGCAATCCGGCAAGGAGGTTCATCGTCTCCCCAGAGATTGTGCGGTATCCCCGGATCATCCGGATAGCCATGACCCTCTGAGACGCGACCAGCTGGTGAGCTGATCACCGCAGCAGATTCAGCGAACACAGAGGGGCTCCATAGAGGGCTATGGACACATATAGCCTTTGGCAGGACTCAGGAGGCGTTTGGCGTCCCTAGATTGGGTAAGAGCCGCTTAAGTGCAGCCCCCGCTCGGTCCAGTCTTGGAGTCAAACGTCGGAAGTGTTCGACGAAGTTCCACCGGCTGTAGAGGACAAGTCCCAGGTACTTCATCGTCGTCTCGATGCCGATGTGAACCCCTCCGACCATTATTTGGGAACCCGAAGGTGGCGCATTCCGATGGCCATGAAAACACATGGCCTCGGACTTGTGCAGAGCCACCTCGAGTCCCAGTTGTCAGATCCTTTCTACGACCGTCGCAACCCCTCGCATCGCCACTTCGGCCGCCGCCTGGTGCGACCTTCTATGCGCCAGGACCAGCGCGTCATCAGTGTAGCAGACTACGCTGACGCCTGTAGGAAGGTTGGCGCGCAACACCCAGTCGTAACTGATGTTCCACAAGGGTGGCCCCAGAATCGATCCCTGTGGGACACCGCATGACATCTCTTGTCGGTTCCACTCTCCTTGGTGACCAGAGTAGATGACGGCCCTGTCCGTCAGGTAGGCCTCAACCACACGACAGAGGTAGGTTGGCATCCTGTGATACCGGAGTGCCTCCCGTATGCAACTCCAGGGCAGGGTGTTAAAGGCATTGGTCATGTCGAGAGACACCGCCAAGATGACCCTGCCCCGGGATTGTCCCGGGGTGGGGTCATCTTGGCGGTGTCTGTCGAGAGAGCCCTCACACGCATGATTGCATCCACCGTCGAGCGCCCCTTGCGGAAACCAATTTGGCTATCCGCAATATCCGGCCAACGAGGCGGTTTGCAATAACTGTTTCAAAGATTTTGCCCACTTCGTCGAGCAGCACAATAGTACCGACATGGTACCCCGGGCGCCCCGGTTTCTTGATTAGGACCAGTTTTCCCGTCTTCCAACGAAGCGGGAACTGGTCCCTCTCCAAACATGCGTTAAAGAACCCTAACAGTTGAGGCTCGAGAGGATCCAAGGCCAGGACCCAGGGTTTGCCAGGGAAGCCGTCGGGTCCCGGGGCGGTATTTTTGGCATTCAGCCCGCGTACCGCCATTCTCAGGTCTACCTTGGTCACTTCTGCAGCGTTGTCGTCACTGTGGCCCGCGTCGGGCATCGCAAGTGGCGGAGCCATGGTCGGGGGAGTATGCACACCTCACGAGGGGAACAGAGTGCTCACCACGTCCTCTACTAATTGGGGCCGGACTCTGTGTCAGCGGGGGAGCCCAGGTGCGGAGTTTGTCCCGCACCATTTTCTATGGACGTTCCCACGGGTCCCGATTAAGAGTCTCCAACATCTCCTTGCGGGCCAGATCTTTGGCCCGCCGGATTTCTTCTTTGAGGACGGTCTTCGCTGCTCTGTACTCCTTGTACAGCTCCGCCTCTCTGGCTTCTGTAATTGGTGATACTACTACCTAGGCTTATGATGATATACCACCTTATCTAATACCTTGTTCCAAAACATATTGCATCAACATCTTCAATGATACCTCTACACAAAAATGTTTTGAATTATGATAGCCTAAGCATCAATATCTACTATAATCTAGTAAGGGTTCATTTTGTTTCATCTTGCAGTCCCTCTAATGGGCATCTGCATCAAACTACTTCACTCTGGTGCAACACCATCATGTTGCTTGTGCTCATTGGGTATATTCAACTGTCAGTTGACTTGGCGCTAAATTCATGTTGTCTCGTTTTATTTTATTCTAGGGTAAAACTTGAGCTAGTTTACTTTCAGCTATATTATTTACGGTAGGCATTTGAACCATTTTGCCTTTCTCAAAAAATAACTAAATTTGATGCATTTTGGGCTAACCAACATAAATTTTCTAAAATAATACAAAATTTTCAACAGTAATAACTTAAACAACTTCCTTACTTAATTAGAGATATACTGTATTAAATAAATAAAAGTCTATCAAATGGTTGCTTTTTTATGAATTTTTTTTCAAAATAAATAACTTTGATCCGTCCTCCTGCAAGTTTTACAAAATGTCGCTTAGATCAATTAGCCTTTCAACCGTCGATATATATATAGTAACCTGGCGGCCAATGTGGACACTTCAACCAACGCGCCGAAATAACTAAATTCCTCCGCGACCACCATTTAGACGTCCTCCTTATACAGGAGACCCTTTTGAAACCCCACCGCGCTGACCCCAAAATTGCGAATTACCGTCTAGTTCGCAATGACAGAACACGCTGCCACGGCGGCGGTACCCTTATTTATTATAGGAAGGAGCTATACTGCATCCCTCTGACCCCACCCGCGCCTCTCTCTCACCTAGAGTACTCTGCCTGTCGACTAGGCATGACTGGTCATCCTCCGATAACCATCATCTCTGCCTACCATCCCCCACCATCGGTCGCGTCTCTTGCTTCAGACGATCCTATCGCGCTCACCAGCGATCTCACGACTCTCTTCGGCCTAAGTGACTCCGTCTTACTAGCGGGCGATCTCAACGCCAAACACCCCGCTTGGAACAGCAACACGACAAATGCCAGAGGCAGAATCGTGTATAACCTAGGCGCGACCCTAAACTATGACGTCATCGCTCCGATGACTCCCACCCACTACCCACACGACCTCAACCATAGGCCCGATGTCCTCGATGTGGCGCTCCTAAAGAATGTAAACCTCCATTTGCACTCTATAGAAGCGCTTCTCGAGCTCAACTCGGATCACCGTCCCGTTATCCTACACCTAGATCCCGCTCAAGTAACCATGATCCTACCCAACCTCTTCCGACCCAATTGATCACCGACTGGAAGAAAGTAAGTGAAAAACTGAAATCCACCACGTCGCCTCACTTGGACACCATTCCTGACCACATAGTCTCAGTCGCTGACACGACGGCGGCGATCGACTCGCTTACAGATCACGTACAATCCGTCCTGAACGATTGTTCAAGGGAAGTTCCTGTAGTGGAAGACCACCGCTGGAAACTTCCGGACGATGTACGGAATCTGATAACCGAGAAGAACGCAGCCATCCGTGCGTACAGCGCTTTTCCCTGCGCCGCAAACAAAGCTCACATGCGCAACTTACAGCGTGCTGTAAGGAAACGCATTGCCGAGCAGCGTAATGCGAGCTGAGACAAGATGCTGAGCGAACTTGAGCCCACCCATCTTGCCTTCTGGCAGCTTCAGAGGAAGTTACGATCCACTGAAGAGGCCACAATGCCTCCTCTCATTCGTCCCGATAAGAGTGTCGCCTTCGATAACTCTGAAAAAGCAGAATGCCTAGCCGACAGCCTAGAGTCCCAGTGTTCTCCCAGCTCTCAACCAGTAGACCAAGCCCACCTCGATATGGTGAACGCCGAAGTCGAACGTAGAACTTCCCTTCCGCCCGTCGAAGATCCCGATAATCCACTGGCCCCCATCACTCCTGATGAGGTCCAGGATATCATTAAAAATCTCCAACCGCGAAAAGCCCCTGGCTCCGACGGCATCACCAATAGGGTTTTCAAACTTTTCCCCGCCCAGCTTATAGTGCTAATGACGGCCATCTTCAATGGCGCATTGAGCAATAATATGTTTCCCGCAACCTGGAAACAGGTCACCGTCATAGGTATTCCCAAACCAGGCAAGCCCAAGTCTGACCCGTCTAGCTACCGTCCCATTAGCTTACTCAACGTCCTCGGTAAAATCTATGAAAGGCTTATATATAAGCGGCTCAAAGATTTTGCCGAAGCAAACAGTCTAATACCCAATGAGCAGTTCGGATTTAGAACCGAACACTCATGTATCCAACAAGTCCACCGCATCATAGAACACGTCAGCGCCGGCTTCCAACGGGGCGCAATAACGGGAGCCTTATTCTTCGACATAGCGAAAGCGTTCGACAAAGTCTGGCACAATGGCTTAATCTATAAGCTATACCAACTCGGCGTGCCTGACCGTCTCGTGCTCATTCTACGGGACTTTTTATCGAATCGCACCTTTCGTTACCGAATTGAGGGGGAACTTTCCTCCCCCCATCCCATTCGCGCAGGAGTTCCTCAAGGCTCCGTACTATCCCCCCTCGTTTTCACGCTATTTACTAGCGATATCCCCAAGCTTAAAAATACTCAGCTAGCCCTATTTGCCGACGATACGGCTATCTATTATACCGGTCTTAAACCCGATGCCATCGCTCGCACTCTCCAAACTTCCGCAAACACTCTGGCCAAGTGGTTCCGGAAATGGAGAATCGAAGTCAATCCAGACAAAAGCCAGGCAGTACTCTTTTCTAAACCGCGGATAAACCCACCCTCCCCCCGTCCGATTACCATGTACGGCAAGCCAATCCCTTGGGAAAAGCAAGCCAAATACTTAGGCGTGGTCCTCGATAGACACCTCTCCTTCGCTGAGCACATAAAGCAGGCACGTTCGCGCGCCGCTTTCGCTCTAGGTAGGCTCCACTTCATTCTTAGCTCTCGCAGCAAGTTATCACTCAGGTGCAAGCTGCGTATTTTCACCGCGGTCATCCGTCCCATCATGACCTACGCCTGCGTTGTTTTCGCACACGCAAAACCCTACCTCCTCCACAAGATGCAGACCCTTCAAAACCGATTCCTCCGTAGAGTCACGGGAGCCCCCTTTTATGTTCGAAATGAGATTCTTCACGTAGACCTCAAGATGCCCACCATCCAGCAGTTCATGAAACGTGTCTCCAAGCGTTTCATTGATACTGCAATCCAACATAGGAATCCCCTTATCGTATCGGCCGCCCAATACGAACCCTCGCGTATCTCTAAGATTCGCCGACCAAGGCATACCCTAGTCACTCCCGATGACGCAATCACCCTGCTCCAAGAGAGCCGTAGGGAAACAAGTACAGTGGCACACAAACACAAAAACCGACCGTCCTTCCGTCCTCGCCGCCGAGGCCCGCCACGACGTCCCCGTAATAGTCCACCCCGACCCTTGCCAGAGCCAGCCCGCGACGCTGAGCCAGTAGCTTTAAATTCCCTTATTAATAATAATAATGATATGATCCAGCCTGTCCCTAGCTGCCCTCCCTTGCGACGCCCTAAGCTGAGGTCCGTACCCCACAGGGGGTGCCCTTAGCGTGTAGTCGCCTAGTTTGTAAGTTTTTAATAAGCCCTGGCTGGAGGCTTTAATTAATTTATTAATTAAGGCAACCACAGGCAAGCCCGGTTAAGCAGCCGACAACCTCAGAGATTGACCTGTGAGATGCCACACAAAAAAAAAAAAAAACAATGTGGACACGAACTCGCCACGTCTCCGCGCCCGCACCTGCCGCCGCGCCCGCGCTTTCCTACGTGAACAAGTACCTACGTACGTGATGTTTTCCTAAAAACTACACCGGCTTTAATGAGTAAATCGTACAGCATGGGGCCCGCGATAGAATGTGTGGCCCCCGTGTCTAAGATGGCCACCCCATTGCGATTCACAACCTAAATTTCTACTAAAGGTCGCGGATCGTTACTGCTATCGGATACCTGAGCGCTACAAAAATCCGATTTACTCGAGTTCGACGCGCTTTTGCTGTTACTACACTTCGACCGTACCACTCCCAGCTGACCACAACCGTAACAACATTCATTGGGGGGGGGGGGGGGGGCTGAGCCCCAGTGGTCTCCCCAGTGGTAGAAGCGATTCGTGGTGGAGTATACGGAGGAGGTGTGCCGAGCTTGGGCGGAGCACCGCCGTGTTCTCGTGGAGGTGATCGGTGGCGGAGACCTCTCACGCCCGGCGCTGGTTCAGACCATTGTGCGGGGCGAGGGTATGTGTGGATGGAATGGGATGCAGTCACTTCCTTCTGCGAAGCAGTCATGCTAGCGAAGGAGGAGGCAGAACGCGTGAGGGAGAGATGACTCTCTTCTTCACGCCCCAGCCGACACGGGAGTCGACCCGGCGTCGGGGATCACGAGCCGATCTCCGGACACCATAGGCACGGGCTTGTGGATGGCGAACAACGCAGAATGGGAGATGTCATTCGATGATTTTTACATCCGAAAATAAATAGTAATAAAAAGTGGTAGAAGCGAAAATATCCTATTCAGGTTTCATTAACGCTTACTGTACGAGTCAAAAAAATTTAAAAAACATGAATTAATATACCATGTAGCGCAACAGTAGTGCAAACGAGAAGAATCTGAAAAGTGAATCAGATTCGCAAAAAAAATGGTCAATTCCGAGTCGTACTCGCCCTTAAAGGGTTCTGTAGTGGCGAGTACAGATGCAAACGCTATAAAAGTTATTTATCTAAATTTAAATAACTTTATTATTATAGCGTTTGCATAATTGACAAAGTTATATAAGCAAACGCTAGGGGTTAATGTATGAAATTGCTGATTTGTACTGAAACATTAAAACTCGTTTATTTTTTCTAAAATGTATATACATACATACTTATTGAATCAAAATAGTATACACTCATTATCTATAAATTGTTGCCATCTAATCGGACGGTTATAAGTATTTTATGCCTTTGCGATAGAACTCTCAGGATCTATACCTTCTCTTGGGAAGAATTACTTATTTCGTTTGAAAATCACAAAAGAGACGTCTGTTGGAGCAAGGTCTGGGGAGTACGAAAAATGAAGTATGGTTTAACCGCAGCTCCTGCAGAGTTACAACGGTTTCTCGTGCAGTGTGCGATGTCATGCGTTATCACGGAGCAATAATAGTGAAGATCAATGCAAGAGTTGGGGCTTTTTCAATGCTAGTCTCACCATCATTGTTCGAATTTCGGCTCAGTAAACATCTGCTGTTATTGCCAAATCAGACCTGAGAACGCTAAAGTAAAAAACATTACGAATAGATTACTAATCAGTTCAATCAATCAATCAGTCTTTTCTTCCTGAACTTTCCTGTTTCGCTAACTTTTAAGTTTATAGTATGTCTAAGTTCAGTGCGCCTATTGGCATAGGTCTCTTTTAACATCTTCCACTGCTGTCTATCTTTGGCAACTCTCCTCTAGTTGGGTCCGGTGGTTTTTCTTAACTCATCCGCCCATCTCTTCCCTGGTCTTCCTCTGTTTCTTTTACCATCTCGTGAATATTAGAGTTCGTTACGATATTTCTCCACTTTCTAGCATATCTGCGACTCTCTTTTGTCTGTTTTGCCTCTTCAAGCCAATCATGCTCCTTTCCATTGCTCTCTGGCAGTACACTAGACTGTCTCTATGATGCAGCCATAGGTGAGGCAGCGGCGATATACATATATATCAAAAACTTTTCCGTTCCTTTTCAGTTCTCTGCTTATTTCAGTGGATTTCATTACTTCCTTCAGAGTCCAATATTTTTCCCAGCGGGTAGTTATTCTTTTGTTGATTTCTTTAGTGGTATAGTCTTTCTATGAAATGATCTGCCCTAGATGAACATATTCTTCCACATACTCAAGAGAATGGTTATTTATTTTGATCTCTAGGTTTTCGCTATTGGATAATAGTTTGCTTTGTTTATGATCATGTGTAAATCAATTTTTTCGCTTTGATGGTTTAGGTCTTCAATCATTTTTCCTAGATTATGTGGATTTTCATAAGAAGAACAATGCCATCATTAGCAGATAGCATGGATGACATGATGCCTAAGCCATTTCGGAATATATTTTCTAGCATCGCAGAACGAAACAGTTACCACTACTTTTTTATTGGTAAGCTTTGCCTTAGGACACTATTACGGCGTTTGACCTGGGGTCAGCCATTGTATTTTCACTTTTCTTCATGTCACAATTCGATCCAATATTCCTTCGTTATCGTGTTACCGATTTAGATGAGATTTGGCATGGGAAAAGTTTAGGACCCTGGAAAGGACATAGAATAGTTTTTATCCCGAAATTTCCACGGGATTTTACGCGGGAAAACCCTTCCACGCGAACGATGTCGCGGGCAAAAGCTAGTTTTTGTATAAATGACAAAGTAATGTTCAGGGTTTTTTAAAATGTGCTATATCTCTCCAAAAATGCTGACTATAACTTGTTCAAACATTGTTCAAAGTGTTCATCTACAGCACATATTGATTTTAGATTTCACGCTCATTTATTTTAAAATTTAGATCTCTCTTTAAAATGATTTACTTTGAGCATTAATCGATTTGGAACCTATCTTTCAAACGATTGACTTCAAGAAAAAATCGTTTTTGGAACCTCAGTGTCATTAATTAAATACATATCTAAGCGTCTTCTATCCTATACGTGCGGACTCAATCCTTCAATCCGGAATCAGCTCCTTGTATTGGGAGCCGCTTGTTTTTAATTAGGGTTCCGTAGCCGAATGGTAAAAAAGGAACCCTTATAGTTTCGTCATGTGTGTCTGTCTGTCTGTCCGTCCATATGTCACAGCCATTTTATTCCGAAACTATTGGGACTATACATCTGAAACTTGGTAGGTAGACATATTCTGTGAACCGCTTTCCGATTTTAAGAAAAAATAATTAAAATAATGGCGGGCTCCCTAGAAAATACATGGAACTGAAACTGAATTATAATTTTTTCAGGAAATCTATGCGTGTGTGGTATTTATAGACAGGTCTTTAAAAATGACATTGAGGTTTTTAAAACCACTTTTTCATAAAGTTAATTGTTTAAAAGATATACGCTTCTGAAGTGGGAATAATGTGTGTCCCTCACCCTCTAACTTCTATAATAATGGAGAGAAAAATCTAAAAAAAATTGGTTTGAATGAGATCAGGTCAGCAGTTTTTGAGATATAGCATATTTCTAAAACCGCAAATATAACTTTGTTATTCATACAAACACTATGAAAAACAAAAAAATTTGGCGTAGATGTAAAAATTGTATATAAGCTAGTTTTAAGAAATTTGTAAGTTTTTTTGTCAAAAAAATATAATCTAAATCTAAATACCTATATTATTTAACTCAAAGGTGACTGACTGACTGACATAGTGATCTATCAACGCACAGCCCAAACCACTGCACTGGACGGATCGGGCTGAAAGGCATGCAGGTAGATGTTATGACGTAGGCATCCGCTAAAAAAGGATTTTGCGAAGTTCCCACGGGATCGGGATTTACACGGGAAAAACTTCCCACGCGGGCGAAGCCGCTGGCACAAGCTAGTATATTATATTATTAACTATATTTCATACGGAATCCTTCATGGGCGAGTCTGACTCACACTTGGCTAATTTTTTTTTTGTATAGAATCGTAAAACAGTTCGCAGAATACATCTACCCATCAATTTTCAACTGTGTAATCTTAATAGTTTCGGAATAAAGTGGCTGTGACAACGGACGGGCAGACAGGCAGACAGACGGTAATCTATGAAAAACAAAGGTAATTTTCGCTAATCTATGTTTGGATACGGAAACTTTCACGGGCGAGTCCGACCCGCACTAGGCTGGTTTTTTTTATTTTTTCAACCATACCTGTTTGTTAGTAAAAATTCTGGGGTGGGCCCAGGCGATTCTAAGGTGGTCACGCCCCCCCTTCCCCCTTCCTACGCCCATGGCAACATAACTGGGTACTATTGCTCGAACTACTAGAAGAATCGCGATTCTTCTCCTTATTTAGGCAATCATCAGAAGTCCCAAAACAGCTGAGGTTACCAACATTCTGATAACTGCCGCAGCAAAGCAAGCAGTGCTGACTGCTTAGCACACTCATCAGTACCTACACCATCAGATCTGTATTGAGAGAGCGTGGAACTTTAGTAACATATTTGCCTAAGTAGATACATTTAGAGGATTATAACCACACCAAAAAGTGGTAGACTGTGTAAAGCGCCGTTATCAGCTCCTAGCCATATTATCTTTCCAGGGTTGCGGGAATGTTCCAACGAGATACCGCGGCCCCGGAAATTAAAGGCAGCTGAAGGAACAGAGTGGGTTTTTAGTCAGTAGAAGTCTGACACTCCCTTCCGCTCCACCCAGAGCGGGAGAAGCCTTTCGAAGATTTTCCCACCCGGAAAAAGAAATAAGCCACATTATGTTTGTATTACTTTTTTGGTCATTGAACTAGTCAAGTTTAATGCAGCTAAGACCCAGGCGTGTCTCTTCTCCGCAAAAAGGAGCCAAATCGAACCGGCTCCTACTTTCTGTTGTGTAAGCGTGCCGATTATCGATCGTATTGAGCTTCTTGGGGTAACACTAACTTCCTCCCTCAATTTTGGTCCGTTTATCGAGACTTAAGGCTCAACTAGCACCAAAAAAGCAAAGGTGAGACGATACTTCACACCGGAACAGCTGCTCAATCTGTATCAAGCCCAGGTTCGGTCGTGTATGGAGAACTGCTCTCAGCTTTGGGACGGATCTGCCAAGTACCAACTGGACGCACTTGAGTCAATCGAGAAACGGGCCAAGACTCATCGGCAACGATGCACTGGTCGAGTTAAAGCTCCAGAGCCTTGACTTTCGACGAATAGTTGCCAGTCTATCGGTTTTCTGTGGGTTACATTTCAGCAAGTGTGCGATGAAATTACACAATCTAATTCCGCCGAGCCCGTTCCATCATCGGACTACAAGACAAACGGCGATGAGCCATCGTTACATGGTGGACATTCCACACATACGCACAACTTTCATTGTGCGTACGGCTAAGGAGTGGAATTCCCTGCCGGAGTCTGTTTCCCGATAGCTATAACCTACGGGTCTTCAAGTCAAGAGTGAATGACTTCTAGGTAAGCGTGCTCCATCTTCGACAACATCCATTGGCGTATCTAGAGATATTTCCCAGGGGGGACCTGGCCCCCAGTAGTAGAAGCGATGATCGCTTATCAAAGTTGCGTCAACTCTTATCGTACGAAATGAAAATTTTCACATAAATTAATTTAACATGTATCGCATAACGGAACCTTGCATGAGTGAGTCCGACTCGCACTTGGCCAGATTTTTAAATTTTTCAGCCATAATTGTTTGTTAGTAAAAATTATCGGGTGGGCACCAGACCATTCTAGGGTAGGCACGGCCCACCCGGCTCCCCCCTTCCTACGCCTATGACATCATCACTAACCATCAGGTGAGATGGTGGTCAAATGCGAACCTATTATCAATAAAAAAAATAGAACTGAAATCCAATCACACCAAGATTTAGTCATTAATGAAATAATAGAAAATTTTAAAGTTATAACTATGGGGTTCTGGCTTAGCCCCCTATATCTTTTAAACTACCTATGCATCCATTCATAGCAAGGTTTACTACATTCCACGGCAAAAAAAGCTCTTCGTTTTCTGTCACTCTGGAGTTGCAAATATAACAATGCTAGGGCCAATGATTTCGAAGGGAAGTAATATATGTATGTATGTCAATGGCTGGGGCGTTCAGAATATTGTCAATACCATCTAAACCTTGTTTAATAAATCAATTTAAACTAATATATTATATATCACTTAACCAAAACTTGTTACAGTTATAGTATAGCAGTGTTCTTGGTACAATATCAAATGAAACTGTTTTAAAGAAAGAAAATGAATCCATGGTACCCACTTCAGCATCAACTTCAATTCCACTCTACATAATTGAGAACAGCTATTATTAATTAATTCATGAAATTATACTCAACTATGCATGTTTCTTATTAGTGTTAGATGATTGTGAGTCATGTCAGTTCATAGGTCATGTCAGGGTGAAATGTGAAATGAAACATGCAGTCAAGAGCTACCATATTATTTTATTGCTAAAGAGGAAAATAATAATTTACTAAGCATTATTTGAGATTGCTTTCACAAAAAATAAACAATTTTCAATTAATACATTATACAAAAATATGATTTACAAGTAATTAATTGAACTTAAAAATAATTGAAAAATGGTTTACATGTTATTGCAAATCATTCCTTATTTGTTTTCCAAGATAAATACGTATTCCAAAACAAAGCAACTACTTGAACTAATAAAACCTGATATTGGAGGGGTACATATGTAAAATTTACTATTTGCACCCATGGCCAAAGTAAATAATTTGATTTTAAAACATCTAAGTAATTAGCTTCCAAATCGCTGATAATTTTTTCTGAGTCTTTACCTTGCATAAATGCCACTGCACTAAGGATAGCAAATAAAAAAAGTGGGGCAAATACAATCTGATCAATAAACACTTTCTTCAAGGCTACAGCTGTGCCACTGGAGCCCACATACTTGTATAATGCTCCGTACCAAACACGCAAGGCAGGCCCCTGAAATGATAAGAAATAGCATGTTTAATTGTTACAAAATTAAGCAATACTCCCAAAAGTGCTTGAACCATGGCCGGCTTTGACAAGACTAACATAAAAGCTACTAGACTAAATACATCCTAAATATAACATTGGACTATGCAATATGCAATATAATATGAATTAACCTATTACAATTAACTCTTTATAGATGATACATGCCATTCTTAACAGCTGTGACTGCACAGGGGTCCCATGGAACTTTATTCTTTAATTTTAATGAACAGATGCATGTCTCAATGCAGTCATGATTCAACCAATTTGTATTGGCATCAAGATAGTAGATACCGCTGGGTTGCTGACCTAAAAGTTACTACCAAAAGAACAATATCAAATTATATTTGTTTAGGAAGAATAATATTTTTTTATACAAATCCCTAAAAATATAATGGTATAAAGATTCAAGTCTTTTTTAACCCAACATTATGATTTGTATTACTTACCCCTACAAAAAATCCTATAGAAGAAAACTTTAATGTTCTCATAATATCTACATTGGTGATTTGATTGCGCTCGATTAAGGTCTGACTGATTAAATCACCCGAGCCCATCAGAGCTCCAGTCTGTACCGCTTGTACTAAATAAGGTCTTTTACGTAAAACGTCTTGATACATTTTGAATAAACCGCGAAAATTCATTATTGCTTGTTCTCGCAAAATGTCCCAAAAACGAGCTGTTTTGTAATATATTTAAATAGCCAAATTATTCTCGGAATCCATGGACATGAAAGTAGATATTGGATTGACCGATTTCGTTGATCCGGGAATCGTTAGTTTTTATCAAATTTAATTGGAATTTTAATGTTTTAATGCGCAAATAACTTAAACTCTTCAATAGTAGGTTTTTTTATAGCCGGTAGGTAGCTTTTGCAGGCAGAATTTGACTTTGTTATTTCGCCATGCTTATTGATTTCTGTCAAATTAATGACATTAATAACATTGTCTTGATTTTTTTTTTGGGATTTTATGACCTGGTAACTGGTCCTTTAGGTCAAATCTTATTTTAATTTTAATATCAACACTGCACTATCACTTCATTTTTAAATTGTTTTAATGTATTTATAAATCGGTTTGTAAGTATTTTTGTCTTTTAATAACTCTTCAAGTGGCGGCGGGCGGGATAAAGGTGAACGCAGACCTAGCCGCACCGCACGCGCCGCCGCAGTCTTTGCATTCGAATTCTTTATATGAAGTTCTATGCAACCTCGCACACCTACCCGCGCCGCAGTCGCCGCAGTCCCTGAAACGACCGAACTCCCCAAGCCGCAGCTGATGACGTCACCCGCACGCAGCGGACGCTGCGGCTAGCAAGGCGCGGATGACGTCATTCGCATCCACGGCGCGCAGTGTTGCCAGATATACAGATTTCGCGGTATCCATACAGATTTTCAATATGTCATACCGATAAAAAATTGAGAGTAAAATTTATACAGATTTTCAACATTCCATTTTGTTTTCATACAGAATTACCTCAAATGGTAGTTTTATAATGTAGACGGAGAATCTCTGTCAACGGTTTATAATAAAATTACTTGTTCTCGTATTAATAATCTGTGGTTCTCGTTTATTTTGTTTGTGTGACTACCGGAATAATTAATGTAAGTCAGTGACCGGAACTATCGAGAAGGATACGTTTTGAGTCTGCGATTAGTTTCACCAAAAACACGCAACATGAAATAATGAATTGTAAAAGAAATTATGAATTAGTAAAAAAAAATTATTTTGAAAACCCGACTGCTCAACTGAAATGGAACAACCAGCACATTTTTATTTTAAAAAGTGACAAGCAGGTGGGACCCTTTTTATTTTAAAAAGTGACAAGCAGGTGGGACCCTAATATAATTTTAGTTTAAAAAAATGGGATGGGTCCCGCCTGTTTGTCAAAAGATGTGCTTGTGTCTTTCATTTTAGTTGAGCAGTCGGGTTTTCTTTTTAATTTCTTAAATATTTTTTTTTATTTTCAGCTTTTTAGTATTTAATTCCGTTTTAAAACGTTATATATCCTAAACGGTTGCTAAAAATGAAAAATAGTTAAAGAAACCTCAAAATCATTTTTAAAGATCTATTTAATGATACCCCACTTGACATAATTTGTCGATTTTTTTAACAATATGGCACCTGGTTGTCGTTGTGGTGATTTGTTTTTATTTTAATCTATCTCATAACACTCACGCCATCAAGACAAATCCAACGACTTATCATTGATCAAAATTCGTTCACGGGTTTAATATGTAGTTACGAGGGAACAAACGAACGGACATACATAAATACATACGCGGTAAAAACATAACCCTTCTCCTTGCTTGCACCACATCTTTTCTATCTATGATCCAATACAATGCATATTTAAAAATAAAAAAAAAATCAATTACTTGCTTATTCCCTATTATAGCACCTACAGATAAAATTACACAAAAGAGCAAAATACCAATACAAAATACAGATTTTTTACAGATTTTCTTAAATTTACCTAATACAGATCTTTTAAATCTTCGGTACAGATAATGCTTTCAAAAATCTGGCAACACTGCAAGTGCGATGCGTGCAGCGAGAGCGACGGGAACGACTGCAGCGACTGCGGCGCGGATAGATGTGCGAGGCCATTAACAAAAAGCGATGACTGCGGGGACTGTAGAGACTGCGGTGCGGCTAGGTCTGCGTTCACCTTAAACTAGAGATGCGGGACTGCGAATGATTTTGTTATTCGAAATATCTGCAACTACTAATTTACAAATTCGACTTGAATATTAGTAGGTTACTAATTTTCATAATCGAATGACGACCACTAATATTAGTAACTACTAATGACGTTGGGAATGAAGTCGTCCTCGTCTGTCGTTCTATTCGCTTGCCTGCCACTGCCGCGACGATCAGGTTATCTGTTACGCTATTGAATGAATAGTCTGGTCGGACGAGCGGTTGAATTATATCATTCTAAATTTCAGTCTGTGAACATAATCAAATAGTGTTTGTTATTGTGTGTGATTATTAAAATTAATGTGTTTTAAACTTCATAAGCACGTTTATGGTTTACGAACGTACTACTAACAATTTACTAAACATTACTATTACCTCACGATTATAATAATAACCAGTGGGTACAATATATTATAATACTTAGTAATACCAACTGCCGCTAAACATAAATCACAAATTCTGTCAATTAAAACGTATAATAGCTGATATTTACTTTGTGGAGTCGAAGTGGATGGGACAAATGCCTTAAAAGAAAAAGTAGTATTAGTACCTACTGTTTAACTAACTATACTACTGAACTACCAGAGACAACGTCGAACGGCCGAATATCCAATTAGTTACTAATTTCGTCCATCATTCGAATAATTCGATTGATTTACTAAGTCGAATGATTCGAATGAAATCATTCATAGTCGCGCATCTTTACCTTAAACCTTTGTGGTTATATGAACTACCTACCGCATCTTATGCAATAATAGTTTTGGTAGTGTTTTTATTTATTCATAGATATAATACCAAAATACACGATTGTCATTAAAACTATCGTAGATGCGGTTCCAAGCTAGAACCAAGTATCCAAGTATAGTATTTTGGTCTACTAGTAATTTAGATATTTATATCTCAATTATTAAATTCGTTATTCGATAAAACTAAAAACTGGCAACACTCAGTCGTGAGAGTGAGATGTTCGTGTTATCGTAATTCGTAAATTCTTCAGGGATTGTCTTAGTTTTGCATTATAATTTCTAGATCACGTTGTATAAAACCGTTGACTAAATTGGATTATTAAAATGGATAAAAGAAAACTATCGACTGCAGGGGACAGCCTGTATCTAATACTACAAGTCCCAAAAACTGCTACACAAGACGATGTCAAGAAAAGCTATCGGAAATTAGCGTTAAAATACCATCCCGATAAAAATCCTAACAATCCCGAAGCTGCCGATAAATTCAAAGAAGTAAACCGTGCTCATACGATATTAAGTGATACCACGAAACGTAATATATATGATAACTATGGATCGCTGGGGCTGTACATCGCAGAACAATTCGGAGAAGAAAACGTCAACGCCTATTTCGTAGTGACAAGCACTTGGTGCAAGGCTCTGGTTATCGTATGCGGCATTTTGACCGGATGCTATTTCTGCTGCTGTCTTTGCTGTTGCTGCGGCTGCTGCTGCGGCAAGTGCAAGCCGCGCCCTCCTGAAGAGTCCGGAGATTACCACACGCTGGAGAGGGATGACTCAGATGGCGTAGCCGTGACTGTGCAGCCGGGTGGAGAAAGCCGTCCCAAGGGAGAACAGGCGCCTCCCATCGCCATGCCGCCACCTGCACCAGCTGGAGCTTCAGAAAACACTGGTCTGAACACAGGTGGGATCAATTATGGAATTTCAAATTAAATTAGTTAAAACAGTACTACATCAAATGTCAACCCCTTATTTAAGTACCTATAAGTATCTACAAAATAATTTTCGGTTATATTACAGGTTACTAACAAAATAGGTGGAGATTCAGTTATTATTCAGTAAATTACTTTCATGTCAGTTGTAAAAAATCTGAATGGTTAACTATACTTTCTATGCAGTAACCTTGCAAATAGTGAATCATATGATATGTGTAAGATTATTTATATATATTTGATCATTACATTGTTATATAATAAGAATAAAAAATTATTCACAAACTACTTCATGTTGCTTAGATAAACACAGTACCTTATTTATTATATGGGCATTTCTCTGTAAGCTCGTACGGTCCCATACAAATGCTGTCCTGGTAATTATTTTTAATATTTCCCAAAAAACTGTGTTCTATTTCGAAGAAAATTAACTATTATTTTAGTTAGATAAGGAGGCCCACTGAATTTATTCATATTTTCCAAGTTATTAGCGTTTTTCCAAGAAATCATGACAGGGGACTGATTGAGACATCAGGGAACTGTTTCGAACGTGACGTACTTTAAAAAAAGTCACTTTACATTAATCAATTATTTATTATTTTCATAGCATATATATTTGCATCAATAGTTAACAAAATTTCTTTATAAAAAATGAACAGAAATAATAACTTAATTAAGCATTCATATCAAAAATTAATCTTAAGTGCTAGAAACAGTTTGTACTCACTGAGATCAACATAGTCATATTATTATACTACCAACAATTAAATGCTTTATTCAGTATTCTTTTAAATACTTACAATTATTAGAAAACAGTCTTTTCTCTTATATATATTATGATATTTCAACTGAAATCTCCAATCAAATCCTAAGGATATTTCTAATTCTAATAAGGCACATAATAAAGATTAATCACATTAAAAAAAATAACTTATCATTTAAAAAAATTAGCGCTTGAAAACGTCAACTTGAGTAGAAAACTGATAAAATATTCTCTTTCCCTGTACAATCAAGTCAGGATTATCCAATTTTTGGATAACTTGATCAAATGACACGTCTGAAATGTCATTATCATCTATTCTAAAGGTCTCCACTTTATGGTCACAAATCTTGAGGAAAGTGACACGTAGTCGTTTTCATCGTCATCAATCTGATTAATTACGGCAGCATAATGGTATTCTACATTTTTAGTTGGAAATTTCAGATGAACGTAATCTCCAGTATTGTAACATGAATTCCGAGTGCCACCCGTTCATGCTCCTCCTCATCATCCAATCTTAGAGAGGACTTGTTTGGTGTAGGTGTCAATTTAGGTTCAGCAGATGCAAGATCTTCTGTTTCGGACTCTTCACTTTCACTTCTACTGTCCATCTAGGTTTAAGTGTTTTACATTTACGCAAGCCGAGGATGGAGCTGGAATAAACACCTGCGACCTGATGCATGTGCATCAGGTCGCAGGTGTTCAGGTCGATCAGAAGGGTTTTAAAGGCACTTTAAATGTTTAAAGTGCCTTTAAAACTCTTCTGATCGACCGATTCCTCATTTTATCGACCATTGCCTGAACGTCTTTACTGTCGATTGCGATACATGTGATGCCAAGACATTGTTCTTGGATTACTTTAACAAACTGATCAATATTGTTGAAGTCGCCTCCAGAATTAACAACAAAATCAGCTGTCCTTTTGCACGTTGCTCCGATACCATCCGGTGCACCTTTTCCATGGCCACTTTCGGTGTAGTTCCATGTAAAGTTTTCAATACCTGGAATTTCTTCAGAGTTTGGTTGCCATTATAAAAAACATAGTTTTATTGCGAACAATAATTGCTAAAAGTGGCCACTTAAGGCAATATTAAGAATGATTGTTACTTGTAGGAAGAAATTATTACATAAGTACGTCTCAAAAACCTGTTAATACTTTCCTTTAAGTATTCTCAGAACCACTTTTTAAAAAAATGTGTTCAAATCGCCACAATCAATATAAATCAATTGGCGGCGTTAGTTTCGACGAGGCCTTGTCTTAATAAAACAAATTAGCGGATTTTACACTCATAATACATAAAATCAATAACCAATACGGAAAATACAAAGTCTCCTGTTGTGTAAAACATTTCTCTACTGCAATTTCAGGCAGAGGACTGTTGCCAGGGGACTGTGTATTTCGGTTAGATTTTACAATATTTACAAAATTGATGTAAAATAGTTTTTTAAGAATCTACCAATCAATTGAAACATAAATAATATAACAATAAACTTTATATAGAGATTATTAAACTAATTAAGGTACATATTAAGACCTACCAGAGGACTGTATGTGGTAGCGATCCAAGCGCGTGTTCACCTCACAAATGACGCTCTGATACTAAACGAAATGGTGTGTCAACGCCGCATTCGGCAAGGTTGCCAGCTTCACAGCAATTGCGTTTAGTTTCACTCAAAAAATTTTTCGTAAATATCATAGTTTTCTTTTATTATAGATTTAAATTATTGGCAGGGGACTGTATGAAAATTCTGGGGACAAAGTTTAGAGGAGTTTACTAAATAAATAAAATTCGTTATGAGACCTTGTTTTACGAAAATAATATATTTTAATTATTTTTCTTTATTATATTAACTGCCAAATGTATGTAGTTTCAATAACTTCTTCGTAAATCTCATTTCTAGGTGGAAATGGAGTGATGGGGACAACCAGGGGACTGTATTTTTAGAGCTTCCACCACGTCTAGAAAAAAACTTAAAATAGTTATGGTTCTAAAAACAAAGGGCCCTTACAGTTTTAGGTTTAAAGTATCATTAGGAGTGATTATTTTTTAAATAATTTTATTAAATTTTGAAAAAATTGGTCGGGACAGCCGATTACGAGGTTACAGAGAATCGCCCATATATCAAATAATGTTTTATGTCCAACTAGTTAACCATAAATTTTGATATATAAATAATTACCCATAAACATTGATATACATGTTTCTCTATTTATATGCAGGCTAGTGTTATCTAGTAGTTTCTGTCAATGTTAGTGGGTTTTAAGGATTATTATTTATCAAGCAAATTCACATTAAATTAATGTTGTTTTAAAATATTATATACACCAATAATACTGGACCCTTGATAATTAAACACCATTTCTATTTTTATTGATACATTCTCAACAAATATAAAACTTCTCTAATGAGGAGCCCATAGATATAAGGGTGTACAAAGTTTATACGGAAAGAATATGTAATTAAAAATGCTTCAAAACAATTAAATTTGCAATGTTGCCAATATAATTTAGTAGAATTCAGTATTTTCTTATTCTTCTTCTTTGTATAGATGCTAAATCGTGTACCTTAATGTTTTAGGCCCAGTGGCCATGCTGGTCGCATTTTCACTGGGGTTTAATAGAACTTCTAATGTACATGTTCATGGGCCATTAGGACACTTCAGTAGATGGGATATTGATTAGGAACACCGTAACCCACACACATCGCATGGGGTGTCATTTTGGCATATAAGCCCCACTTTGCTAAATAAGGACATTAATATTGATGTATATAATATTAGGTTAATGGCTAACATTTTATTTTACATTACAAAATATACTCAGATGTGGCATCTTACACTGTGGAATCACATAATATATGGTGTTGGTACTGGTCTTTTTCCACTACTCTTGCATTATCAAACTAAACATTAGTAATCACAAGTAATGATTATAATTATTATAAAATACTTAAAATTTGGCCTTAAATATAATATATAAGAGTAAAGCTAGTTATTGGAGTAATATTTGTAGTCAATTGGAAATTGTGTAGTGATTAATGATCTAAGCTGTTTATTAATAAACCAATTTCATCATAAGATGTAGATGAGAAACAAACCCTGGAGAGTTCATTAGTGGCAAAATATCAGTATCGAATATTGCCCAATATTAGCCATATTCCTTTAAACTTACCTCACATTTTATTTATTAATTCATGTACATTGTGCAGTTATTCATTATGTTTTTAAATATAGGATTTGGACTAGAAATTCCTTCAAAGGAAATACATGGCGTATGTTTTTTTTTGAATAAATATCTAATTATTTAAAACTTCAAGACATTTCTTAGATTAATTTGAGATGAAATAACTCCCTAAGTTTGATGTTAGATATTCTTGATGGGCATACAGTTTATGAGATTGTAACAAATTGTTTTTTTATTATTAATTTGCTCTCAGTTTTAACTAACTAACCTTTGTTAAATCTATCAAAATTCATTACAAGATGCCAGTTAATGGCATTTTATAGTTTTTGTACTAACAACACAACTCCATTTTTGCCAGTATTGATATATTTTAACATTGGTTGGCGAACTCGGGGATGATCGGTCAATATCCCATAAGAGCTGAGATGTTCTTAGAGTCCTTACTCTAAAGTTCTCTTTCATAGGTATCAAGTCAAAGGAGTAGAGTATTCGCACTCTCCTTCAATATAATAATATACTAAACAATGTATATTTATATGTATATTTTAAAACTTAATTTAAATCCTTTAAGAAAAATGATGGTAATATAATGTTATTGCTCATTTTATGTTTGTGAACTTTAAGAAGCCTGTTTTTCTATAGTCAGTTCATGATAACATCTGCTTTATCAATGCATTAAAATTTGACACAGAAAATAAAAATAAAAAAACAACTAAAAATTGACAAAATATTGTGTTTTTATAATTTTTTATTAAAAGTTATCTATGCAGATGTCTGTTAAATACTGTAGCTGGAGCTACATGAGACATAGAAAGAGTTGAAAAAACTGTACTACTTATGACAATACCCAAAATGTGAATATTTAAATTAAGTGATTTTGAGCCGGAACTGGTAGACGAATTGATATCAACATTACATTAAAAACCATACATCACAACTCAGAATGCAATTATTGTGGAGAAACAAAAATTGCCATGAGTAGAATGGTCCTCATGAATGAATGGTAGGTAATTTTACTCTTCCAAATTGAAAAACACAGGTAATGAAACCTCGGATTAAAACTATATACTTGATTACAAAATATGAATAAATGTTGCAATTTATTAAAATGTAGAAGGATATCTAACATCAACCATTGGATGGATGACTAACATCAAATCTCATAGGTATTTTTGTCTTGTGTAGACTAAATCAACTAAATTGATGATATTACATTTATTTTGATACTTGTTTAAGCAAATTACAGCATGCAAGAGAGCCGCTCTGTCAAATTATATTTTGAATTTTTAGTGAGTGTTTTACAATAGCCAATAAGAAAAGCGTGCTCGTCTTCCCTGAGGCATAGCTATAGTAATATTCTTAAAAATAAAATAACGCTCATTGTCACATTTTTAAATCCAGTCTTAAAATGAAGAAATAGAAAATATGTTTACTATTTTATATTCCCATGCAGAGAGCTAGTTAGCTTTTATGTTAAAACATCTCATTTAATAAAATACAGTGTATCAATATGTGAAGTAAAAATGGAATTTGGTTAATGAAGTAGTGAGGTTAATTATTAAAATAGCATCATCTCCTTGCATATGATTTGCATAGCTTGTAAGTTGCCAGTTAAGGAAAGATCCTAAACATTCACGGAGATCTAAAGATTCGACTAGATGTGATTCTAAAATGTAATTATAGTATCTTGCAACATTTTTAAACTGACATTCCAACCTAGTATAAGTGTTGTAAAAAGTATTTCATTGACCTTCAATGATCCCGCACCAAACAATCTTCTATTGTCGGGATAGGCGATGTCATAAATTGAGTAAAAAATTACAAACACGGCCTGCAGTTGGAACCTATATCTAGTGATCTCATTCATTAAAACAATTTTGTCGACCGGTATGTAGGACTTTTTGATATAGGAGGCACTGTAATATTAATAGTTGATTTTAGTTGCGAGCTCGCTATGTCCACTAGGATATGAAACATTAATTATAATGTAGTTGTTGGTTTGGTAACTCGTAGATTGTACAGAACGTGAACATGCTAAAAACCGTTTTATATAACATTTATTTATAATAGGAATTTAATTAGAATTAATTTTACGAGTCCTCATCTTTCGGTACCTACCTAAATAAATAATCATTAACAATGAGCTCCGTTACATGATTATTATTACTGATATTTTGGTAACAATAAAATTAAAGCAATACTTAAATAATTAGATTATACTTTTTTAATACGACTCTTTTATTGCCCAGCTTCAGTATACGCGTAATTCGAAAGTCTGATTCCAGTGTATCATATTGGTGCACAACAAAATACACCTGCAAGGTCTGTATTTCCTACACGCCCTGCAGTTTCTGTCCATGACATACTTGCGCGGAACTGAAATTATCCCTCCATATAAATTGTTGGCATGAGTTGTACTATGACCCAGATTTTAATGGCTTTTAGCATGGTTGAATTTGGGACACTACTTAATTATTTATCACTGTAATGATGTTATTTGGTGTAAGTACTAATCCTGTTTTCTTATCTACAATATAATATTATGTATTCATTATGGTTATTATTTATCGTGATGTTCATCGACCTATGTATTTTAGGTGTATTGTACCTACCTACTAGGCTTGATGAATTTAAAATATCGCAAATGTATTTTTAATTGCTTAAATTAGCGCCCAACGTATATGTTGGGTATTTTTAAATATTTTTTCATAAGCTGTATTATTTTTAGCATAAATATCTACTTGTCGACCAAATTGAAACTTATGATGTAATTTGTAAGGTAGTAAATTACGACAATTCAATTCGAGTCATAAGTCTAGGTGTATAGACCAGGTTTCTTCCTTCAATAAAGTAAAAAACTGTTGTTGTTTGATAGCGTTCAATTCTGTTTAAATTCTGAAAGGATTTATGGAGCTTTAAATTTTTTTTACCAAGTAAATGTTATTTGTGCTTACGTCATAAGCGTGCAGTGGAATTCATTTAGGTTTTATTCGCATTACGAACTTAATGTGAAACATCATTCATTATTAGGTACAGCCTGGGCCAAAAGTATTAGGCACCTTAAAATTTTATGACATTTTCGTGTTTAAGGTGAAAAATAAAATAAAATTGTTTTCCAAATTACTATATTCTTATAAAATAACAAAAAAATACTAATATTTAGTTGGCCCACCCTTCGCATTGATCACAGCAGCAATTCTTTGGGGCATGGTGCTTACAAGCTCTACAATCTGCTGCACTTATGGCGTCCCACTCTTGAATCAAAGCAATTTTTAGCGCTGATTTTGATGTAATGCTGTGCTCTCGGACCTTACACTTCACTTCACACACTTTTTTTATTTTGGATGGGAAAATCATCTTATGACTTCTGCCGCTCTGGGTCAAGCGGAAGGGTGTGTCAGATTTCTACTGACTAAAAACCCACCCTGTTCCTTCGGCTGCCCTAAATTTCCGGGGCGGCCCCGGGAACCGGTAACTTGGTAGAACTTTCCCGCAAACCCCGGCAGGCAATGGCCCTATGAGGCCCCGTCACTGGTGTTGACAGCTCTTTGAGGCGCGCGTGGAACACGACGCGCCGCCGACCTGGGCCTGGTCCTTACCGGAAGGTGAGCGACCCTATGGTGGCCGCTGATTTATGACAAGGAGCATTGTCTTGTTGGAATTTCACTCCATCTAAGTTGGTGTCACCGAAAATGCGTGTAAGTGAAGGCAATAGCGCAGTTTCGAGCACATTTATGTACTTTTCAGTGTTCATCCTGCCTTCGCAAACGATCATTTCGCCAACGCCATCGGCTGCCATGCAACCCCAGATCATAATGCTACCTCCCCCGTGTTTAACAGTGGGCACCACGCAATCTGTATGGTATTCCTCGCCGACGCGCCGCCTCACGTAGGTTACACCCGCAGTTCCAAATATCTGGAAAAATAGTAAAAAGAAGAATTTGAATGAGTGCTCATAATTTTTATGAAATCAGGCTTAAATAAGAGCGATCAATTTTATTGTTTTTAAGAAATGGTATAGAAGCTTACCTCAAAGTTTGATTCATCGAACCACACAATATTTGACCAATCTTCCTCCGTGAAGTGTTGGTGACATAGAGCCCATTCTAAACGGTTCTTTTTGTTATCTGCCGAGAGCCATGGCTTCTTTCTTGCTTTACACCACCTTAAACCCGCATCTGCAAGCCTTTTTCTTGTCGTTCGAGCACTAATGGGGTGTCCAGTTTCGTCGAATAGGGCAGCAGCAAGCTCAGAAGAAGTTTTTTTTCGATCCTGTAGAGAATCGCGGATGAGTTTCCTGTCCTGGCGCTCAGTAGTCACACGTTTTTGCCAGTCCGTATTTTATTTGCGTGGGAACCAGTCTCCGCAAACCGTTTAATATCAGATTGCACTGCACACCGCAAACATTTTACAAGTTTGGCAATCTCTACTTGGGACTTCCCTTGTTCATGCAATAACTGGATTTTAATTCGTTTTTCGTAGCAAAGTTCACTTTTTTTTGGCATTTTCGAAAAAGGGGAATGTTAAATTCACCACTGAATCACACACGCAAGCTTCTTTACGCTATGAATAGCAAAGGAATACTGATAATCATTATGAGTATTTTTTTGATAATACACATATGGGTTTTGCTCACCAGATGTGTTATGGCCCATAGAAATTCGTTTGCCATTTAATTATCGTTTGGCGGCCCTACCTTGGTTTTTGTTAAAAATATGAGCTGTTTTTTTTTAATACGTTTTGTATAATCTGTGTTTTATTGGGGCGCCTAATACTTTTGGCCAAGGCTGTAGTTTTAACGCGAAAATAATTTATCCGTAGTAAACAGATTGTAGATTTAGTCATTTCCTGTTATCTTCATCGAATTACCAATTCCACGATCTGGCTACGACATCTGTCTAACATCGTTATAGACATGTTTACAGGTATACAGCATCCTCTTCTGCCACCCACATTTTTCAACATTCTACTTATTTATACCATGACTTAATTTGTGCTTGCTTGTTCTATTGTAGGTAAAAATAATACTAATAAAATCGATTGTTTGGTAAAATATTATAAAGGTAGACAATGAAGAAGTAAGTTAAGATCCACTTTATAAGCCACGGCCATTCATGTCAGCTTGATAATTAACAAAATTTTAATGAACTCATATGCTATACATTTTAATATAACTGTTAAATTTTTGTCTAAAATATTTTTGAATAAATAAGGTCATATAATGCATTAGTTTCAAATGTGTGTGATATTGTAAATTATTGTAGTTGTTGTTGTAACCGTTTCCAAATGATTAAAACTTCATTAATGTTCCACTGGCTCATGCAGTAGCAGCTGTGAGTAGGAGAATGGAATAATAACTTGTTATGTGTATTCTTAAAAAGTTATGGTACTAGTCAATGAGTATTTATAACGACAATGTCAAGAAATAAGAATGTTAAATGTAACTACACTTATAAACTTTCAATTAAATAAAAATCTACATAAGAAACGTTCAATCTATTATTGAAACAACCGATACCTCTCATTAAGTCGCTAGCTCACTTTAACGCTCATAAAATCTTTGAACTATTTGAAATCCCGTGATAATGTTAATTTGTATTTTTTTTTCTTGTTTCCAGGAAGCAGTATTCCAAAATACACATGAAGTATTTACAACTAGTCTAACATTATTTTTTAAGAGAAAAGAGGAACGTACATGTATAATCACCAGCAATGAACATAGGTACAGATGTAAGCCTAAATAAAGTTATTGTTCATCATATTAAATATTTTTATACGATTATTACGACTATTTATAATTTCCACTTTAAAAATATATTATACAACGTAAAATTGTTTTTATTGATTAATGATGATTATAATTTTATAGAAATTATCGGTACCTAATGTCATTCAACTCTTGCCGTTATATTTACAAATTTGGTGATGGTTAATATTCGATTCGGTTAGACTTTAATGTTAATTTTAAAAGGCCATGTTATAAAGTCATTATGTACCTATGAATGTCCATGTAGATATTCATTTCTGACTTATAGTATATCCCATTGTTGCTTAACACGTTATAAGAAATAATCAATAGTTATCGAAGATACATCGTTAGTACGAAATTAAGAATAGTTAATGCAATAATGTATAGTAGAACACGATTGTAGAAAATAATTATATTGTAAACTGCATAATAATACCCCATCGAAATATACTCTTTAAAATTTCGTCCAGGGCTTCCTGCATAGATTGCATGTTTGCTTTTAGATTGTTATTGGCTGTTATCGCAATTATGACACTGTATATCATAACAGTTTTTGTCTTAATATTTATATTCCGTACTGATTATATGTAAATAAAATATAATATTTCACATCAATATGACCTTCTTACTAAGTAATTATAATACTCAATATATGTATATTTCACAACACGCAGAAATATTCTATTTATACCTAATAGCAATAGCCCGCAGCCGCGAGCATACGCATCAGGGGTTTGTTTTGGGAGTGTTCAGTTGATATTTGGTTTAGCGGAAAATATCTACTAAAAGGGCCACGCCATTTGGTTCTTTATTCTAAAAGTGCTGTGGAATGAAACTGGTATTCAGGTGTTTCAGAATATCTTGAGCATAGTTACAGGGTGATATTCTGTATCTGATATACAGTAAAGTAATACTTATCTACCCTTCGACCTATTCTCAGACCTACCAAATATACAGAAAATATCGCTGCTTAAATTCAAAAGGGCCACAAGTCGCAGTCACTTTTTTACAGGAGAGCCCGTCAGTTTTGATATGTGTTTTTGTTTATTATTTTTATTATTCTATGTTGTAAATCTATGTGTTATATATCGTCGGATGTATATTTTAAGCCTCTATTTGTCTTTAACTCTTCGAATCACGGAAGGCCGCCGGCGGCCACAAAAACCAGCTTAAGTTGACCTCTAAAATCGAAAAAAGGAAAAATAATTTTAGAGGTCAACTTAAGCTGGCCGCCGGCGGCCTGCCGTGATTCGAAGGGTTTCCTATAAGTTTTACCCAGTTAATAAAAACATCACATAAGTCCCTTTTGATTATAAAAAGCATATATAATGTTTATGAATTTTATAAATAAAAAGCCACAACTCAAACAGAAAATAAGTTTTATTGTGTCATTTCGTATAGTGTTTTTTGTTTATTATACTAATTTTTGTTTATAACTAAATGGTAGCATATTAGCAATACCTTGCAATAAAATTACAAAAAATCAACCATAAAAAGATACAAAACAAATAAAAAAGTACATTTTTAAATGTACTTTTAAGAGATAATCTCAAGATATCCAGATTTTTTTACTGGAATAAGCAATATATAAGCGACACCTAACCATGTCACATACAAAAACAAAACTTAAAATTACAGCAGCTTCTACAGAAAAATGTAACAAAACACAAATTGCTTATAAATCTCTAGCACACCATGTTAACAAATTATTAAAATGCTTATTTTCGTATCTAAATTAAATCTTCTCTTAAAATAAATCACAAATTAAAAGGCGACGTAAATCTTTGACTTATAATGAGATATGATATTATGCAAAGTTAAGGTATTTTTTGGAATGTGGCCCTTTTTCACAAAACAAACGTGCGCTCGCACTGACTGCAGGGTCAGTGTAAAAAGGGCTGTTGTGCGATTAGCTCCATTTTAATGCGAAAATACTGGATGTCTTTTTCTAATATGAAAATTAGGCAGATTTTGATACGATTTTTGCTTTAATAAAAACTCTTTTGCCAAAAATAAAACTGACTTCCATATCAAAACACTACAAAGCCAAAAATAATTTTAATTTCGGTAGTCGGTGTTATTGGTTTTGTATGTATTTTTTACAAAAAAGTTTTTATTTTCGTGCTTTTTAGTGGGTCAGTGAATTTTCCAAATCGGTTCGTAAATGACGGAGTTATGCGCGATTAAAAAACACAATGCAGAGTCAACGAAAAGATCATCAACGTAAATATTTTTTTTAGACTTTTGTTGATTTTTCAGAAACGGCTTGTCCGATATCGATAAAAAGTTCATGGGACCATTTGGCCACCCTTTCTAACAAGATAGGAATTTTTCAAATCGGTTGGCAAGCGACGGAGTTATGCGCGGACAAGCATAAAAAAAATACAAACATCTGAATTGAGAACCTCCTCCTTTTTACCCGACTGCAAAGGAAGGGTTATGTTTTTCGCGCGTATCTTGTATGTATGTATGTATGTTTGTTTGTAATATTCTTTATTACCTCATATCTCCAGAACCGCTGAATGGATTCACACAATTGAGGTATCGTTGGATTTGTCTTAACAGCCCGAGTGTTCTTAGATAGGCGACATTAAAAAAAATAAACATGGCGGCTCACGGTGGGCTGAAAATCAGCTTTCATAGACTTAGGCATTTTATTTTGCAAGTGCGAGTTTTTTTGCCGGATATCACTTCTATTAGTTATAACAATATACAAAAATGACACCAGAATTGATTCTGCACAGAAACGAAGGAATTATAATTTTTTTACGAAAATTTTGTATGGAGCTAGTATGAAAAATCGAAATATCTCTAAAACGGCAGCGATAACCGTAATATCCTTATAGGGGGTTATAGTACTAATTATTTATGATTTTTTGACATACGTTACATAATGGTTGTAGATGCCTTTTTTTTTAAAAAATCGTCAAAATATTTTTATTTATTTTTACATATTTAAACGTTCCTTTTAGTGTTTAAGTTGAAGAATTCAGAGCTTTAACAACTCTTATCATAAAATAGCATCACCCCTATAGACCTGAAGGACTAGACAGAGGTGTGTAGTGTCTTGTTGATCTTGTAAGATTTCCAACAATACCAAATAGTTGAATATCAGTGTCAAAGTGCCCATGCTGTCGCTTCTTTTTGAAAGATAGGGGAATGAAATTGTTAATTGATCATACCCTAAAAGTATGATTACAACATAACCGGACACATAATAATAATAATATCCTTATAGGGGATTATAGTACTAACATTATTTATTTTAACATATGAAACTGTTCAAAACGATCCATGAACTGTGTCAAAGTTAAGAACATCGTTAGGAAGCATGCTTTTTCCCCAAATATTAAGAATATGTGAAAAAAAAAAGACTGTATATAAACTTTTTATTGATAGGTAATTTAAATAAAACAGAAGTAACAAAAATAATATCTAATAAATTCAATTATACAAAATACATATTTGAAACTATAATTTATGAAATTATTAACTAAACATATTGGTACAATAAACTAACATAAATAACAAAAGAACATAAAGAAAAATAATTAAATTTTACAAATTTTCTTTACAACTTTCGTTGTCGGACTCCAATTCCGAGTCAGAATCCAGATCGGATATACCTACAAACTTGAACTCAGTTTCCGGAAACTGTATTAGGTCGAGAGTTTCAGCAAAAAAGGTTGTCTTCCTTTTGGCATCTAACTTCGGCCTTTGTGCACTTAGAAAAGGATCCGAAGAAACAACAAGCATATTTAGGATATCTTGATTAGAATCTTGCCTGCTTCTTTTCCGCGAATGATGTTCCCGGAACCTCCTAAAATCTTTGTTTCGAGACTCTGAGGCTTCTTCCGAGAGAGTCCCAATCGGGACAATATCATTTTTTTCGATTATGTCAGCTCCGTGTATTAATAGTTTATGTACGGTTGACGACATGTAGTACCAGTCGTATAATTCCACGTACTTTTCTGCTGTTTTGCGAGCAAAATCTTTAAATTTGATGACATCGATCTTCTCACCAGATGTTATTGCTTGCAAAATAACAGCAAATCTTTTTATCAGGTTTTGATCCAACCCAGTAATAGCTGCAGTTTTATTGGGAAACTCGAAAAACTTCCTTGCGGTATTCCCGTCATTGGTAGTTCCCGAGCCTTGTTTTACTATATCAATTAACAGATTGAGCTCCTCTTTAAATTTATTTTGAATGTTTTTTTTTCTGTTTTGTAACATATCTTTATGCTCATTACTTCTTGCTGCCCACTGTTTGAAGTCAAGTCTGTACGCAATGTGTAACAGACATTCCATGCAATTTATACGGGCATGTAGGGATGATAGGCCAAATTCATATATGTCAGAACACACAGTTTTTGATGTTACAGCATCTAAGTGGTTAATTTCTGTTGGTTTTGCTAAGCACAGGTAGCATGATGCATTTGATCTAGCTTCAGAAAGGTACGTGCAGACTTTTGCGTCGATCATTGTCATCATTAGTTTATGAGTCACCCTGTTACTATTAATGCACTCTGTGGGGTTAAGGGCCTCAATTTCCTCAACCATTTTTCTTTTGTTATCAATGACAACTGCATGGCTTTCTTTTACAAAAGTGAACTGAACCGGACGACAATAAAAAGTTGAGCATGGTTTCGGGTTTGTCCATATAGTATTATCTCCATCTGTCAGTTTCAGTGGCACCAAGGAGGTCATGAAAATGCTTGAATCATCATGCTCGCCGTCCATTTTCTGCTTGTATCGGCTTTGATTGGAAGCACCATCAAATCCCCACTTCGATATCAGCTTTAACTGCTTATTTTCCACATTATCAGAAAGACTTTGAAGAATCCGCTTCACCGTGATGTCAAGTAAAGCTTGAAGTGTAATTCTAGCTGATGAATCCGTAACTGATACTGATTGATTAGGAGGGTAGCATGCAAGCTTAGTTTGTTGCAGTTTATAGTAGGATGGGTAAATATCCTTAGCACCTTCCCGAATGGCAGTCTCTCGCAACGTAATATATTGCCACTTTGAAAGCTTAAGTGAAAGAAGCAATCCAAGTGCTTTCTCTGGTGTAAATATTACTGTTTTCTTAATGCTTTCCTTGATTTTAACGGCAGCTTCTGGATTTTTGATCATATAATTGATTACAGATGCGATATCTTCATAACCTTCTTCTTTTAAACGTGCTGCAGCTGCATATGCCAATTCACAGGAATCCTCGCCTATGTGCTCACTAGATCTTCTCTTTTTCTGTTTGCTTCCCAGATCTTTGAATGGTTTTCGGGACCTTTTTGTCATTGTTCCAACAGTCGATGATGTCGAAGGTTCTGGAGAGACTGAGCGTGCTATTGGTATCTCATCAACAGTTGGTTCTTGATTTATTAAAGTTTGCACGCAACTCGGCCAATCAATATTTGCTTGCAACCACTCTCCGTACGTATTTCTAAACGTATCAAAGAATCGTTTAGATTTCTGCCACCTGTTTAAAGCAGCTCGCGTGAATCTCCGGCAAAATTCTTTGAGAGTTACTTGATCTTCGGCAGAAAGGCAATCGCCTATGCGGGACACAATTGCACTAAACAATACTTCATGATTAAATGAAGGACACTCACTTTTTAGAAGAACAAACAAATCTAAGTTGGTGATTAAACTTTCCATTCTAAGATTTTGTAGTCGCAAAGCAAATAGTTTTAGTGTTAGCAGTTACACGGTTGTGAACAATCTAAATTATGGAACAAAATTATAGCCCTTTTATTGTATAAAGTCAATAATTAGTTAACTACCCTCATTAAAGTTATAAAAGATATGATAATAAAAATTTATAATCGTCAAAAACATTTCGTAGAACTCATAGTAGAACTAATCAACATTAGCAAATCACATTAGCTCACTAATTATAAAAAGGTGAATGCAGTTCTTAGTTGGTATTGTTGCGAGATATTTCAAATCATTTAATCACTTAATAGGCTCATTAGAATCAGAAGACTACAACCATCATTCTAATTACTTAATTACTTGTCATCAGACTCATTAGATGACTACACAATATGTTATTTTGTATTTTGAACGTATGCAAGGTTTTAAAATTCCTTTTGTGTCGATATTATTATGTGTCCGGTTATGTTGTAATCATACTTTTAGGGTATGATCAATTAACAATTTCATTCCCCTATCTTTCTAAAAGAAGCGACAGCATGGGCACTTTGACACTGATATTCAACTATTTGGTATTGTTGGAAATCTTACAAGATCAACAAGATACTACACACCTCTGTCTAGTCCATCAGGTCTATAGGGGTGATGCTATTTTATGTTAAGAGTTGTTAAAGCTCTGAATTCTTCAACTTAAACACTAAAAGGAACGTTTAATATGTAAAAATAAATAAAAATATTTTGACGATTTAAAAAAAAAAAAGGCATCTACAACCATTATGTAACGTATGTCAAAAAATCATAAATAATTAGTACTAAAACCTCCTATAAGGATATTACGGTTATCGCTGCCTTTTCAGAGATATTTCGATTTTTCATACTAGCTCCATACAAAATTTTCGTAAAAAAATTATAATTCCTTCGTTTTTGTGCAGAATCAATTCTGGTGTCATTTTTGTATATTGTTATAACAAATAGAAGTGATATCCGGCACAAAAACTGGCACTTGCAAAATAAAATGCCTAAGTCTATGAAAGCCGTTTTTCAGCCCACCGTGCGGCTGTGCGAAGCCATTATACATGGTGAAAAAAATTTTTTTTTTTCAAATACTACAATATGGGTATCAAATTAAAGGGTTTAACATAAGGATTTCAAAAAGGTATATCATGTTTATCATTATTGTAATACTAGCAAAATAACACAATGAGAAAGTTTAAAAATATGGACTCACTTTCTGAATCCGGTGGAGTGCCAATGTGACACGACCGGGAAAACTAAAAAATTGTTAATTAATATTTTAACTAAAAAGTTGAAATAAAAAAAGTTATTTAAAAAAATCTAAAAAACCCGACTGCTCAACTGAAGTGTAAGAAACAAGCACATTTTTATTTTTAAAAATGACAAGCAGGCTGAACCATCCCATTTTTAAAAAATATGTTCAATTGGGTCCCGCCTGCTTGTCACTTTTAAAAATAAAAATGTGCTTGTTTCTTACACTTCAGTTGAGCAGTCGGGATTTTTAGATTTTTTAAATAACTTTTTTTTTAGAAGTCGGTTAATAAGGATTTGTAATTTTTTCGACTTGTGACCCTTTTGAATTTAAGCAGCGATATATAAAAATCGGTCAAGTCGTTTTGGGGGAGTTTGATACCAAACACTGCGATATGAATTATATATTCAACTAGCTTTTGCCCGCGACTTCGTTCGCGTGGGAGGTTTTTCGCCGCGTAAATCGACCGATCTCGCGGGAGTTCCGGGACAAATATGCGTATGCGTTATTCCAGGATGTCAACTATCTACTTACTGAATTTCATTGAGATCCGTTCAGTAGTTTTTGCGTGAGAGAGCAACAGCCATACATACATCCTCGCATAATATTAGTAGGATAATATAAAAAATAAACAGACGAATTGAGAAACTCCTTTTTTTGGAAGTCATAAAATTTGCAGAGATAATACTTAATCCCTTAATTTCCTACATTTTGGAGTACTCATATTGTATATTTGGTCCGAAAGGGCTTCGCGAAACTACGACACAATATTTCTTAACATTTTAAGTCTATTTGATTTTGCTTCATTCGTACACTCTCTGTACTGTTAGTGTCGCGTTCGTAAAGAACAACGAATGATGTTACGTAGGGTATGACCGCGATGGTGATCGGCTTTTTTACATATTTTTTTTATCAGCCATTGTCCCAAAATTTAATAATGGCGAACAAGATAACCCCGTCAGGATTTTCCAAGTAGATTCGTCTTATAAAACTTTACCAGTGACTGTAACATTAAGATAACTCGATGATGACTAGGCTCGCTGAGCCAGAAGGTCGTAATTATTATGTATAGCTCTTTACTGGCTGAGACCGACGGTGTATGCAAATTGAATAATTAAATATATGATAAATGTTTGGTAATCTGAAACCGAATTTCAACGTTATGTGGTAAAGAAAATTTAAACATTGAATTCAATAAGATATTTTTAAAACAAGGTTTTCTCGATGAGAATCATACATAATCGTTAAGTACTTCTCGTATAGCAGACTCAGTGAGTAAACGAGTTATATTTGAATAATGAATATTAAGTGTATAATTAATCTGGCATTTTTTTGTGTGGCAAGTGGAGATAATCTTGTGCCAATGCGTATTGTATCGATGTATGATATTTGCCCTTACTATAAAAAGGGGCAAAGTTTAAATGTTGGAGATGTGGTTGGAAGCTGGATGACCGTCTATACGCAACCGAAAACTGAAGAGTGTTTTCAATTTCACGTTAGAGCTACTATGGAATTGGTACCTACTTAACATCAATTAAATTAATCAGTAAAGCTTAAGCTTATTCAAACTAATGACACTGCTAGACGTTGGTGTTGTACAGACGCCAGCACATGAAGCTACCCGAAACTGTCAAATTTTCCCAATCAACCTTGAACCTAATTTCTTTAACAATAAAGTTGAAAATCTGTTAAAGAAATTTGACAGATTGTTGTAGCTTGATGTGCTGGCGTCTGTACATAGCTATTAATCTATCCGTAATCAGGATCATAACTCTTGTACATAATATGTCGATACCTAACCTGCTTGGTGATCTATACATTAATACGTTAAGCAAAAACTTACAAACTTCTAAACTACCCCTTTTTACGAAAATTTCGCAGACGGAGAAGTGTGGAATTTGGTTCAGTTACAGTTTCTGTGGAGAAGAAGTGCAGAAAGCTAATATTTTTATAATTATATAAAAATTCGACCATAATTAAAATTAATTCGAATGTATTATTAAATACATTCGAATTAATTTTAATTATGGTCGAATTTCGACCAATGGGGGGGGGGGGGGAATACTAGTATAAATAAACAAGTGATTTTTTTATCACCAATTTCTATATCATCACGTCTAATCGTAGTGTGCTTGGTATTTAAATATTATCTTGATGGATTTTATGTTATCTGCATTCACTGATTACTTACAGCAGTGATGTCTGGCACTTGTTTTGTACTAAATAATATTTTGTTTAGGAACGAGAGCAATATGTCATGAAGTATGGTGATTTCGGCGGTGTCGTGGACTGGAATCTTTGTCTATTGCAAGTGGATACAACACTCGGTAAACACTTCTTAATGGGCAATGGTACCGAATCAGGACTCATGGAGAATATTATTATCGTGGAGAAAGAACCCGGTAAAGCAACTATTTCCTTTCTACTTAAAGTTACATTCATGACATGAATCAAAGACTTTCAGGATACGGGTAATGTGCAAGATAAGTAGTCTTATCTAAGTGGGTATAATTTTGCTGATGATACCAGCTTGAATCATCAGTAGTAAACGGAATTTTGTTATGAACCTACTTGTCGATCTTGATAGCATATGTTTGAGTAAAACCCCTAATATTATTAACCCTTTGACCGCCAACGACGCCTACAGTCGTAAACAAAAAAAGTGTCCAGACCGCCAACGACGCCTTTAGGCGACACCAATTTGGACCCTTATTTACAGTAAATAAAGTCAATGATTATTTTAACAGATTTTTTTTTAATGTCATCCCCATATTTCATTAAATTAAAGCAAATAAAAGCTTGTTCTTTTGCGTATAATCTTGAAATTTAAATTTTTCCGGAACCATCTGTAAACTCGTAAAAATATAGGCCCACCAGACGCCATAGTCATCATCATCATCGTAGACACTAGTAATGAGGTTAAAGTCAATATCGATATCACCAACATTTTTTACGAACATTAAGGGAATTTTCCAGATTACAAAATCATATCGCTATCGCTATGTTTGTTACATACTTTAAATATCGATTCTAAATGGCGATACACCGCCGCAACTATGATTTTTTTTACTTTTTACACGAGTGCAAAGGAAGGTTTATGTTTTTCGCGCGTATCTTGTATGTATGTTTGTAATATTCTTTATTACCTCATATCTCCAGAACCGCTGAACAGATTCACATAATTGAGGTATCGTTAGATTCGTCTTAGCAGCCCAAGTGTTCTTAGATAGGTGACATTTGAAAAAATCTAACAAGGCGGCTGTGCGAAGCCATTATACATAACGAAAAAACGAAATTTTTTTCGATTGTTGCAGTATGGGTATCAAATTAAAAGGCTTAACACAAGGATTTCAAACAGGTGTATCATGTTTATCATTAGTGTAATACTAGCAAAAATAATACATAGCGAAAGTTTAAAAATATGAACTTAGCTCTTTCACTTTCTGAATCCGGTGGGGTGCTATTGTGACACGACCGGGAAAACTATAAAAATGTTTAATAATATTTTAACTAAAAAATGAAAAAAAAAAAGTTATTTAAAAAATCAAAAAAACCCGACTGCACATCTGAAATGCCAGAAACAAGCACATTTTTATTTTAAAAAGTGACAAACAGGCGGGACCCATTCAATTTAAAAATATATATTATGTTGAACTGGGTCCCGCCTGCTTGTCACTTTTTAAAATAAAAATGTGCTTGTTTCTGGCATTTCAGATGAGCAGTCAGGTTTTTTAGATTTTTAAATAACTTTTTTTTTAAGGTATGTTTCTTAAACTAGGTACCTACTTCTATTTATTTTTTGCGTAGGGGGTTTTTTGAATTTTTTTTTTTTATACTTCTTAAACTTTTCACCTACCATAATTTTTGTCACTTTTAAGCGACAGTAGGGATGTGCTATGAACGATAATTTTGTGATTTTAGTTTTTATATGTGATTGTTATTTCAAGTGATAGTTCCTTAATTAAATTACAATTGAAAGCCATGTCAACTTTTATTTATTAAATAAATATTTATTGCGCTTTTATGTATGGAAAATCAATAAATATTACGGATTATAATTTTATCGATATTTAGTAATACCCGAGTTTAACCTCATCACTAGCTTACTGTGATAAAAAATGGCTTGGAGTACAGCGTGCACTTTCGCTGCGCGACCCATGGCGGTCAAAGGGTTAATTAAACAGCTTGATCAGATTTGTCACACCCATTCTTACTGCGCGTCTAAGAATTTGGTATGTATGATTTACTAATGTAAGCAGGTCAATACACGCTATTAGAGCAGACTGCAGATCAGTGGGCGCTATTCGGTCGGCGTGGGAGTGAAGTGCTGATTATTCGTGATTGTTACGGGGAGACAGCCGCAGCGTTCGCGCGAGCCCCCTACTGGCCCAGCACGACGGAGCTAAGCGCGATATTCCACCGCAGCGGGATCGCCGTGCAAACTTACGGCCGACTGCTTTGCGAGCCACAATGCATCCCCATAAGGCAGCGAAAAACCAGTGACCCATATCATATTAAGAGAAATTAAAACGGCAACATTTTATCCGCAAACGTTATGTTATTATTTAGAAAGGCAAGACTAAATAAAAAAAACCGTTATGTCAAAAATCTGGTTTTATTATGTTCATCTTTTTGTAAATTACAGTACAAAATTTCCATTTAAAAGGGTAACGTTGCGCCACCTTACGAAGAATATGTAGGGTCTATCAACTACGAGTTTCATCTCTGGAGCTTGGTCCCACTCGATACCTGAGAACATACGTAATCAATATTATTATCAGAATAAACATACATACACTCGCAATACGATATCATTCGAGATAATAGCTAATTGATTGGCTGCTTATCTAGAAATGTTAATTGTATGAGCACATTATATTCTGTTAATAAATAATATATAATCATCGAGTTTATTAAAAACATATACAACGTGTATCGGAAACCCCATATCTATCCAAAAGGGCTGAAGACAACATCTGGTATGGAGTCTCTATGCACAGTTTCAGCACAAAATAACTGACTCAAAGAATTGATACCAAATTATTGGTTTCATATATATTTCTTGAATACCAATCATAACAAACGTGTCACAGCACTACGAGGGTAAATAACTTTCCACGTCACTTGCCAATAACACGATAATTTTCTTCGTTCTTCTTAAGAGGGTACCCTGAGCAAATAACCTTGAGCATTCGTTCCCCCTTTGCCGCACCCCACCTCTATAATACTACGTAAAATATCACTAGCGCCAACTGGCGAGCAACTTACGAATACAAGTAAAACCCACAGAGCTTAGAATTCACAGATACGGCATTAAATAAAATAAAAAAATCTTTTTATGAATGATTGAAATGGTGCGCATAAATAATTTTGGTCATGAAGTCAGTGACTATATACTTACGTCCATGAAAACTTTTAACTTTTGGAATGAATAACGAAAAAGCGATGCCACTCCATGCGACTTTCTCTCTTACAAAAATTGCCTATAGCAAAATCTAGGGTCAAAATCAAAATTAAAGATGGCGCCACCAAAAATTTGCACATTGGTCGTCATAGGTGTCATTTCCATGATTTTCGAGGGTGATGATAACGATTATGGGGTCAAAATCAGGATTCAAGTTGGCGTACGCCACCAAAAACTTGCACATTTTTCGTCATGGGTGTCGTTTTGATAGTTTTCGAGGGCGCTCATAACGATTATAGGATCATAACCAAAATTAAAGATGGCGGCACTAAAAATTTGCAAATTTAAATAATGAAACTGAACTAATCTTCGTTCCTGACGGGGCACACGTTTTTATACACATTATTTAAGGTAATATAAGTATTCATGGCACTCTATAATAAATATTATGCGTTGTTTATTTTTAAGATTGAAGGTGGAGTTACCTTTTATTCGACTGTGATAAAAGTATAAAAATAATAAATAAATAACAAAGACAATTTAATCATCATTTATTACTATAAAGAAAAAAAATACAAATACAAATTATTATTAATTTAACTATTTTTAGTTTACATATCCCTAAAATCTAAATAACGAATACATAAATTTTCACTTCTCCTGTATATATCTTCTTTTGTTTTCTTCTGTGTTTTCAGCTTCCGTCAAGTCTCCCGTAAAGTTCTCTCGTAAACTGCAAAAGAAATGTTTTGCATAATGATAACAGATTTTTAAGGTTTGGGTGACTATTAAAAGACTGAGATATACCTGAAAATGCAATATCAGGGCTTCCAAATACGAGTAGGTATGTAAAAATACCAGGGTTGTAAGCAAGGTTTCAAATACTCGTTGCAGTATTTGTTCTAAACAGACAGACAATAGACACCGCGACCCCGGAATGCAAGGTCACCAGAAGGAGCAGGGTGGGTTTTTAGTCAGTAGAAGTCTGACACTCCCTTCCGCTCCACCGAAAGCGGTTGGAGTCATATGATGATTTTACCACCCAGAAAAAAAGGGTTTCAAATACTTGAAAGTATTTAGTAGCAGTAAGTCTCGTTGACACCTGCCATCTTGGGTTTACATTTTGACTCGAAAAATATGGAAACTACACCCATGACGAAAATCTTGAAAATTTTCGTAGCCGCCATCTGGTATAGTCCCAGCCACCCACATGGATTGCCATCAGGTGGCAATTGGGAAAAAAATGCAAAAATTATTTCGCTTTTGTTTTTACCACAATCGTATTTGCAAAAAAAAAACTACTTTGAACTTCCAAATATTTTTTTCGTAAAAACGATTATGTTCCTTATTGTTATAAAGATATGGATCGATTTCCTATGCAAGTATTTTCATCTCTACAAGCTGCAGTGGCACAGTGGGCCCGTACTGAAAATTTGTGGACTTGGGCAACAAAGTTCCAATATCGATGCAATTTTTTTTTATATGACGTTTTATGATATTCCTGATAACTTTTATTCTTATAAAATTTCTTTCCAAGTTGATAGTTTGTCTAAAAAAAAAAATAATTAGACTTTTTTGTATGGAGCGGATCACGTTTAATAATTTTTTCTTTAATTGTGCTAATATGTTGGGTGTGTGACGTGAGTATATGATAGCTAGGGTCATTCTTTATCCACGAAAAAAAAATCAGTGCCGGCCATCCGTGACAGCGCAAGTAATCATTCGGTAACAAAAATGTTTTGTAAGATTTTTTTTTGCCATTTATAATAAATTCAAAGTATATTTTTGTCTCATTTGGCTGTTTTGACCTTTTTTTTAGTTAAATATATAGTTTTAATAGCGCCTAGGTACGTATAATTAGTAATTCTGTTAGAGATTTAGTGATTATTGCATGACTGCATGTTATCGGTAGAGGTGCATTGTGATTGATGACTCCTATGTTTGTGCGCTCGGCTAAGCGCATAACTAATGGGTCATCGAAAAATGCTCGTCTCTGATTGGCTGAATAGTTTTCACTCACTGTTATGTCCACTACTTGAGTAATTAACACTGACTATAAATATAAAGACATTCATTAAGTCCATCTCCGGTTTAGTAGTGACCAGCCTTAGTGTGCTGAACTACGAGTGGCCCTACCTAAAAAAAAATAAGTCCATCTAGTTTCGCTCTTGTCACTTATTTGTGAACATAGTGAAATACTTTTATTTTTATATTTACATTAGAACTATGGCTGGATTTTGTAGAAGTGGCGGTGATCTGAAAAATCATATGTTTCTATATGAAAGTATAATTTCTGTCTTGACTACCGAAGTTTCTGAAGAAGACAAGAACCAAATCAAGGAGTTCTGTCGACGTTTTTGTGTAAATCTAAATAAAAAGTGGATAGAGTCAAGTAGAAATCAAAAAAGCTTTTATGAATCGTGTAAGTAATCGCAAGTGGTTGGAAAAAAACATCAACTGGCTTGTTTGTGACAGTGTTTACCTGAGAAGCGAGATGGGCTTTTCAGACGCAGCCTTATCTGAGCCTGTGGATATAGTTTCCCATGTTCCTACTCTTGCAGTATGTACTGCGAAAGCGGAAACATCTACAGAAAAAGAACACAGAAAACCGTTCGAATAGTTAAGTAATAAGCAAAAAAGACGTTCTACTTCCATAGTAGAAGAAAATTCTTTCTGAGGAAGAGTTGCAGAACTGGTACATAACAAAATTGAAAGACAACGGCAAAACGAATCTGGCAAAAGTGGTCGAATACTTTTCTAGTAATCCAGATGCGCTATCCGAAGTAAACGAGCGACTATTCAAAAAGCAGAGTTTAAGTACTGTCTCTGAAGATAAATGTTAAGCTCTTTATACATCAGTTGCGCTCTCGAAATGGAAGTACTTAGCTCTTCGACAATTTCTGAAAGAAAAAAGCTGTGTTGCCTTTCCATCTTATCCAAAGCATGTAAATGCCAAGAAAAGATGTTACCCACCACAAGAGAATATGGACATTACCGAAAAAGGAGCTCACATTAAATTGCAAGAAGGTCAATCAGCCTAATGACACAAAAAATATACTTTGAATATTTTAAATGGCAAAAAATTTCATACAAAATATATTTTTTTTTACTGAATGAGCACTCGCGTTATTATATACCCACGCCACACACCCAACAACAAGCATAATTGAAGAAAAAAAATTAAACGTGATTCGCCCCATACAAAAAAATCTAATTAATTTTATTCACGACAAACTATCAACTTTAGAAGAAATTTTATAAGAATAAAAGTTGTCAGGAATATCACAACACGTCATATAAAAAAAATCGCATCGATATTAGAACTTTGTTGCCTAAGTCCACAAATTTTGAGTATGGTCCCACTGTGCGGCGGTGCAGACTGGCGCTGCCGCACTGGTTGCGAAAACTTCTTTTAGTTTTAGTTCGCGCCTTTTATCCTCACTTCTATAAAAGTAAGACAGAATATAGCGAATCAATACTAATCGAAACTCGCCAAACCGCCTCATCGCTCTGTGTTACGACCGCGATGATGGGGTTGGCGGTCACATTTTCAATGTGTTTTTATTAGTAGATAAGTGATATTTTTTGGGGAGGGACATACAAACAAGGTTTAAAGAAAACCAAAAAAAAATATTATTAATAAAACCACACACTAAACTACCCGACGGACTAAGTCATAAAAGTATAAAACACGTGTTTCGTCAAAATTAAAGAGTTAGTTAAAACTTCATGAATGTACAGTAGAATATCCTTTTATTTTTGTGTAAACAATCGTAGAAGCTTGTAAAACGTTAGTTAATTATTAATTTTTGCGTTTAAATATTTGGAAGCACACCTGTCTTCAAACAAAACAAATGAATACCGACCAATGATATTTTATAGTACAGATATGTTATAGGCGCGCGCGTCGTGAAGACTCGAACACGAGCTAATTGGAACGTCTTGCAACTAGTCTGCGTCGAACGCAACCACAAGCATGCCGCACCGTAATACCCGTGTCCTTAGATTTTATTTATCAAAAATGCCATCGTGTGAGTTTCGGAAGTGTACGAATTATACTTCCAAAGTAAACAAAATACAAAGGATCTCATACAACATGTGAGAATGCAAATATATTAAGAATATTTTTTATATTTCATTTGTTTTCCAAACTTGCCAATAAATTATGCTTAGGAGCCATATCTAGGTGAAGACAGAGAGAGCAAACTTGTTTTGTCGCGAGAGCGATAAGGATGCGTGCGTGCGGACATAGATTAATTAAAAGTTTACTAGTGTAGAAGCGATATTGATTGAGTTGTTTTAATTTGTTTTGTGTTACAATTTATTTGACTAAAGTTCATTTGACTAATTATTGAGGATTATAACTGTTTTTTTATTGAGTTAGGTTTCCGAGGGATCAGGTTCGACTTCAAGATTGGATCGCAATTGTTCGTGAACAAAAAAACGAATCAGACTGGATAAGATAAAAACAGCAGGTTTTTTTTTAGCAATCACTTCCAAAATACTAACAAATATGTTTCGAAATGTGGTCGAACAATGCTTAAAAAAATGCAGTTCCAATTATAGAGGTAGGTAACTAAAACATTTTATAAAACATAATGCTGCCTGCATAATGTTTTATAAAATGTCAGCTACCTGTTGCTTGCATTTTCGCCAACGTTGAATTTGTTTGGCCAGTATCATTATGAAACCTATAGTTGTGTCATGAAATTGATTATTTATTGATTACTAGCTTTTCACCTGCTTCAACCAAGATGAAGTTCCGATTTGACGAAGTTCTCGAATCATACAATTATTGTTATGACTGATCATAAATTATTTCATTAACATAATGACTATTAATTTCTACTTTACTTTTGAATATAATGGGCTAAGCTGAATACAAACATTAGTGGTAATACTTGATCCGTGATTAACCATTATGATGTTTAATTTCTTACCTACGTACTTACTCTTCAATCGAGTGTCCACTCTACGGCTATAAAAATGTTATCCTATGGCACAAGGACTCATTTGAAGCGCAATTGTTAGAATTATAGCTATCTCTTTCACTTGCGTGTTGTTTCGTATCTTTTGTTCTACTTATCAGTAAAACTTGTCAATGTGTGCCATAGATATCCGTGATGTGTGCAGTTTTTACTACGCGGAACAAATTTCAACGCAAATTACTATGAACGTAACATATCTGTACTTTATAATATCATTGATACCGACTATTATATATAGGCAGCTTCTGTCGGCGCCGCCGCGACTAGACTTGGCTGGTAGGTATGAAAATACTTGCATTGGAAATTGATCCGTATTATTATAAGAATAAGGAACATAATCATTTTTACGAAAAACAAAATACTTGAAAGTTCAAAGTAGTTTTTTTTTTTGCAAATACGATTGTGGTCCTTATTTATATGACAACAAGTATTTCCCGCCCGCACCAGGGCGCGCACTAGGTACTTCGAAACGAAGCCCTTGTTCCGGGTAGCGTAAATACATCAGGTATATCATCCCTACTAGTGATGAAATAATTTCTATAAATTCGTAAATCATTAAAATATAGAGAGATTGTTACTTGTTACAATACTAGGTTTCTCTGTTTCACACAGAGGGTGTGTAATAGAAATGTGCTACCTACTTTTTATAAAATGAAAGTTCTATATCGCCAATTATATTTATGATATTCAATAAAATTGTACTTTAGCATGCTAAAAAGGAAATATCCCCTGTAAAGAAAAGGACGAGAAAAGGATTATATGTAACTAGCTGTTACCAGCGACTTCGTCAGCGATTCCGCATGAACAGTAGCCTATGTCCTTCTCCAGATCATGGTTTACATATGTGCCAAATTTCATCCAAATGCGTTCAGCTGTTTTAGCGTGAGGCCGTGCGCGCACTGCCTTGCGGTGGCCGCAATTCCGGTAGTTCTACCGCACCGGTAGACTGACCGCAGTGCGCGCACTTCTATGACACTCCATACTTCACAAATTTTGCGTTTCCAAAACGCAACGCAGTGCGCGCACGGCCTGAAAGCGTAACAAACAAACAAACTCACTGTCGCATCTATAATATTAGTAAGGATACTCACTCATTATTGTTTATTTTCATCGGTTGTATATTAGAAATATCCATTAGAGGTGCATCACTTTGGACATCTTTTAACCTACAAAAGATTATTTATTTTAAAATACACCCAAATATATACACACAAAAATCAATAGGTGCATGACAAGCACACCACGTAAGTACTGAATCAAAGTAAATGTTCATGAATGTAGTTTACGCGAAGATTAATTTTTATTTGTTGATAAAATATTATATGCCCATGATGAGATGTTATCACTTTACTGAATGTGAATACTCATATCTTAGAACAGTACTTAGATTTATAGTAGGTAGGTACATACCTGCTATCAACGTAATTTTGTTGAGAATGTGTTGAGAATTGTTGGGGTTTCGTCATAACTAATTGTCCTTTTCTTTTAGCCCTGCTACAAAAAAATAGATTGATAAATAAATTGTATCGTAAATAAATAATTTCACTGTTATTTAGAATGTAAGTAATTACGAGACAGCTTACCGAGCTACATTCATCTTTGCTATTTTTGCACGTCCTAATCGCACAACTTTCTTGTACTATGGCATTTTGAGTGCTTTCACAAAACTCAATAGTTCTAAATACACACACAAATCGTCCTTTCGCAGTAAACAACACAATAAATAACTAACACAAAAACTATAACCAAAACAAACATCGATTGTTGACGTTTGTATTGATAAAACAAATATTATTTATCTACTGATAATGCGACGTGCCACGCGATCGAGCGGCGACAAGCGATACGTGTCTCACCCTCGAAGCCTTGTGGCACACTGAATCCCGGTACGGGGCGTATGTGAATACGCCCGGATTTTAGAATAAAATCTTTATAAAATCAAATATTGGTCATATCAACAAAAACAAAACTACATAATGTTCATTATTAAATTGTCTATCCATTAGTGTCAGTACCAATATTAAATCATGTTTACTTTACGAGTAGATACAGATTATCAATCATTATTTCTCAATTTTTATGGTTTCGTTAGAAGTAGATTAATGAAACATAAACACCATAAACAAAAAAAAAAAAAATACCCTTTAGGAGTCAAGATTATGAAGAAATTTAATGTTTGTTTATTATTTAATATTTCTTTTTAAATAACAAGGAGATAGCTCCTAAAAACTAGGCTAGCGCGGCGTTTTGCTAGGGATAACGCCTTAATTTGAAAAATTCGGTATCTGGTATCAGTGTATTGGAATTTGTAACAAGTTCTACACACGTAGACTTAGGATTACTAAACCCTTGCCATATCGTTTGTTATCATACAAAGAAGGCTTGCACTTGGTATGTATATACCCTTTAAATTACACGTTGTATATTGACAAGTAGCATAATAATAGAAGTTATTCATACGACAATGAAGCCGTTGTCGCAAGCGCGACTGTTGAGCGTGGTTTCGATTCTAGAAAAATGTAAACAAAATTACCTAAAGCTGTTGATCCTGCGTCTGATTCTCTCCCCGATCCTGACTATTATAGTGTGAGTGCATCGGTTTGCTACTTTGCTCACACTAGCGCACTATAATACCTACTTATGAAGTTAGTATCTCTATTTCTCTTGCCTTAAAACTATGTTTACAAGAAAGAGTAAATATGTCAAGCTTCAGGAAGTAAGTGTTGTATCTCCTGTGTAGCAGAGTTAGGTATTATTCGAATAAATTGTTATCTGAATAATTATTCGAATAAAAATTTATTCGTATTATAATTATTCGCGAATATTTCATTCATGAATAATTTATTCTTAACTGAATTGCTACGAAGATTTTATTCGTTATTTTAAATAATTTTACAGCTTATTTATATCACATTACCAATATTTGGAGAAAAAAAAAAGAAATAATCACACAACTCTAAAGACCGTACAATTATAAACAAATTAATATTTGATTTGAAAACCATTATTCATTGTTTTATTTATATTAATTAATCGACTAACGAATAAAAAAAATTCGTCTTTCGAATAATTTTCCTTTGAATAAATTTAATTATTTATTATTCGCGAATAACTATAGAAACAATTTATTCATTCGTTATTCGTCATTCGAATTAATTTTGACCAACTCTGCTGCGTAGCCTGCGTAGTAGGTACTTGTCTAAGACTCTTTGAGATTGATCACCGTGACCGAAATTCGGTCGGGAGTATTAATACAACCAGTGATTTTTTACAAATATTACGGAACTACTTTCGATTCTGATAGTGAAATGGGACTAGCGAGACCTACCTACATAATATGTAAGTATATCAACAATCTACATGTCTGTCTTTAGGACAAATAGGTGAAGAAATATCGCCTAACCACATTAAAATATCACAGATACATCAAGTAAAGGTTAAATTTTCTAGAGGTTCGTCCTTGTCTCACCGTTTGTGCTGCCTGCGCAACGTAACGTAGGTATTTATTTATATTTGGAGATTGTGGTATGACAATCTGCACCCTGCTACGTGTCGCGGGTTCCATTCCAGCACCGGACTTGCTTACATTCATTTTGGCCTGCTGACCATGTTCGTAGGGCCTTAGAACGGGATCTTATTAGACAGAGGTATTTCTGGATAAAGGGGCTTATACCCAGTCATAATTAGGTATAAGCCATTTTCATGTGGAATCATGATCACACCATCAGTTGTAATATATGATATTTTTGATCCAATTTATCTTTTCAGAATCAGAATCAGAAGCAGAATCGCAATATATTAGGCATATCGTATATTAATAAACAAAAGTTAAGATGCGGTTTATTACTCTGTCATCACCTGAGATCGTATTGTTTAATAAACAATACTCGAGTGTCAACAGCGGTATTAAGATGCTTATCAAGATCGTAATAGTTGAGTTCAGTCGATCCGTGACTTAAGATCGTGAACTTGTAGTGGCGGGAACTATGGACGTCGAAAATATTATTTCCGAAATCAATTATTACGATAAACAAGACTATTATGATGATATTTTGTGGCCTTTTCAAATTCGATTACCTAAAGCTTATATAAGGGACGCGACAAAACCCTTCGAATTACCTCCGCAAAACTTTAAAAAACGATTTCGATTTAACCAAGAATCAGTGCTATATATTGTATCATTGATAAGAAATCATTTGGTGAAAAGTGATAACGTAAAACTTTTGTGTGAGACTGTTTAAAAAAACGAAATCATCTACTACAAACTTAAGAAGGTTGGCACAATGTACTGCGCGGCCGCTTTTATACAATCTTTCGAATTTGTTCGGTTAATCGTGAAATTTAGTTTCCTATGGTTTTCTTCTTATATCTGTGTAGTTACAAGGATTTTTTAGCTGAAACTTTAAGGATAAGCAATTGAATAAAGGTACTTATTATTTGTCAAATCATAATTACCGTCAGTTAATAATAACTCTCTGAGGAGTTGGAATAGATACATCTAATCCCACCAAAAACATCCTGTAAAAAACTAGCCAAATCTCGCCTAAGCTACTTGTTTCTCTATAAAAACTAATGAAATCTCTAAGCAAAGCGAAGCCAAGTCTAAGGATCTTTACTGCGATTTCTTTATTAATATAGTTAGATTTTATGTAACCGGCCGTTGAACATACTCTATGTACTTTTACTAGTTAATACATCGAAGTCAACGGCCAAGTCACATAAAATCTAACTATATTAAAAGGTAACTATGTTATAAGGTGTAAAAATTGAAGACCTTCAATTTTTTTAATTTCAAAAGAATGGGCTAGCCACGCTCAATAAACTTTGTGAACATAGCATGTCGATAATTTCAATAGTTTGGCTGGTCTGTTACGGTTTCTCCTCAGGGTCATAGGGTACTCCAGATCTTCCATGATCCTAGTTTTGATAGTTTTCCCTTCATATAAGCACTAAACCCTACCTCTATGCCAAATTTCAGCTTTCTAAGTTTATGGGAAGTACTTATTCTATTTTGATGATCAGTGAGTCTATATATGTCGAAATAGTACAACTTTGCTTTTGCATAACTTAGGAAATAAACAAGCTACAAACATGAAATTTTGTGGTTTAAGTGTGTGCTGGTAGCTTACTAGATAACGATAATTTCAGCGTTCTAAATCTATCCAGAGGTCCCCAAATAGGGGTCTGAAAATACGCCGAAATGGTTCCAGAAAAGGATGGTACGGCAGTGTTTGCTTTGCGCTCGACTTGGCGGGGGCACTCCCGTGCCCCCAGATTTCGCATGATGCTTTGTGTTCATAAAAGGTACAAATCACCGTAATTGGTAAGTTTCTAGGGTTTCTCATTGAAGCGCAAGGATCGATTTTAGGGTTTTTGAAAATCAATTTCTTATTTTCCAACGGTGTCGATTATAGAAAAAATAAAATTGCACAGTATAAGCACAAATTGGGATAGGGTTGCCACCCGTACTTTATAATAAAGTATTGTACGTTATTTCAAGTAATTGTACTCTATACTTTATGAGAACAATAAAGTACACGAAAATACTTTATTTCGCATGATTTGATTTCTTTGGGATTTTGAAATGTTTAGTCGTTATAAACAAAGCGTCTCTGAATTTGATAAAAAATGAATTACTAATTATTTACTTTAATTTAAATATAGACTGTAAAGATGCTGTGCAATTGTTTAGTAGATATACTAATTTGATACAAACTGCAAAGAGTAATAAGAAATATGTTTTTAAACATAACTAGCTGCCCACCCCGGCTTCGCCCGGGAGCAATTTTTCTTTCGGTATCATACAATTTTCTTTCCAAACCCTATCCAGACAATTACGAACACAAAAAAAGAATAATTAGTCAAATAAATGCAGCTGTTCTGAACTAATGCGCTTACGTACATATTATATATTCGGTAATAAAATTTTAGTAAGCAACCCGCCCTGGCTTCGCACGGGTTCTTTACCGAAAATAATTATAAAATAGCCTATGTTACTCCAAGGAGATGTTGCTTTCGGTAAAATTGGTTGAGCAGTTTTTGAGTATTTAACTCAAAAACTACTCAACCAATTAACAAACGTAACAAACAAAAAATCAACCTTCTTTCCTCGTTTTTTATTTTTTTTTTATTTTTATTGAAAATAGGTTCGCGTTTGACCACTATCTCACCTGATGGTAAGTGATGATATGATCGAAGATGGAGCACGCTTACCTAAAAGTAACCTATTCACTCTGGACTTAAAGACTCCCAGGTTGTAGCTGTCGGGAAACACAGACTCCGGCAGGGAATTCCACTCCTTAGCCGTACACATAATGAAGGTATTCCCAAAACGTTTTATGCATATGGGTGGGATGTCCACCATGCAACGATGGCGCTTAGCCGTTTGTCTCGTAGTCCGATGATGGAACGGGCTTGGCGGAATTAGATTATGTAATTCCATCGCACACTCCCCGAAATGTAACCGATAGAAAACCGATAGACTTGCAACTCGTCGTCGGTGTTCAAGGCTCTGGAGCTTTGACTCGACCAGTGCATCGTTGCCAATGAGTCTCTTGGCCCGCTTCTCGATAGACTCGAGCGCGTCCAGTTGGTATTTCGCAGATCCATCCCAAAGATGAGATCAGTATTCCATACACGACCGAACCTGGGCTTGATACAAATTGAGCAGCTATCCCGGTGTGAAGTACCGCCTCACCTTGGCTAGGATTCCCAACTTTTTTGATGCTAACTGAGCCTTAGCCTCGATATACGGGCCAAAATTGTGTGTGGAAGTTATAGTCACCCCAAGAAGCTCAATATGATCGGTTATCGGCACGGTTACACCACGGAAAGTAGGAGCCGGTTTGAATTGGCTCCTTTTTGCGGAGAAGATACATGCCTGGGTCTTAGCTGCATTAAACTTGACTAGGTTGGCATCACCCCATTCGGAGACAGCCTTCAAGGTCAAGTTCAAGCGCCCAACCATATCCTTAAGGAGATACTAGATCTGTGACCCACCAGCTCGCGTGCTGGACACATATCTCTCAGAAACTGTGCTGTCATCTGCATACCCAAAGGTACCGGACATTAGCAGATTTGAGATCATTAGCGTTAATGTGCAGCAAGAATAAAGTTGCTGTGAGAACAGACCCCAGAGGGACCCCGGCATTAATTGCCAATTGGCCAGACGAGATGCCATCAGTGACCACTCGAATGGACCGATCCCTCAGGAAGTCTTCAATCCAAACGCAAAGTTGAGTGGGATAATACAATTTAGATAACATTAACACAATATTAATTTAGATGATTAGGATTAATACCGTATTTGTGTAAATACCTTTTAAATTACCAGTTTATAATTGCCAATTTTTTAAAGTATCAAAATGGACATAGGTAGGGTGTTATCTTTAACATATAGACATATGCCATTGCGGACTTTTCTGTAGGCATATATAAGATACACAATTCCACCATACATTGATATACTACTACTACATAAACTTACGGACTCTCCCGGCTCGGAAGCGAGGCGCTCGGTCAAATCGTTTCGAAATTCATTTCGTTGTGCATTATTTTGATTTTGCTATATCTCCTAAGGTATTCATTTAATTTGCATGGTGTAAAGGGAAAAATTAATCTTCATGAAATGTTCAAGCCAACTGGCGTATTTGAAATGATAAGGATTAATACAGTATTTGTGTAAATAGCTTTCTAATTACCGCTGTATTAAAGTATTATATTTATATATAATTATACCCATTTTTTAAAGTATTAAAATGGATATATAGTATGTTATCCGAAAGAGATAGGCATATGCCATCACTGACTTTTTTGAAGACCTTTTTAAGGTGTACAGTACTGTAGTACATTATTTTGATCTATCTCGTACAGTTCAGCCAGCGTTTGCAATGTAAGCGCAATTTTTTTTTTATTAAGACATCACATTAGAAACCTCTAAAATTATCATTGTTTTCTACTATATTATGCATGTATTATACATATAAACCTTCCTCTTGAATCACTGTATCTATTAAAAAAATACTGCATCAAAATCCGTTGCGTAGTTTTAAATATCTAAGCATACATAGGGACAGACAGCGGAAAGTGACTTCGAAAATAAATTGTACTTTATTTTGATGCTATGTACTTTTTTTTTTCTCACCTATTTTATCTATCTCCAAACAAAAAAGGTGGCAACCCTAATTGGGACCCACCGTAGTAAAAAAAAATCGTAGTTGTATGTCATGCCGTTTGAGAGGTACAGCAATTTGCTAAACGTTACCCCAGCGGCATCTTGAATAGCTCTGAAACCTCAAGACGCATTTTGGGCACATTTAGGCACAAATGTGATCTATCTAAGTAGCTAGTTTGTACTCAGCTATGACCACCGGTTAAAAAACATGTCGCTGGGGTAACGTTACTCCAGCGGAATCTGTTTTTCGTGAATATCTTTGGATCAGCTGGACACACAAATTCTAAATTTTGGGCACATTTACACGAGATGGGGTACTAATTATCTTTCAAGCCGAAATCCTGAAAAGCGACAACATTCCTCTGGCGTAACGCACACTTCTTAAACTACTTTTTCATAAAGCCAACCGTTTACCGATATACGCTTCTAAAGTAGTAAAATATGTCCCCTCCTCTAACTGCTATAATAAAAAGTGAAAAACGAAAAAAAAATAAAAAAAAATTGGTTTTAACGAGATCGGGTCAGCAGTGAGATATAGCATATTTTCTAAAACCGCAAATATAACTTTGTAATTCATACAAACACTATGAGAAACAAAGTTATTTGGCGTAGTTACACTTGGCCAATTTTTTCTATAGTGTATAAAGATTAAACGTATGAATTATAATCATGTGATTAAATTTTTTAACCGACTTCTAAAAAAGGAGGAGGTTCTCAATTCGGATGTTTGTATTTTTTTTTTTTTATGTTTGTCCGCGCATAACTCCGTCGCTTGCCAACCGATTTGAAAAATTCTTATCTTGTTAGAAAGGGTATACTTCCCAAATGGTCCCATGAAAATTTTATCGAAATCGGACGAGCCGTTTCTGAAAAATCAACAAAAGTCTAAAAAACATATTTACGTTGATGATCTTTTCGTTTACTCTGCATTGCGTTTTTTGTTCGCGCATAACTCCGTCATTTACGAACCGATTTGGAAAATTCACTGACCCACTAAAAAGCACGAAAATAAAAACTTTTTTGCAAAAAATAAAACCGACTTCCATATCAAAACACTACAAAGCCAAAAATAATATTAATTTCGGAAGGCGGTGTGAAAAAAAAAGAAAATACAAAACCAATAACACCGACTACCGAAATTAAAATTATTTTTGGCTTTGTAGTGTTTTGATATGGAAGTCGGTTTTATTTTTTGCAAAAAAGTTTTTATCTAAAAATTTAATCGATATAAACTGAAAAATAAATTGTATTCCTGCACACACAGAGTTGAATATTATACTTCTACAAAGCAAGTACTAAGCGTAATATTAACAAAAGATGAAATAGTTCGTTCACTGTGACGTAGCAAGTCTTAAGATTAGGTTTTCATTGGGTGTCGAATTACGAATCCAAAGATCGTGGACTTAGGCCGGGACTCCACCAAAGCCGAGACGAGCGGAGAGGAGATGTTTTTTAAACAACTAATAGAATTGTGTTATTGACACATCTCTCCGCTCAGCTTCAGTGGAGATCGCTGTGCGGAGATGTGTAATATTTGTATGGCGCGATGGAAGCGGAGATGTGAGCTGTGCGCGGACGACGCGCAGTGGAGACGAGAGATGTGAGCTGTGCGCGGACGACGCGCAGTGGAGACGAGAGATGTGAGCGGCGTGCAGTGAGCGATGTCACCCTCCCCCCTCTCGTCTACCTTTCGTGTCAGAATGCGTACAGAGCACTCAAAACCTCGCACCTGAGCTGAAAAACATCTCTTCTCGCACAGAACACAGCACACCGCACACATCTCCGCTTTGGTGGAGTCCCCCGAGCTGAAAAACATCTCTTCTCGCACAGCACACCGCACACATCTCCGCTTTGGCGGAGTCCCGGCCTTATACTCGGTATCATATGAGATGCTGTTGATATGGGTTTATTAATTAGCGTCGACATTAAGATGCTGGTCCCATCTTGAGAACTTATCAACTGATGCCGGTCTTGGGATCACGATTGAGACCTATCTATTAATACGGCCCTAGAAACTTTTTAATACGCTATATATTTTTCAAGTTACATGGGGCCGTGCTGAAAACGTTTGGCTGGCACGGCCTCCTTTTTGCATATTTCTTCAAAAGTACAGAGGTACATTTAAAAAGTAACCGGTACGTATACTCTTAGAGGCGAGTACATTGCATTGGTGCACACCTGAAACGCAAATTCTGGGGGGCCTTGCTGGGCAAACGGACATAAAATAGTAGGAAAAACAATGCACGGATAGTGTGGGAAGGACGAGTGAAAATATGTAAATAGGTATAGGTACCTACCATCATCTTTATAAGCGTTGCGACCAGCCTCTGCCCAGAACATGATCCGCTGCACAGCATGAGACAGCCTGAGAGAACTAGCTTGAGTGACGTTGCTGACTTCTACTAGTCTGGGTATTCCCAACTGAAACAATAAGTAAATCGGTTAGGACGACGAAAATTCTTTGCTGTAAGTGGTACCTACTGACTGTTTGTGAAAAGCATAGAATTCTGCTTTGTGTTAGTACGTCTTATGCCTTATCGAATGGGGTTTGCGTTTGTACGTCAATATTATCAGTCCGAGCAAGCGAGGTAAAAACACCGTCTCCGTAAACTCAAGTTTAGTCAGCAACGATAATTTTCGGTTAACATGGCGGAATCAATTGTGAGATTAATATCACACGTGGGTAGGTACCAGTAATCATATATTATGATAGGTTCAAATATTTCGTAAAATGAAAAAAAAAAAAAACAAATAAACTAAATGTTAAAAAGTAACTAAAATTTGGCCGTCTTGTATTTAGTTACTTTTATATCCACATACTTCCAGGTCAGTGAGCTGTCATGATCACGAACAAAAATTTGTGGTTCCGTGTCAGGTGCACCCGGAATTTCAGTATCCTAAGCATGCGTTGCCAAATGCAGCTTCCGCTAGTGTTTACCGAATTTGAACGAAGTTTACCCCCCTCCAAGTGAACACGAAAAATCTATATAAGTAGGTAGGTAGTGCAAAAATCTATAGTAAGTACTGTTGCATTAACTGGACATTCTTCTATATAGTTGATAGCCTTGACCCGGAAATGTGTGGACACTTCTCAAAAATCAATTAAATAGTCATACCGCCTGAAGTTTACTGGGCAGTAGTAAGGTCATGCGCAGAGTGTAGATGGGTAGTGTAGCAGCTACCCGCATGGTTTTCATCTTCGCAATTATATCTGTGATGCTGGTGTTGGTGACATGTTCTATGAGGCCCTTCAGCAAGTTGCCGCGAGGTATTAGCATCAGAAGACTGAGGCCCGGTGTGGCATAAGAAATTTCCAAGGCCTGAAATGAAACGTTCGGTGCAGTTCTTTATTTAATTCAAATTGCTCGAGTGTCCAGTCTCGGCCCGCACTCCAACGCATACAGCTTAGACAACACATCCGCCTACTTCAAATTGTTGGTTAGACCACCGAAATCTCATAAAATTTGAGGTTTGCCCCTGATTTCTTGGATCTTAGTAGATTCACCAGCTCAGCAATATGATATGATGATCACCATGCCCAAGTATCTGGATTGCGTCAGAAAGTATATGCAAAACATTGTGTGTTCCGCCAAAATTTGAGGGATCCCCTGAATTTCTCTGGGATCTCATATCTATAGGTATAAGCTTTCGAATATAAACAGTATTTTGAACTGGCGAAGAAATTGCGTAACAAACAAAAACATACAGTCAAGTTCCTCGTTTTCGAAATCGGATAAAAATACGCCCCGTAGAGGCTTATTGTAAGCTAGCATAAAAATGTAACTACGTTGAGCCATCTTATTCGAGGCGCTCTTATGCTATCCAGCCTATGACTGTTCCTCGCTTCCTACCCGACGACTAACGATACTTTGTTCGATCGAGTCTTGCGCAGGTCATTATTTTTTCATGATGCATCTGATACTTTGCACGAATGTGGCATGAATCGTCTTTATTCTCCCATATCATCCTAATTTCTGCAGTACTAATAAGTACAAGGCCGAAACATACTTGGCCGGCTTTTTTTGTTATTATATATGTATTTTAAACAAAATTAAACCCTATATTTAGGGTTCCGTACAAATTCATTAAGTATGAATATATGAAAGCACCGAATATTACTCCGCCGTTAAGATAAGTAAGGTAGAAGGACAAACTTAATTTTGTAGTTGAAAAACTTATACTTCCATACATCGTTGTACGATACGGTCATGTTCTGCAGAAATAAGTTTGTACGGTTCACGTACAGACAAATTGCGGACGCCGCGGCCTACTTTTTACTACTCGATGTATTTACTTTTATTGATATAATAAGTTAGTTGACCAATAGCTGCCGTAGCGCTATAACCGCGGATTAGCATCCAAATAAACTAATGTAAACTACGAATAAACTTAACTATTGTGCAGTATGTGGTTTTCGTCAACTCACCGTAAGCAATAACTACCTCTGAGCCATACATAAGTGGTCCTTCGAACCGGATAAAACAGGTACGTGGTCTCCTTTAACAGTAAGAAATCGCGCGGCATAGCTGGGGTTCCAGATTAACGGATCGCGTTACTGGGGAGCCGACGCACCTAATATCCAAAAATTGCGGAAACTTCGCAACTTTGGTGAACTAGTACCTGCGGAGATACAACTTAACTCCACCAACGGTCAAACCAATAACGAATAACCATGGTTCAGAGTATAACAGAACTAATAAGCCTTCAAGAAACTATCTTCAGAGACTTGAACCTTATTTGCATCAACTACAAGAAGGACAGTCCCACCAGGAAGAACTTGGCATGCCTGGAGGATCGTCTTTCTCGGCTGAACAATAACTGGGAGAAGTTTGTTCATAATCATCAACTACTGGAAGAGTCTGGAGCAACAGACCTTCAATACTTTAACGACGGCATTTTCAACAGTACAAAGAAGATGTATGAAGAAGTGCTGCAAGACATGTTGAAACGTAAATCGGAATTGCCGTCTGCATCAACTAGTAAGGCGGACCAACCACCTGTGACGCCTAAGCAGGGTCAGGGGCAATCAGAATTTACATTCGACGATATCAAATTCCACATACCTCCTCGGGGAACAAGCGAGTCGACGGAAAAGCAACAAGATCTTATGCGTCAACAATACTGCAACTTTAGGGCGTTTGAACGCACTGTGGAGAAGATCAACATAGCATTGGTGGTACCGATGGAGAAATGGGAATTAGAAGACAACTTAAGCACCCTGAAAACTAAATGGGAGCACATCGAAAAAGCAAATTGGGAACTCGACTACAAACTACAAGATGAGGATTCAATTTACCAACAGAAATATAATACAGCAGAAAACCTTTATGATGACCTGAAAAGGAAACTACAACACAACATTTGGAACAATGCACATTATGAGAAATCTACGCCAAAAATACAAATACCGGATTTTCATGGAAACTATAATCAATGGTTGACTTTTAGAGACCTCTACCTCGAAAGTGTACACAACAATCCGACACTTTCGAAGGCTCAAAAAATGCAACACTTGAAAACAAAACTGAAGGGTGAGGCCGAGAAACTGGTTCAGCATCTTGGCATCAGTGCTGAGAACTACGCATCTTGCTGGGAGATGCTGACTCACCGCTACGATAACAAACGGCTGCTCACATCATACATGAACACGCTCCTGAATCTACCGAGTATTCAGCAACCAACCGCTGCAAGCATACGTAAGCTCCATGACGTCATGATGGAGTGCTTGAACGGGCTCAAAAACATCGGGCTAGATACCACCAATTGGGATCCGATCGTGGTTCACCTGTTGATTCAAAAACTAGATAGCGATACGTACAACGAGTATATAAAGGAGATCAAACATCCAAGAGAATTTCCCGACCTGGAAGAGTTTACCGACTTTCTAGAATCAAAATTCATCTCACTGGAAGTACTGCAGGGAAGTAGCCAAAATTATCGTCAACAAACAAACCATGGAAATCTGAAAAGCAGCCTCATAAGGGATTCCAAAGCCAAAATAACAACAACAAGAATAAAACGCAAGGGTCGTCGTACTTTAACAAGTCACAAAACTCGCCAAAAACCTTCTTCACGACAGCAAGAACATGCCCAATATGCAAAAGTAATCACGTCTTGATGAATTGCGAACAATTCTTGGCTATGAATACAAACAAACGGAATGACGCAGTTCGCAACTTGCATATTTGTAAAAACTGCCTATTCAGCCACGGAGAAAAACAATGCAAATCACGAAAGACGTGCAAATTGCAAAACACCATACACTTATGCATGAAGCTGAAACTGAACTATCTAGCAACAAACAAGCAACAAGGGAGGAAAACGCATCGTCAACCTCTTCGACTTCCTATGGGGTCAACAACATAACGAATGAAGAAAAGGAAGTGTTGTTGACAACTGCACTTCTGAAGGTCAAAACAATTGATGGAAACTTCATCAACTTGAGAGGTCTACTTGACCAAGGCTCCCAAGTGAGCCTAATAACGGAAAATGCTGCACAACGTCTCCGATTACAGCGACATAAAATGAGCGCTGTAGTATCGGGTGTTGGTACCCTTAGCGGTAACTGCAAAGGGGAAATGAACTTAGAATGCCAGTCAATACATTCAGACTACAAATTTAACTTTGAAGCGTTAATTATGAAAAAACTCATAAGCAACTTACCTACCGCATCGTTTTCAATCAGCAACTGGGACTATTTAGAAAACTTAAAACTAGCGGATCCACAGTTCAACTTGTCGGGCCCGATTGATCTGCTCCTGGGCGCGGACATCTACTCAGAACTGATCCTAAACGGCATCATCAGGAGTGATAACAGATACCCAGTAGCTCAACAAACCAAAGTAGGCTCGATTCTATGCGGAAATGTAAAGACATTCAACTGCTTGGTGACACTAAACGATTTTGAAAACATGGCAAGATTTTGGGAAACCGAGGAAATTCCTGACAAGTCAGCATCATCCAGTGAGGAACAGCACTGTGAGGAATATTACAACGCAACTACCACAAGATTGGCAAACGGACAATATGTGGTGCAAATGCCTATGAAGCCTAACTTCGAAACAAACTTAAAAAGTGCAAGGTCACAAGCATTACCACAGTTTCTTCAACTGGAAAGAAAAATGCTAAAAAACAAAGAACTCAGTTACGAGTATAAGCGTTTTATGAACGAATACATCGCTATGGGACACATGAAACCTGTCACAGGAGAAAGTAGGGGCCAAGTCTACCTACCTCACCATGGCGTGTTGAGAGCTGAGTCCACTACAACTAAGTTAAGAGTAGTGTTCAACGCGTCGTACAAAACAAAAGGAGACAGCAGTCTCAACGATCACATGTACTGCGGTCCAAACGAGTAGAGATAGACGTCGTGACTCGACATGTCAGAAGACGCCGTTTACAGCGAAGCTAGACAGCCGAAGAAAGCATTTCACTTTGACGAATTAAATTGAGTGTTATACCTATACTTTTACATTTATACTTTTACTTTTAAACTTTTACACATTTACTTTTGTTTACTAGTTAACTTTAATTATTTACTCTACACTTTTCTTATATTATTATTTGCTTTGTAATGGATGCTCATCCCACTTTTCCCTCGGGAGCATGTACGGTTCACGTACAGACAAATTGCGGACGCCGCGACCTACTTTTTACTACTCGATGTATTTACTTTTATTGATATAATAAGTTAGTTGACCAATAGCTGCCGTAGCGCTATAACCGCGGATTAGCATCCAAATAAACTAATGTAAACTACGAATAAACTTAACTGTTGTGCAGTCTGTGGTTTTCGTCAACTCACCGTAAGCAATAACTACCTCTGAGCCATACAAAGTTTGTAATTGCTAATAAATTATGTTATGTTATAAAACAACAAAATAATGGTTTTCAGACTTTCCTGCTCTTCCTGTGAATCTTCACGACCATGCTTATGGAAGTCGCTTTGCTTGCTGCCATTCTTCGTAGCTTCCTCTGTATGTGTCATAGCTTATTCTCAATCGTAGTTATCTCGCATAGTTCCGTAGCTTTTGTCGTCATGTGACTTGCTGCTTCATAGAAAGTCGTGTAACTGCGTAGTTTGCTCTCGTAACTTCGTAGTAGCTCACTTTAGCTTGCTAGCGACGCTTCGTAGGTTTATTGCATAGCATCGTTGCTTTCTCGCGTAGCAACGTAGCTTTCTCTCGTAACTTCGTAGTAGGCCGCGTAGCTGCGTAGCACGCTAGCTTTGCTTCGAAACATTCCAACGTAAAATCGTAGCTAGCAAGAGCTCTCTTTAATCGCTTCGAAGCCTTGTGACGTAGTATCGTAGCTTTGTTTCATAATTTCTTAGTTTGCTCGCGTAGCTTCTAACCTTCATAGTGTACCTTAACTTTCTAACCGTACCAGTGTATTTTTGGAGCTTTCTTGCGTAGCTCATTCTCATAGCTTACATAAGGTTTCGAGACTTTGCTACTCATGCAGTTTCCTAGCTTCATAGTTTTCTAACGTAGAAAAGAACTGAGTAGTAGGAACTTTCGATGAATTTAATAGCTGGTTAGCTACAGGCGCTACAGCTAGTCTATTCGCTTTAGTTCATATATCTGTGGTTACAGATACAAAGGGCCAAGGCGGGTCTGTTATAAAGATCGGATATGGATCATTATATTACTTACCTAAAATACATGTCCCTATTCGTAGGTATAAGATAACACTAAATAGAACAATCGGTACCAGATTACAGCTGTCATCTGCAAATGGTGGGCATCAACATTTATCGCAGGGGGCGGCTCACAGCATCAGGTTACTGGCGACAGCGTGTTGGTGTCTGTTGACGTGGGCTCACATTGTTGCTCGTAGCATGGCGGCGCGCGGTACTCTGTTCGCGCTCTGCGCACTGTTAGCTCTCACTAGGACCTTCGTCGTGAGTGACTGCCCTGCAGACCGCGAAGAAGCGACTCATTATGAGGGAAAGCTCCACAAGGACTTACTCTGTGCGTATAATTATGACTTCCGACCCGTAAAGGACCACAAACAAACAGTAACTGTGAAAGTACGCTTTGCGATAAAATATATAAGCTTTGATGCCTTGGAAGAAACGTTTACACTTCACAGCTGGGTAGCTCTTACCTGGAAGGATGAACTATTAACATGGAGACCAGAAGATTATGGTAATATTCAAGAAACACAAATGGAGAGCCACGAAATATGGACGCCGCGGATGGCGTTGTTTAACGCGGACGCGGCGATGTACCAGTCGGACCAGATCTACACGACGTGCCTGCTCGGGTACAACGGCACCGTCACCTGCGTGCCGCACGTCGCGCACTCGGGCATCTGCCGCACCTCACTGCGCAGCTGGCCCTACGATGTGCAAAACTGCACCTTGTACTTTGGATCGTGGATGAACACTGGGGAACAAGTCAACTTCACATTTTATGCCAAGCAACCCGTTGTTAAAGATGACTTCCAAGATGGCCCAGGCTGGAAGTTGCTGTACGTGGTAAACGAACGCTTGGCAGGGAAGTACAGCTGTTGTCCTAACAGCACATATCCAATGTTGAAATACACGTTTGTGATGAAGAGAATAGCAGCGGGACCAGCGGCCATCGTCGTGGTGCCTTCTATCGTCATAGTGCTGCTCACCCTGATATCGCTAGCAATGGACGCCAAGGACAACACGCGCCTTATGTTGATCTGTTTTAGTCTGTATGGGCATTTCATGTTCCTCACCGAAATTGGTTATGATATTCCAAAACACAGTGCGGACACGCCAATCATATTACTTTTCCTTCGTGATTCAATGATAGTGACATTGATTGGGATTATAGAAACCATATTTTTGATGTTCTTGAGACGACGAAAGTTGCCGGCGCCTAATTTTATCGTGACAGTGAACCGATTGGTAGCTAATGGCCCCGGTAAGTACGTGGTTTTCACGGAATTCGACCCAAGCGATGCTATTGACACTAAGGAGCTGACCGGGCATAGTTCAGATATCACTGAGGACAAGCCGTCTCCGACCGTTGACTGGATACAATTTGCTCACATTCTGAACAGACTAAGCTTGATGGTGGCGATACTCGTTTATATTGTGCTAATTGGCACTTACATTCCTCATGATAATTAGATAAGTTCGCCGTTATACGTCCGATACTTTCCAAATTACTTAATCACTTTGTAGAGGAGGGAACCAAATAATTAATATTTCAAAATTCTTTATTAATACGAAAAAAAGATATTGAATAAAGAATCTTTATACCAGAGGCTTAATTTGATGACTAACCTGAGCATCCCACTCTCTAAGGTCTGCATACTTCATGACGTCATTGATCCGGATCATGCGCACTGATCGGCTTGGGGCTTCGTCAGCGTCACGGAAGGGCATGGTGCCATTGAGCACAGTGGGGGCGGCTCGCCAGCGCGCGCGTACGTACAGCGTGGTCACTAGTACCGCCGTCACGCCCCCCGACACGTCGTCCTCGTCAAATGTTTCGTGAATCGCACCACCGGAGTCTATTTCAACCTTCGCATTTTAAAATATTTATTAATAGCTGTGCTCGCGACTTCATTTGTGTGGGGGGTCGATATTAAAATTTTAAAAAAGTTTATATATTTTAGTACTAATCGTGTGTATAAATAAAATAAAGCACTTGAGAAATAACAGTTATCTATATAATCACACACAGATCTTTCAATTTAATTTTTATTTTTCGTTGATTATTTTTAAACATAATGAGAAGCTGCAATTGCGGCGGTAAGACCCCTCTTTGAGGAGTGGGTAGATCGGCGTCACGGCGTCCTGACCTACCGCATGATGCAGGTCGTCACCGGACACGGAAGTTTCGGGAGGTACCTGTGTCTGATGGGAAAGGAAGAAACGCCTGGGTGTCACCACTGCGAGGGTCGCCCTGAGGACACAGTAGAGCATACGGTGCAAGACTGCCCCGCCTGGGCAGAGTACCGACGTGTCCTCACGGCGGCGATAGGCGGAGACCTCTCGCGCCCGGCATTGGTCAAGGCCATGCTGCAGGGCGAGAGGGAGTGGGAAGCGGTCGCCTCCTTCTGCGAAGCAGTCATGCTTCCGAAGGAGGAGGCGGGCCGCGTGAGGGAGAGGATGGCGTCCTCCCTCCAGCCTAGCCGCAGTGGTAGACGCCCACGGCGTCGGACGTCGGTCGACGATCTCCGGCCACCGTAGGCGCGGGCATGCGGGCAGCGAGTAAAGGGCAACTCGCTGTCCGACCATGGACCATGCCCGGGTCGACGGCGTGTTCTGTTCCACGCGCGCCTTAAAGAGCGTCAGCAACATGACGAGGCCCCCCCTGCAGAGGGCCGAAGCCTGCCGGGGTCGTGGGACTTATCCCATTACCGTGACCCCGGTACGTAAAGGGTTATTGAAGGAACACCGTGGATTTTAGTCAGTAAAAGTCTGACAATCCCTCCCACCCTGCCCGGGGTGGGAGCACTTATTTGATAACTTTACTAAGTTAAAAAAAAAAATACTAGGAGGTAATACACACTCCTCATCATTTGTGCATTTACTAGATTTGCTGTGTAGAATCCTATTAATGCTAGTTAAGAAACAGTTTACCTTATGGTTGAGTATAGTGGCAATAGTGTCCGATGTTTCTGTGCCGTTAAATTGCTCTACTAGGAGCATGAGCGCTGCGGCCGCGCCCCCTTGGAACCTCGGGCTTCCGTTCTTCCCTGGCCACAGCATCAAACGTGAGGACAGTCGCAATTTTAGCTTTTCCGATGCGACCGGCAACGTTGATATGAAACGCCTCACAACATCGGCGCTATCCTAAAGAGGAAAATTGATAAACTATACATAGTTATTACACACACACACATACACAGTTAAATAGGATAATTAGGTACTTAATGGTTACTTTTAAAGCTGGTTTTTAGGACTTTTTAACTCTCTCTTTGAAAACATTTGGGTAAGTAGTCGCCGCTATGTTTTATATTTCTTGGTTGGATCAAGCACCTACTTCCCGATATTTGATTACGTTTAAAATTGGCGTTATTATGTAACTTTGGGTATAACTAATCAAACTAGGTACTTATATGTATTCTGGATCTGATCTGATGATAGAGCCGGAAAGTGGCCAAACAAACTCCTCAACGCATTAGGAGATAATAGGTACATTACAGAAAGCCCTAGGCATTAGGAGTAGGACCGGTTTTTTATCTTAATATTGTAAGAAGTATAAATAAATAAGGTGTTATGATAAATGGTATTTATTTAGCCTATTGGTTAAAAATAACACTTTTACTTTTCGTGTTTCCTATCTGAGGACCCTGGGAAGAAACATCGAAACAAACTCAGTAGGCAACGTCTCTAAAGTCAATACAATTTGTACATCTTAAAGAACTATGTATGTAGTGGACGTTTGTGTAAATAAACATACAGATTTCATTAGACCTATCCAGATAGTAAATAAACTAAATAATACTTACAAACTTCAAAATAGAATTGTAAAGCCTTCCTTAAAAGCTTCAGGACATCAGGACAGTGTCATAAGGATAAGCTGGCAATGTTTAAAGATAATATCTATACTAATATTATAAAGCGGAAAAGTTTGTTTGTTAGTTTGCTTGAACGCGCTAATCTTCGAAAGTACTGGGTGGATTTGGATGCAATTTGGTATGGAAGTAGCTTGAAGCTTGAGGAAAAAAAAAAGGAGCATTATGTTTTTACCGTAATAGAATCCACGGGAGCGAAGCCCCGCGTGAGTACTAGTCTATACTAATATTATAAAGAGGTAAAATTTGTAAGTTTGTATGTAGGGGGTAATCTTTGAAACTACCGAACCGATTTTGAAAATTCTTTCGCTTACATGTAGCTGCATTATCCCTGAGTGCTATAGGCTATAAATTATCTTTATATCATGCATATTAGCCGAGCTATTATAATCTTTGTGAAACAAGTCGGAAAATTGTACCTCTTAAAATATAATTATTTGCATGCGCTGCCTAAACAGTTGCATAAAACTGAAAACAATGTATGGCAATCTGGTCCGTCTTAAATAATGATCTATACTAATATTATAAAGAGGTTAAATTTGTAAGTTTGTATGTATGTATGTAGGGGTAATCTCTGAAACTACCGAACCGATTTTGAAAATTCTTTCGCTTACATGTAGCTGCATTATCCCTGAGTGCTATAGGCTATAAATTATCATTATATCATGCATATTAGCCGAGCTATTATAATCTTTGTGAAGCAAGTCGGAAAATTGTACCTCTTAAAATAGAATTTTTTGCATGCGCTGCCTAAACAGTTGCATAAAACTGAAAACAATGTATGGCAATCTGGTCTGTCTTAAATAATTATATTTTATACTAGCTTGTGCCAGCGGCTTCGCCCGCGTGAAATTAATACTTTGTTATATGATTTATAGCCTGTCTATAGCACTAAAGAATAATGCAGCTACATATTAGGGAAAGAATTATCAGAATCGGTTCAGTAGTTTCAGAGATTACCCCTACATACAAACTTACAAATTTTACCTCTTTAATATTAAAATAGATTCTATTTTTTTGAAGATGATCAACCTTTTTCCATTGCTAACCATTTGTATGATGTCGATAAATTATTACATTGCTCACACGAATAAAATACGTAACATCGATATTAAAATATCGATATGTGTCTACATCTCTATCTGAGTAGCAAAAGACATTACATGTGCATGCAAATATGACATCTATTTCGAAGTTCTTAGCGGTCCGAATAGAATAAATTGGTTACAGTGCCATCTAGCGTTGAGTAGCTGAACTCGTTGTAAATTGTTCGATTTATGTTTTTTAAACGATAAACGCCTTTATTGATTATGTCATGTCAAATAATAACAACTTTCGGTCGTTGTAATAAGACTTAATATTTTTGACAGCATTAAGAAGATGATTTGTTAAAGTTGCGTTTCAACTTTGTAGCCAATTATATCACTGTTTTTTATGTTTGTAATGGACATTTTGATTTGCAAATGTGTGAGTTTGGCGACACTGGTTCTCGTTTTGAGAGAGTGTAGGGGCACTTCTACTTAATTTTCTTTTCTGTGTGTCAATCTATAATACTGTTCAAAAATATCGCAATACCGAACCGCACTATATTATTGTTAATAGCTGTGCCCGTGACTCCGTCAGCGTGTAACTCCTTGTGTGTTATTAAGTTAATGTATTGGTAATATTGTTTAGATCACGTTCACATGAGGCTTAAGTACCTATAGAACGACAATACTTCAGCGCAAAGCTTCCGGGTAAACTATGTTGAAAGTTGACCCGACCGGCACGTGAACATAAAGATTTCTAGAACTGCTAACCCGGGAAAGAGCGACGTAGGTACAACTGACCATGCGAGAAACAACTGACACCGAGATCTACTCCAGCAACACGAAAAGTCTGCCCTTGAGCCTTATTAATTGTCATTGCATAACACACTGATACTGGGAATCGCGTTCTTTTAAATTGGAATGGAAAATTATTTGGTATTATGGGAATTCTGGTAATAAAGACGGTTTCTCCTGCACCGCAACCTGTTAAAATTTGAGCCTCGATTATATTTTGTTGCAACTGGGTTACTTTTAGCCGAGTTCCATTGCAAAGTTGTGGTGGTTTTAAATTTCGGAGCAGAATAATAATCAGAAAGCTTCGAACTGCTAAGCTATCGGGAGTTACACGTGTTATTGTGAGTCAACCATAAAAGATAGATATATGCTGTCGTGGGATATTTTTTGTATAATTTTAAGGAGAACATTTCCGTCATAAATGATTTCTGTGTAGCTTTAACCATTAAGGTTGCACACGCGACGGAAGCTTAAAAAATGGAGCAACTTCTCCCGTTTTCCCAACATTTCCCTTCACTGCTCCGCTCCTATTGATTGTAGCGTGATGAAAAGTATACTATAACCATCTCAGGAGTATGAAAAATAATTGTACCAAGTTTCGTTAAAATCCGTAGAGTAGTTTTTGTTTCTATAACGGTTATACAGACAGACAGACAGACAGACAGACAGACAGACAAAAATTTTACTGATTGCATTTTTGGCATCAGTATCGATCCCTAATCACCCCCTGATAGTTATTTTGTAAATATATTTCATGTACAGAATTGACCTCTCTACAGATTTATTATAAGTATAGATTTTAGTAGATATAGGAGGATTTATGTAAAAAAAAGCTTTTTCAACATACTTACGTTTCAGTTTCTTTGGAGCAGCAGTCGGTATGTTTAATTCGCAAAAAATACATATTCATGATTCTGTTGAAAACGGTGATCCAGCTAAAGTCTGGAAATTTCTTAAATCAATGGGAGTTGGAAAATCACGCCAAGAATCGATTCCTAAAGACCTAGACATTGATCTACTGAATCAACACTTTTCATCCTCGTCCTACTGCAATGGGACATTGAAGGCAGCTACTATAAATTATCTTTCTAACCTTCCAACTCCGGATCACTCTGCATTTAATTTTAGTCAATTTTCTGATTGTGATGTTAAGAAGAGCATACTTTCAATTACATCTAACGCGGTTGGCAGCGACTGTGTCAGTCGGAAGATGATACTTCCTGTCCTCAATGAAATCCTTCCTATCCTGACCTATATCCTTAACTATTCTATTTCCAATGGTGTCTTTCCATCTGTATGGAAAGAGGCCAAAATTACTCCTTTACCCAAAAAATCAAATCCTACCTCTTTTTCAGAATATCGACCTATTTCCATCCTACCTTTTCTCTCTAAAGTCCTTGAACGCCTTGTCCACAATCAGCTAAGTGCTTTTCTTTGCAAGAATAGTCTGCTGAATCCTTTCCAATCCGGATTTCGTCCTGGACACAGTACTACTACCGCGTTAGTTAATGTAACTGACGACATACGGATGGGCATGGATAAAGGAAATATGACGGTTCTCTGCTTGCTTGATTTTAGTAACGCTTTTAATACCGTCGATTTCGATATTCTGCTCAGCATACTTCACTCTATTAACATATCTCCAACAGCGATTGACTGGTTTCGTAGTTACCTGTATGGCCGCCGGCAACGTATTTGCATAGATGAGTCCTGCTCTTCTTGGTGTAGTACTGTAGCCGGTGTTCCTCAGGGTGGCGAGTTATCTCCTTTACTTTTCGCAATTTTCATAAATTCTATTTCCAAAAAACTTCAATCCTCCTACCACCTTTATGCTGATGACTTGCAAATTTACAGACAAGCGCCTTATACTGATTTAGATGCTACAATAAATATGATAAACCAGGACTTGGCTTCAGTTTGCGAATGGAGTGAGGCACATGGTTTGCAGGTTAACCCGTTAAAGACCCAGGTCATTGTAGTCGGCAGCTCTAGGTTAGCATCTAAGGTAAACTGGTCTCAGCTTCCTCGGGTTATTTTCAATGGCACAGCTATTCCACTAAGCGAGAAAGTTAAGAACCTTGGGGTCTGGTTGGACAAATATCTTTCGTGGGGTCCCCAATTACAAGAGGTGAGTCGCAAATTATTTGCTTCTGCCAGTTCTCTAAGGCGGTTGCGTAACTTTCTGCCAACTGCCACTAAAATTGCGCTAGCACAGTCTCTTTTACATCCCATCCTAGACTACGCTGATGTCAGTTATCTTGATCTCACAGAGGCACAACTTGATAAACTTGAGCGACTTCAAAATTTTTGCATAAGATTTATATTTGGTTTGCGCAAATATGATCATGTATCTGAATTTCGTATGAAACTCAAGTGGCTTCCTATACGTCTTCGCCGGAACTTACACATATTGTCTCTGCTTTACAGTATTCTGTTCAATCCTAAGACCCCCTTTTATCTTAAAGAACGTTTTAAGTTCCTCCATGACACACATGCCAAATTTCTGAGGTCATCGGAAAACTTGAGGCTAGAGGTACCGAGTCACTCCACCAATTTCTTTGGTAAGTCGTTCGCAGCTCAAGCAGTACGACTGTGGAATACTCTTCCCGTGTCAGTAAGACAAGCACAAACCCTTCCTTCTTTCAAAAACATGGTAAAAGATCTCTATCTCTCTCTTTAATATGTTACTATTTTTTATATATCTCAGCTTTGTTATTTTATGTATGTATATGTATATGTGCATTGAGTATGTAGGTTATTACTTATTTATTGTATATAAGTAAATAGTACACCATGGACTACCCGCGAATTTATTTTCTCCTGCTGTGTCAAATCCATCTAAAGGTTGTCTGTAAAAGATCGCTTTTAGCGATAAGACCGCCCATTGTAACACCCTTTGTAGTTTATAAGTCCTTATTTAATTCTGTTATGGTGTACAATAAAGAGTATATCTATCTATCTATCTAATGGGCCCCTTGGACAGTTATTACAGAATACGTCGCTGATAATGTGGGATGAATGCACAATGAGCCATAGAGCTCATGTTGAAGCAGTGGATCGAACGCTTAAGAACTTGAGAAATTCAGTTGCTATCATGGGTGGTGTCACCTTTGTGTTTGCTGGTGACTTTCGGCAGACACTTCCCGTCATCACAAAAGGGACCCGTGCGGACATCATAAAGGCGTGTCTTAAATCGTCACCTCTATGGAGTATGGTCCAAACTTTAAAACTTACGAACTAATATGAGAGCCCACCTAATCGGAAATACAGATAACGATTTTCCACAACAGCTACTCAAAGTTGGAGAAGGGTCTTTTTATTCTCAAACCTTGGGCACTAACGTTGCGGAAATCGTTATAAATGAGACTGTAGGCCGAATAGTTCACAATTTGCAGCAACTCATAGATGAAGTTTATCCAGACCTTGAATATTTATTAGATAGAGTCATTCATTGGCTTTGTTCAAGGGCTATCGTCTCACCAAGAAACGATACAGTCAATGAAATCAAAAACCTAATTTTACAAAAAGTCTCCGGTCAATACAAAATTTAAAAGTCCATTGATACAGTGTGCAATGTCGAGGATGTAGTCCATTATCCGCAAGAATTTTTGAATTCCTTGAATCCATCTGGCCTGCCACCTCACGAACTGTTCTTGAAAACTGGAACGCCTATTATGCTTTTAAGGAATTTAAGCCCGCCCAACCTGTATAATGGCACAAGGCTACTAATTAAAGATTTAAAAGATAACTTAATTGTGGCGACTATTCTCATCGGACCAGAAGCTGGCCAGTTGGCGCACATCCCGAAAATTCCAATGATTCCTGCGGACCTGCCTATACCGTTTAAGCGACTCCATTTTCCCATAAAAACATCTTTTGCCCTGACTATAAACAAGTCCCAAGGACAAACTTTATCTTTAGTTGGCATTGACTTACGAAAACAATGTTTTTCCCATGGGCAAATCCCGCCAGTCTTTTGGGCACATTACCAGTGGACAGCGATGCGCATAATTTCTGGATGCCATATTTTAGTTTATTTTTAGATGTATTACCTATGTAGTTTAGGGATTTATTTAACTGTTTAAAGTGTTAAAAATTTAATTTTAAAAACTAATAAATATAAGCCAATGGGCAATTATATGTTGGTCTATCACGAGTTGGATCATCTGAAAAGCAGATTATTTTGTTACCAGAAAATAAAACAACCTCAAATATTGTATACAGAGAAGTTTTAAATTAAACAGGGCCCTTACTTAAATTTTATGTTATTAAATATTACCTACATTTATATCATTATCCGTATAGTTACGGTATAAAAACACTCTATTAAATCTATCTAGCCAGCGGGATATATTGAAATAATTTGCCTACATTACCTTTGAGTCTACTGTCCATTTCGTGGGACATTAAAGAGCTGAAAGCTCTTAGATTAGTATTGCATTTAATTAGTAAAAAAACACCGCCTGTAAAAATTGCACGCGGACGAAGTCATAGGCGAAATCTTTCATATTTAAAAATGGGATTGTAAATCTAAATCTATGTATACTAATATTATAAATGCGAAAGTTTGGATGGATGTTTGTTATTAAATAGCGCTATAACGGGTGAACGGACTTGAAGGAAATTTGGCACACAGATAGATAAATATGTCCTGGAATAAAACATAGGATACTATTTATCCCGGGGACGGGATCCCGTGGAATATTTTCGACTTCTACGCGGACGAAGTCGCGGGCAGAAGCTAGTTACTTATATTTAGTAAATGTATGTTGAAGTATCTACTTCAGTTTCATTAAGTACGCTTTAGTTCATGTGAAGTTTCCTTTAAAAAGCCGACTGTGATCGATTGTTAGGAGTGGGCTAGCTACCTGATGGCTAACAGTCATAATCACCGAACGGGTGGGCAAACAGATCAATGAATGTAGTAAATTAGTTTCAGTCATTAATGGGTGGTTGCTAGGCGAGCAACCTTACTTTGATTACTTCTGGAACTAAACCTTGATTACTGTACTGTACCTATTGATGAGCAAGGTGACTTCAATTAAGGAAGTCTATAATTTCATAATATTTCAAAAACGGGAGCGTTTTTTGAGTTTGCAGGTCCAGGCATGAACATAACCTGTGTATACACAGTCATGTGAATATTTCTTACATAATTTGAATGGTAGGTGGGTATTAGGGGTCATCCATTAATTAACTACGTCACACTTTAAGAGGGACAGAAGGGGTCAACGAAATGTGACATGGCGCAAAAAACGCAGTCTTAAATTCGTGGCAATTCCCTGTGACGTCACATTTTTAAATTTCGTATATTTAAGTACCTATAAAAATACGAAATCTGAACTACATAATAACGAAACTCTTTGAAAATTCCAACTCTGAATGAATAGGTCATTCAGAGTTGGAATTTTTTAAGAGATTAAAGGGACATGTGGAACTAAAACTAATTTCGAAACGGCTGTTTTAAATTAAAACGTAATACTTAGGTGTACAATTCTAAAATATCTAACTTCATACTAGAGAGATGGGAGTATGATAAAAGGGAGCAGCTGTGACAAGCACCCCCTGTGAATGATGAAATTCGTTTAGTCAAAGAGGACTTGTTTTATTTTATTTTTCAACCGACGACAAAAAGAGGAGGTTATCAATTCGACGCGTATATTTTTTTTTTTTTTTTTTATGTATGATCATCGAGTACTCGAAGGCTGAACCGACTTGGAAAATTTTTTTTTTGTTCGAGTGGGTATCCTTCGAAATTGGTACCATTATCACCAAAGTCAGGATCTCATGATGGGATCCTGGAGAAATCGAGGGAACTCTTCAAATATTATAGGCACACCTATAGCGTTTTGGGTATTTCTTATAGTAACTTGTGCAGTTGCTCTCAAAAAGTACCATTTCGGGAAGTGGAACTGATGATGAAGACCACAGATGGCCGCCGAAACTACTCAATAATAAGTATTGAGTGGATTGCGATTCGATTACTTGAATATGGATGTTAAGCACTTTATGCTCGTCACAATGCATATGGTGATGTAGAGCTGATGGTGAAGTAGGTACCAGGAGAACTCCTCAACAATTAACGGCCCAGCATTGGGAAAAGCAATATTTTGTAAAAGGTTATAAGTAGTTTACATTTAGGCTCGTGTAACTAGGTAAATTAAAAATCATCCAACTAAAAAGAGTGAAATAAAAACTTTTTACCAAAAAATTAAACCGACTCCCAAAAAACACTGCAAAGTGAAAAATAACTTTAATTTCGGAAGTCGGTGCCAAAAACGAAAAAACAAAACTAAAGACACCGACTACCGAAATTAAAGTTATTTTTCACTTTGCAGTGTTTTTTGGGAGTCGGTTTAATTTTTTGGTAAAAAGTTTTTTTTTATTATTTATTACTGTATTGTTCGTCAAATCGTTCGTGCTCATTAAAGTTGTAAATTGAGTTACGCAATAAATGTTTTGATTCTGCAATATTTCACAAATGCTTGCACTGGTTGGACGGATCTGCTCAATTCTGTGCGTTTCTTTCCTCAGAAGAGTACCACAGACAGACATAAACGTACATGGTTTTCTAATGATTTGATCAGAACGGAATATATCGACTTCAAAAGAGACGATGTCCTCTGAGTTTGTTTCGGTATTTTTTCTCAGGCGACCTAGGAAACACCAACCTTACCATCTTAAAAATTATGAAAAAAAAATTATACATATAAAGCGACTTCCTTAGGAGGGTTTTCCCTAGTCAAACCCGATCCCATGGGAATTCCGGGTTTATGATTAGCCTATGTGTTATTCCAGGATGTCAACTATCTACTTACCAAATTTCATTCAGATCCGTTCAGTAGTTCTTATCCATCTTTAAAAACTTTCGCGTTTATAATATTAGTAAGTTTTGAAAAATATAAGTATATCTTTATCATATGAGATGAAAGCAGTCTATATTTACCTAGGTCATAACTCGGCTCAAGCCGGGAAGGGCCGTGAGTGGATTTACATATACACCGTGAAATTTTAATTGTTATTTTCCCAAAGCGAAATGGCTTTGTCTTGGTAATACAATCGTTTTATAAACAAATAAAATATTAGAAACAATAAATGGCGCAGTATAGTTAATGCATTATGACCATGCGTGAGAGTTTATTAACCGACTTCAAAAAAAGGAGGAGGTTCTCAGTTCGTCTTTAACTTTTTTTTTATGTATGTATATATTATTTTTTCATAACTCGGAGACGGCTGGACCGATTTGGAAAATTATTTTTGCGTTTGAAAGGGTATACTTTCTAGTTGGTCCCATTGTTATGAAATCAGGATCTGATGATGGGATCCTGGAGAAATCGAGGGAACTCTTCAAAAATCATAGGCACACCTATAGCGTTTTGGGTATTTCTTATAGTATCTTTAGCAGTTGCTTTCGAAAAGTACCATTTGGGGAAGTGGAACTGATGACGAAGACCACAGATGGCCACTGAAACTACTCAATAAGTATTTCGTGGATTGCGATTCGATTACTTGAGTACGGATATTAAGCACTTTATGCTCGTCACAATGCATATGGTGATGTAGAGCTGATGGTCAAGTACCAGGAGATCTCCTCAAAAATTAACGGCTATGCATCGGGAAAAGCAATATTTTGTAAAAGGTGATAAGTTGTTGACATTATGGCTTTTGTAACTAGATAAATTACAAACCGACCCACTAAAAATCGTGAAAAAAAATTTTTTGCAATAGAACCGACTTCCATATCAAAACACTACAAAGCCAAAAATAACTTTAATTTCGGAAAGCGGTGTGAAAAAAAAAGAAAATACAAAACCAATAACACCGACTACCGAAATTAAAGTTATTTTTGGCTTTGTAGTGTTTTGATATGGAAGTCGGTTCTATATTTTGCTAAAAAGGCTTTTGCTCTGACCTAATCACTTTTTCTTTTGTTGGCAGTGCGCGGCGGTGCGTGTTTCGTGTAGGTACCTACATTACGTCTACTGAACTACTAATGATTCTCGCACTTTCGAGTTTATGAATATTTTTTTAATAAATCGAAAAAAAAAACATTCGTTTTTTTTAAGTTTAACTGTATGTTTCGATACTACTACTGATGGGCACAACCATTTAAATTTCACGCTGTATAGCCTACAGACAGTTCTTCCAGATGTTTTTAACACACCCACAATACAAGAGTAAATAATTCTTAGTGTGTTGCAATATATTCTTAGAAAATAAGTTAATAATAAATACCATGTCTGAAACATTAAATCCAATGCACTGGTCGATCTCAGCCCTGGTTTCAGAGTCGACTTCCTTCCAGAGAGCCATTAGAGTCAAAAGTAAAAAGAAGCCGGATTGTACGAAGCTCATTCCATTTTGTTGTCGATCAGCAGGACTAATAGCTGTTAGTTTTGTGAACGTTATCTGCAAAAATGCCGTCAACTTTATTAATCACTAGCTTCTGCCTGCGGCTTTGTTCGCATCGAAAAAGATATTCCAACAAAAAATGTAGGTAGCCTGTCACTCGAGAAGTAGTTTTCCATTGGTGAAAGAATTTTCAAAATCGGTCCTGTAGTTATTGAGTTCATTCGTTACACACATTCAAAATTTTATTTTTTCTTCTGTGTTATATTTGTACCTATAGATTTATGAAATCATGGTTTACTACGTATAAAATAATAAATAATGGTATGACTTATGAGTTATGTAATTTGTGGAAACTTGATTGTTTGTACATTGACATTATTTTAGTTGTAAGACAAAGTGTAGGTATAGTTGTTTGTTATCCCAATAACATAAAAATACTCAATAGTAGGTACCTACGTCGTTGCATGTTATCGTTCCTATTCTTAAGGTTATACTCACAATCTTAAATTAGTCAAAGGTAATGGCGCCCCCATCTTATGGAGAAATTTTATGATTATTGTAAAAAAGTATGATAACGTAACAGATTTTTGATAAAAAAGCATATTTATTTTCAATTGAGGGTAGTTTTTTCCATAATTTTCATTTAATGAGGACGCCTAATTACTTCCAATCATTACGGAGTTGTTTCATCGTGATAGATCATTTATTTTAAAAGTTCCATCGTTTTGTTTACACTGGGGTCACAGTAGGGAACAAAATTTTTAAAAATTTCATAAATAATAAAAAAAATACCTATTTAGATTTTTTTTTATATTTTTACCAACGATAAAATTACGTAAAGATTCCCTCATTTCGATATGTGCACATTATAAAGACTCAAACTGTATAAGAAGGAGATAATGTAATATTTGTAAGTGAGTTTGTATGTAGGAGGTCATAGTCGAAATTTATCAGCTTATTTTAAAAACTCTTTCAGCAGTGGAATACTATGTTACCTATCACTGAGTTACATAGGCATACATACATAAAAAAATACTCGAGTGAAGCCGCGGGTAGAAGCTATTATAAATGTGAAAGCACGTCTCTCTGGTATATTTTCATGGCTAAAGCGCTGCATCAATTTTGGTAATAGTTAAAACAAGAAGCCAAACATAGGATATTTATTTTCCTAAACAAATCCCTAAGGGGGTGTTATAGAGGATAAAAGTTTCCACAAAACAATTTTCACGCGAACGAAGTCGCGGGCAACAGCTAGTATGTCATATTTTTCACCTATCATGGATTCCTAAATCCAATTGATGATTCATGATTTGCGTAAAAGCATGATGTGCAATCGTGCCCGACATGAAAACATACATTTTTAACTCGGGTCAATGATCAAAGATATGGACGGGCTTATAGCAATTTCAATTCCATTTACACCGGTACTGATAACCATACAGTATGGCTGGAATTAATCTACTGCCTCATAGCTAGTTTCAATAACAAACAAGTTACATTTTATATTGTGCTCAATTGTAAGTCCCCTTTGGACTGAGTACCTTACATATTATTGTGCTGTATGTATTTTAAATAACCGTACGTATTTTAAGGAACCGTAAAATGTTTTCTGCTTTACAGCAGTGAATATAGTGACATAGTGAAAACTTCAAGTCCAAGCCAGAAATCCGTGTGTTGTTCTTGTTTAAAACGTTTGTAAGGATTATTGACACGTAATTATCAAAAACCACCGCCAGCAAGATGAAGGTTTATGTCGCAACTGATATCCGTCGCAGAACACTGTCCGGTGTCCATGACGGACACCTTGATCTTCAACTCCTGCCGATTTCTCTCTAAGCAGCAATGGATTGTACAATCAATGTGGTGGATGATATAAAGATGTTCCAAACATGTATCTTGGTACCACCACAGGGAGCTTGCCTAAATGTGTTGTGACCAACAGACTGACCACCGGTACTCTGAACTGCTCGGTTTTATTCCCAAAGACCGAGCTTCTTTTGAAGGCGATCCCGGTGATAACAAAACAAAAAGGTACCAAATAAATAATAAATATAATGAGAAGTTCGTGTAGATAGGTATAAAATTATGCCATATAAATGTTGTTTACGTGTTTAAATTAATGATTAGGTTTCTACAAGATATTATGTAGTCTTACCTTATAAAATTGTCGTTCGAAGACATCGAGACTATGAGTAAATTTGTTAATGGAAGAGAAGTTATTATGCCCAACAATTTGTTGTGGAACGCCAGATACGGCCGTCGTCATCGTCTGTGGCGGCTTCAGATGGTTGTGAGAAACAATGCTCGAATTATTGACCAGTGCCGAGTGCGCCGGCGAATTTAATCCGCTCGTAGTTTGCGGGTGCAGAGGTGTATTCCACAAGGTATTCATATTGTTCTGCACGTCCGGTCTCGTCAGGTGATTTAGGAATCCCGGGCGGTGCATGGTGAACGGTTTGGCTGGCAGTACGTGGTGCCAATCCGGCACCGGCCATATGCCCCTCATTCTCATTCCGGTAGAACTCGGCATATAAACTCGCCTGTGTACCGGTTGCGACCTAGACAGATGTGGTTTGATGTTGGAGCTTAACTCTGGTATTCCGTTATGAGGCCTCAACTCATAATGAGGCAAAAACTTTTCTCCAATTATTTTTTTGGTAATACTGTTTATTGAGTCATAAAAATGATTGATTTCTGAGCATTCAAGCCATTTATTATATAAAAAACAATATGGTTTACTAAACTTTTCAATGTTCGTAAGAAGGGGTTGGGGCTTGGTACGGCCTGCATGCCGATGATTGTAAATCGGTATCTCATTAGTTTTTACGGACTGTAAACTAATTTGTAATGAAAATATAATAACCGCACATTCTTGAATCATATCTTTCTTCAAACATCCGAGCAATTTCTCAAAATCTAAAATTTAACTATTTTCAGTAAAATTCCGAAATAAATATTGTCATACTTCTGATTTGACCCTGTCTGTTTTCCGCTGAAAAGTAATTGTCTTACATTAATGGATTTCGTACTTATCCATCTGTAAGAAAACCTTAGGATAGTTATACCTAATATAAGCGAGACACCGAGATAGAAGTGTCACAGCTCAGCGCATTATTATTATCACATCGAAATCACGACCAGATGATAACTAACACAAGATATCTCGTAAATACTGCACGGACCGAGTAGTACGAGTGTATTGCGAGCACGTAAATACGTACAGTTTGTTCCGCACAAAACTGAACTAAGTAAGTACTTAACGCCGAATTAATGGCAGTAATTAATCCTGCAATCGAATAACACCACTTCATTCAAACACAAATAAGAATCAGCGTGACGAAGACGAAATTACTACAGTTCGGGAAACAAATGGTTTTATTTCCAATCAAACGTTTTATTACGTAGTTTGTGATAAATTATAGTCATCACGATCATATTGGGCTATCGGGTTTTTAAATATTTGCTGATTTTTATCCATACGTGAACCACTTTGATGTAGGAACACGTAACTAAATCTTAACAGATATATAGATTATCAATATTTGCAGAGTTGAGATGATATACATACCTATATGTAGGTCAAAGTGCATCGCGCTCTGAATGGATAAAACATTAGTACTAATCTGGAATCTTCCAATTTTGGCATCAACTCAAAATATTCACCGAACATCCTACTTTAAGACTTTACATATAAGAAGCTGGTTCTGATGGAATATGGATTGTGTTAAACGAAAATAAAAGCTGGCTATTCGCCATTTTTGATAACCTATATTGGTTACCTAATATAAATCGGTCAAGCCAGATGTCTTTTTTATTGATCCTTATGGTGCTGGTTCTACCTGACGAGGACCGAGTCCTCTATAGTACCTATATAACTTACCGAATGAAACGAGACCGGGGGATATTAAGCAGTAAAGTACCGAAGTGGAGGAACACCGTATTTGGCTTTGTCCTACGGGAATTTAGTGTAACATGCTTACCTGAAGAAACCATAGCGTTGGTTCTTGATTAATTATATTCCCAGCTTTAGCGGGGACCATATCATGGTTTAACCGTTTCCGTGCGGATGATGCCGCACAGGCACCATGTAAATCTGTTGCGTATGGCGTATGGTGCCCGAGAGGATACAAAACTGAAACATAAAAAACTCGGCTAAAACGACATTTGTCAAAAGAGTCCCGTAAATAAATGTGTCTTTATTTGTCACCCATATCATACCCATAGTGTTCGTTTCAAGTAATTTCGTAAATTAGCAGACTTCAGGGGTTGTAAACCAAGTTGTCGAGTCACATTTTATTATTGATTATAATTCTAACAGCCAATTTTCTGGAATGTTTCTCAATAAATCAAATGCTTTTGTCATAAGGTTCATTTTTGCCTCAAAACATGATGGGGTTACAAAAAGTGCGAGGCGGATCGGCGACCTAACAAACAATGGGTTTTACCCATTTTTTGCGCTGCCTATAATAATATATTTCATTTTTTTTCTGGGTAACTCTACAACAAAATAAAAAGGTTGTCAATTAAACGCTTAACAAAAATCCACATTTTAAGTAGATAGTCATAGATATTTTTTATCAATAAAATACATTTACATTGTTATCCAAATAAAACACTTCATAATCATGTAAGTGTTTGTAGGTACGAGTAGAATATTTTTGATTCATTAGAATCGGACTTCCCATTCAGTTATATGTTCTATATTACATTGTTTTGTAGAGAAACAATTTTACCATCAAAATAGCGGATTTAAAATTGTTTCCGTACATAACACTGTAAAATAAATAATAAATAAATATCACCTCGCTGCAAACTCAAATAGTACGTGAACAAATTCTATATAACACTCTTGAATAAATACATCCATAAAATAATGCAAAAAGGTTTACAACACCTAATAGAAATTAGTCACTTACCTTCCATTTCCATAAAAACACACAGATCGTCACTTTTAAATGCACTGAACGAATTTACTGACTGATTACGTTCGATACACAATGGCAAATGACTCTTTAACAAGTGGAAACACGAGAACAAGCTAAAATTTACAATTCATGGCGGATGATTCCCCAGAGGAATCATCAAAGTCTCTGGCGCTTGGTGCCCCAGAGGCATCACGAAATTTTTGTTTGACGCCAGGCACTAAAGATTGCTAAAAAGACCTCCGCACGGAATCGGTTAACATAAGAAAAGAAACACACGTTTGTGTACTGAAGATGGTTACTGTTTTGCTCCTCTATCCTTATTTTCTTATAACATAGGTACTCTGTCTATAATTTCACTGCTAGGACACAGGCGTATTGTCGATGAGAGATTATGGGCTGGGATAGGTAATCTAGGTCTGTTTATTACACGATATAATTTAGCCTATAATGTTTTAATTGATGGGACACAGGCATCTTCTCTAAGAGAGGGAATTGGCAGTAATCCACCACGCGACGGGTCTGGTGCAGGTTGGTGGATGTGACATCTTCTCGAATTTTTGATCCTCGGACATGCCGGTTTCCTCACGATAATAATAATAATAATATTCCACAACTTTTCACACAACGCCATCTAGTCCCAAACTAAGCAGAGCTTGTGGTATGGGTACTAGACAATTGATAAACATACATATATATTTCTAAATACATACATATTATAGATTCCTTTAGCGATTTGAGAGCTGTGATGATGATATAAATTACACAAAATAATGTGCCTGACTGAGTTCGAACTTGCAAGTGATGGATACGAACTCGTAAATCTGGCCCGTAACCACTGGGCCACCGCTGCTCTAGGTCTTTATATATATAGATAACACAATTCTTTTTTACTTTGAAAGCATGTCTTTTAGTCAAGTGTAAAGTGTGCCTTGTATGTAGACGTAATTAATCAAACATTTATTGATTAAGAGCGTGAAGATAAACCGACAACACAATTGATTTTACCAAGTTTTTGAAATGCACAAGGAGTAGCTTCAGTGAATTGAAATTTATTGAAATTGTTTGTTTATTGAAATAATTGATGTACAAAGTGTTTATATTAGGACCTTAGAACTAAAGGTACCTACCTATATAATAAATATATTCTACCTGAACTAGATTAAAATAAACCTGTATCTCATGTAAATCACTCTAGTGCTGACATAAATATTATCTAAAATTTCTTAAACAAATACAAAATTGAAAGACTGCATAATTATGATATTTTTATGTGTGTTCTTCTTCTTCTTCTTCTGTAGTTAGGTTTCCGCACTTAGTCTCTGCACGAGACCATTGTGCGTGAGCCATGTCGGTCGTCACTCCATCCAGCCAACCTCCCTCCAGATGCAGATCAGGTCTTTCGGACTATTCAGGATATCTGTAAGGGAATTTAATGACCCGAGGATTCGTTTCCGTATTTCGGTGATTTCCGTGCACTCTAGAAGCACGTGTCCTACCGTTTCCTCCGTCCCCATGCATGCCCTGCACAGGGGACTGTCCGTTATACCTATTGTGTGATAGTGTTTGTTAAGTGAGCAGTGCCCGGTGATGGTCCCCGCCACCATTCGCAGGCTTCTTCTGTCCAGGTGTAGGAGGCGCCTGGTTAGTTTATTTTCTAAGTTTGGCATCGCCTCTTTGGACTGCCTGCAGCCTGGTGCCGAGGACCACCATTTCTGGGCTTGGTCGTGTGTGTGTTCTTTAAGCCATGTGCGCAGCTGGGTGAAGGGGAGCGGCACGATGGGCTCGGGTCCGAAAACCATCGTGTCAGACCCCCTCCTGGCCAGTTCGTCCGCCGCATCATTTCATTGCCGAGTGATCCGCTGTGCCCCTTTATCCATTGCAGTGTCACAGTGTTGCGGTTCTCGACCGCTGAGCGTTGCAGCGCATTGTGACATTCTAGTATGAGCTTGGACGTGATATAATTTTTCTCTAGGGATTGAAGTACTGAGGCACTGTCGGAAAGTATGCGGATGTGACTATTCGTAACTCTCCTGGCTTCTATGGCATGGATCGCCTGAATAATGCCCACACATTCCGCCTGGTAGACGGTGTTGAGCTTCCCCAGCGGTCTGGATAGATTTATGTTGAGATCGTTGGAGAAAACTCCAACTCCAGTTCCAGTGTTTGTCTTTGAGCCGTCAGTGTAAATCCTAAGCTCCTTAGGCCCTGAGTAGTCCTCGGGCTCCGGCATGAGCTGTATTTGGTATTTTTTTGGAAGTGGTGCGTCTTTGCAGTTTTATCATATGGTGCAGTCATCAGGGGTTGTCGTTTGACTGAGTCCTCCATGATGCGTGTGTGTTTGATCCTGGAGTCTCGCAAGAGTGCCCCGGATATAGCAAGTCTGAAGGTTGCCAGGGCAGCCTCCTCTCGTACTATAAAGTGCAGTGGTGGTAGGCCCAGCATGGCCTGTAGAGCGGCAGTGGGTGCAGTTCTCATGCTGCTAGTGATCGCCACACATGCAAGTCGTTGCAGCTTCTCAAGATCTTTTTGTGCCGTGCTTAAGTCTGTTCTGGGCCACCAGACTAGGGAGCCGTACGTGATAATTGGTCTTATAACAGTCGTGTATAGCCAGTGGGTTGTTTTGGGGCTGATACCCCAGTTTCTGCCCAGCATGCGTTTGCACTGCCACATGCAGATACTGGCTTTTTTGGTGATGTGCTCAGTGTATTTTGCCCAATTCAGTTGTTTGTTTTGTTGTGTTATGTGTGTTATTTATTATGTAAAGTAAAAATAACTTATGAGTAAACAATGCAAAACATTAAAAAGAACGTATGCGATAAGAACGGCGATCTCATGTGTCGTCATTGTAATCAATGGAATTGATGTATCTTGACTTAACCATTGTTTTAGCAGGGCATTCTTGATCGCCTGTTTTGTGGTTGCTTGGTTTTTTAAATCTCAAGCATGTTGCGCACACTGATGGTTCAGAATTTTTAGGGCACTCATTAATCTGATGACCATGTTCTCCGCAATGCCCGCACGTATAAGCAGTCTCCCGACAGGTCTTGGCAGCATGTCCGTACTGCTGACATTCAAAGCACCTGGTCACTAGTGTATAGTACTTCACTGGGCTAAATGTGCAGCACACTCGGTTTTGGTTTATAAGTGCCTTTCTAATACTTGCTGTTACTTCAAGAATAAAGTTGCACGTAGGTCCTCCCTTTTTACTCGACTTGTGACTTAATTTAACAGAGGCCATAAAAGAATTAAGGGGTAAATTGGGCAGCTTGTCAGCTATATTCTGCTTATAAATGCACTCGTAGACTTCTTGGTCACTTAAAATGGTTGGAACTCTAATAACTGAAATTCTTGGTCTTTTTTATGGGACTCTTCCACTATCAGGCCGGAACTGTTTAGCTCAGTTGATTTTCTTAGTTTTTCAATGTCGTCTTTTGTTTCCGTGCTGATAATAACGCCACCGTTCCTTGTTTTCCGCAACCCTCTCATGCGCAATTTCATTTGTTCCGGGCATATGATCTTTTGGACTAGTGATTTTGTGTCGTCACTACATTTTAGTTTATCTATTGGATAAATTGCAATAGAGCTGAGGGTATTTGGGCGCAAGTAACTATGCTTATTGGTTTTAACCATGTTAGCGAACGACACTGTTTCTGTCGTAGTCGATTTAACGCATTTTTCTTGACTGCTAGCTTCAACTGTTTTCTGGAATGTTTCGAGGCAATCCGTGAGGTCACGTTTTTCTCTCAATAATATTTCTCATTTATTATTATGTTTCTAATGTTTGGCGCTAACAACTTGGTGTGTACCGAAGCTATGCTGTATAATAAAACCTAGCGGCTGTATGTTTGCAACTTAACCTTTTCGCCGCCAACGTACACAAAACGCAATGCCTCGCCGAGCGCCAAGCTATAAATGTATAACTAAATATACAGTAAACAGTAGTGATGGGGATATCGTCATATCGATGAATAATATTTGTACGCGTAAAGTTAAGATTTAAAGTTGATTTTACGAATATAAATAAAAACTGATTAAATATTTCCAGATTTGTTTAATTTCACAGTATCCTTAATAAGAAAAAACAGTATAAATTATGAGTATCAAAGAAACTAGTACATAACTCAATTAGAACTATAAGGAATGGGGTACATCTCTATTTGTTTCATGATCTCATTCTTTAACTTCATATCAAGTTATTGGCACTGAGGGCACGTTGAATTCGATTCTGATCAGGGATGGGGTCTATGGTCTTTCTTTCTTCTATTTTTGTTTATTCCTGTTTTTTTAATAACTTCAGTCAACGTTTTTTACCGTAGGTATCTAAGTGGCAGAATTTTTAATTGTTTTTAAAGTGTTTTTTGAAATGGAAAGTAAGTATATATTTAAATTCTATCACGCTTGTAGCCGTGTACTTATCAAAGCATTTTTTTTAAGTGTTGTTCCTGTTCTTTTCTTAACTCATGTATCGGTAGCGTTTACCCATGCACATATTGCGTTTCTCTATTTACCCACGACGGAAAGGAGCAGGTATATGCGTTTAGGGTGAGAGATGTTTGTGTGTGTGTGTTTGTGCAAAGTAATGTTCCCACCTATCTTCTGACTTAACTTGATATGAAGTGATTGGCGTTCTGAGGAAAGTAACAAAATTCGGAGTTTCTGTTTTTGCCGATTTTAGGACAAACTAGGGATTATTTTGTGTAGAAAAATAAAAAACAGGGTAGTAGACAGTGCTATCTGAAATAATAAAATGAAACAAAGCTTTTAATCACAGTAAATTTATTTTAATAAGATAGTTAAAATGAACAACTTCTATAGAAGTTATGGCGCTGGTGGCACGAAAATCCCGAACTTCTATAGAAGTGCTTGGCGGTGAAAAGGTTAATAGCAAGCTCCTGGCATACCTAGAAGCCAAAGACATCCTCAGTGACCGACAATACGGCTTTCGCAAAAACCGGTCAACTGGGGATCTTCTAGCGTATGCCATTCACATCTGGAGTGAAGCCATTGGGAAGCACGGAAAAGCACTTGCTATTTCCCTTGACATCTCCAAGGCCTTCAATAGGGTCTGGCACGACAGCCTTATTGCTAAGCTTACTTGCTTGCTCTTTCGGAGTACCCACTCAACTTTGCGTTTGGATTAAAGACTTCCTGAGAGATCGGTCCATTCGAGTGGTTATTGATGGCTGCTCGTCTGGCCAATTGGCAATTAATGCCAGGGTCCCTCAGGGGTGGATTCACTCAGCAACTTTATTCTTGCTGCACATTAATGATCTGCTTATGTCCGGTACCTTTGAGTATGCAGACGACAGCACAGTTGCTAAGAGATATGTGTCCAGTGCCCGTGCTGGTGGGTCACAGATCCAGTCTCTCCGTGAGGGCATGGTTGAGCGCTTGAACTTGTCCTTGAAGGCTGTCTCCGAATGGGGTGATGCCAACTTGTTCTAGTTTAATGCAGCTAAGACCCCGGCGTGTCTCTTCTCCGCAAAAAAGAACCAATTCCAACCGGCTCCTACTTTCCGCGATGTAACCGTGCCGATAACCGATCGTATTGAGCTTTTTTGGGTAACACTAACTTCCCCCCTGAATTCCAAACCAACTGCACGCGCTTGAGTTTATCGAGAAACGGGCCAAGAGACTCATTGGCAACGATTCACTGGTCGAATCAAAGCTCCAGAGCCTTGAACATCGACGACGAGTTGCAAGTCTATCGGTTACATTTCGGGGAGTGTGCGATGGAATTAGACAATCTAATTCCGCCAAGCGATAAAGCGATAAAGCGATCGCTTGGCGGAATTAGATTGTCGCTTTAAGAAACACATGTACAGACTTCAAATCTGACACAAAGACATCTGGAATACAAGAGAAATACAACTGGATAGAAAATACTATACAAGCGCAAATACAAATGACTGCAAATACCAAAATTAAACCGAAAAAATGGCTAACAATAAATACCACAAAACTACTAGAAGAAAGAAACCACTTAATAAGCGCTAAAGATACACAAGATAGAAGAAAGCAATTAACGAGAATTAGTAAAGAAATTAGAGATAGCATAAGAAATGACAGGAAACAATATAGAATGGAAATTATAGAAAACTACATAAGTCAAACGGGTGGAGTCAAAAAAGCATATAAGGAATTGAAGAATTCAATGGATTGGATAGTTAAAATGAAAAACGAGACTGGGAAATGGAATCATCGCAGAATAGACATATTGGAAATAGCAACATCGTATTACAAGAGATTGTACGATAGCCCTGAAACAGAAGATGAAATTGATCTAACAGGAAGCTCGAATATCCCTAGTATCCTTCAAGCTGAAGTCGAGAAGGCTATAGATACCCAAAAGGTAGATAAAACACCAGGACCCGATGGAATAAGTAATGAAATCCTAAGACATACCAAGGAAGTTTTAATACCCGTTCTTACAGACATGTTTAACAGTATCATGAACACTGAAATAATTCCTTCGCAATGGACCGAGTCTAATATCATCCTGTTGTACAAGAAGGGAGACAAACACGAAATTGGAAACTATCGCCCCATCAGTCTTATGTCCAATATATACAAAATCTTCGCTAAGGTAATCTTAAAACGGATTGAAAAAACTTTAGACGAGCAACAACCCATCGAACAGGCTGGATTTCGTAAGGACTACTCAGTTATCGACCACATCCATGTAGTTCGTCAAGTTTTAGAGAAGTACAACGAATACCAGCTCACATACTATATTGCTTTCATCGACTACAGCAAAGCATTTGACTCTCTACTACATAAAAACATATGGGAAGCATTAATGGAACAAGGGATTGAACATAAATACATACGATTAATAAAAAATGTATACAGGAATAGTACAGCCAGAATTCAGTTAGAAAAGAAAGGCCATCCATTTAAAATAAAAAAAGGTGTTAGACAAGGAGACCCCTTATCCCCAAAACTATTCTCGGCTGTTCTAGAGTCTATTTTTAGGCGATTCGATTGGGAAAATCTCGGGATCAACGTCGACGGTGCATCGCTGACGCATTTGAGATTCGCTGATGACATAGTGTTATTCGCCAAAACACCTGAAGAGGTCAATAGAATGATAGAAGATCTTGCGATAGAAAGCGAGAAAGTAGGTTTAAAACTTAACCCAGATAAAACTAGACTTATGACGAATGGGAATAAAACAGCCATACAGTTAAAAAACACAATAATAAACTACACTGATGAATACATCTATCTGGGACAGCTCATAACTCAAAAAGATCCTATGCGCGAGGAAGTAAAAAGAAGAATTACAAACGGCTGGAAAAGATACTGGAGTTTGAAAGAGGCTATGAAAGATAAGAAACTTCATATAAACATGAAAAGGAAATTATTTAACACTTGTGTGCTACCCGTTCTCATATATGGCTGCCAATCATGGACTTTAACCCAGGAAGTGACAAGCAAACTCGCAACTTGCCAACATGCTATGGAGAGGAGTATGTTGAATATCAAGAGATCAGACAGACTGAAAAATTGTGTCATCAGAAGTAAAACAAGAACTATAGATGTCTCACTTAAGATTAAAAGACTCAAGTGGAGATGGGCAGGCCACATGGTAAGAGGCCAGGACAAATGGAGCAAAAAAGTGACTAGGTGGTATCCCAGGGAAGGCAAAAGGAAAAGAGGCAGACCGCAGAAGCGTTGGGATGACGATATTAGAGAAGTGGCAGGAGTAATGTGGAATAGAGTAGCACAAGATAGATTAGAATGGAGAAGGTTGGAGGAGGCCTTTGCCGACTGGCAAACAAATCTACAGCAAATTAAAAAATGTCAAATAGTAGAATAAGTTAAATTCATTTTATAATTAGTAAATAATGTTGTAATTAGGTTAAAGATTTGAATAAAGGGCTATATTATTATTATATTATTATTATTATTAATTCCGCCAAGCCCGTTCCATCATCGAACTACAAGACAAACGGTGGTGCGCCATTGTTACATGGTGGACATCCCACCCATACGCATAAAACGTTTTGGGAATACTTTCATTGTGCGTACTAGTGTTGCCCAAACGAGAGTCTCGCAAGAGTCTTGCAATTAGCGATTATCCTATTGCTATTTATTAAACGATAGTTGAGATCTCAGAACAATGTAACAGACTCTGTTACATTGTTCTGAGATCTCAACTACCGTTAACTTACCGTCAACACTAGTGCGTACGGCTAAGAAGTGGAATTCCCTGCCGGAGTTTGTGTTTCCTGATCGCTATAAGCTGGGAGTCTTTAAGAGTAAATAAGTTACTTCTGAGCAAGCGTGCTCCATCTTCGACAACATCATAACTTACCATCAGGTGAGATGGTGGTCAAACGCGAGCATATTACCAATTAAAAAAAAATGTCTTTCAGTTTCTATCTGTTGACCTCATCAATATATTGTGTATGTGTGCCGATAAATAAATTAGTACTTAACTAACAAATTGTCAATTATTTCTAAAACTGCCACGTTGGTCGAGTGGTCGCAAGCGCGACTGCGGAGCACGAGGTCCTGTCGTCGGGAATCGAACGACGTTTCCCGAGTCGGGCAAAAAGTGCTATTGGGTTGTTCTGTAAGGAATTTCTCAGTAGTGGACCGGACTTTGGAAGTTGGCGGTGTCGTACCCCGTGCTTCAGAAAACGTTAAGCCGGTGGTGACACCTGTCATTTCGACATCTTTGACAGTCGCTTGCTTCGCACAGATTTACTGGCTTCTGACTACCCTTATGGGTAGTAGGGATTGCAATCCTGCAAAACGGGATCACGTATTCCCGCTGCTTTTATTAATCTGCTGAATCCCGCATCTTCAAATTGCGGATACGCGGATCCCGCAAATTAAATATTTGGCGCTAAAACTTTCGCGTAAATCGAGAGTAGCACGAGCTCGCCTAAGAATATATCCTGATGGTTCAGCCTACTAGCGTAGAAGCCGAGAGAGCGTTTTCAGCATCAGGACATATTTGCAGTTCACTCAGAAGCAGGCTCGGAGATGAGTACAATAAATGCTATTTGCTTCTTAAGAGCCCACAAGCTAGAGACGCGAACTCGTTGGTGCCGTAGCTAATTCGCATGCTATTTCACCTAACATCGTGCGAGAAAGAGATAGACTCAGTGATGAGCGGGACGAAACTGTTGCACGCACACAAACACTCCCGTGTAGTACACAACACACGGCACCATGCCGTCGCGCCGCACACGCGCGCAAGGTCATTGATATATGCGGGCGATCGCGAGTTACTCATATTTTTTTTTATACGGTAACTACGCTCGAATTTGTATTTATTTCATAATAGAGAAATGTACCTACATCCTTACGGAGACTTCTTGCTGCCGAGATATACACTTATGTTTATACTGTGGCCTGTGGCTTTGCCGACCACGAGTATGATATTATGGACTTTATTACTTACTACTTCATAAAATAAAAAAACGTGTTATTAAAGTATAGTAAATATTTTTACTGATAAACATTTCTTCAAAATAAAGTAATGTACGTAAGTACCACAGATTGGTTTTACACTAACATTACCTACCAATAAAGTTTTAATAATTAGAATGTGAATTGATTTTCTAAAAAAACACTGAACGGATTTTTATACGGTTTTTACTAAAAGGTAGTGCAATTCTTGAGGAGGTTACAAACACACAATTTACATAACGGCTTTATGTAAATTGGATGAAATATAAAGATTACTGTTGAAGAGGTTGCGCGGTAGTAATGTCTCGCTTACTGGGAGATTTACTCGCATGCACCGCGTAACTGGATTACGCTAAATTCATGTACGAAAGAATAGTAGATCAACAAAAATACTACAGAAAAGTCCTCAATAGCATGTCTCTATCTCTTATGGTCAACTCGCAATAACTACATTTATGTTCAAAATTTAAATTAAAAATATTACGTCATTTTCGAGACTGGTTTTTGCTGTTCAGTATTAATCGTTATCTAAATAAATGAGTTTGTTAGCTTTGCCATGTAATATAGATCAAAATTGCCCTTTGCACTATATAAATCAAATAAGTATTTTAGAAGATATTATAGATTTACTCGCAAGTCTCGCAACGTCGCAATTCACATCGCAGCGCAGCGTCGCCCGGGCCCGGGCGCCGTCGGCGGCGGCCCGAGACCGCCCGATCCGATTATCCGAAGCTCGCGTTCGTTCAAGAAATGATTTAAAAGCATGATGATGATTGATGGTTTTTTCGTTGTCATGTCATGATTTTAAAATACTGATGATTTTTACCTGTGACATGATATCGGACTCATCTCTACTTTGAAGCGGAACGTCTAAAAAATTACGAGTAGGCATTTAGGAAATATATAAATAACTCATAACCTGAAAATAGGACACTGAACTCATCATTCTGAACCAAGACCAAACCTGAAATCGCGAAAAAAATCGACTATTTCACAATGACGTATTATAATATATTTGCTGTTCGCATATAGTTGTCACCAAATAACTTGGCAAGAGTCGTTCAATGCGCAGAAGTCGAATTTTAGGTGTCAGCGGTTGTCAGCGGGACGCGGGGTATGACGTAGCGCTGCTCCGAGCGCGCGATTGGTGCGTCAGTAGTTCTCGTTCAATTTGCTCCCGAATACACTTGCGCACACGAAAGTTGTACCCTTTGTTTATGTTACGAGTTGTTGTTTTAAATTTAGTTTTTGTTACGTTGATTACAATGCCAGGACCAAATACCGTTTTACGCAGACTATTAAAACGTCAGAAAGAACAGTTAGACACTATAGTTAAGGGAGGTTGAAATTCCGAATTCGTCACTGTCTTTAGGACACCGGGAAAAGAAAAGAATAAAGGAGGTAGCAGTTTTATTAACTAATTGTGACGTCGAGAACATCTTATTTTAAATGTTTTTTTTTTTAAATATCTTTTTTTTTTACTTTTAAATGTATTTATGTATTATATCTATTTTATTTATAATGCCGAATTAACGAATTAATTCCTCTTCTTTCTTTAAAATTCTTGTTAAAATGATTAAAAATAAATGACGGCAATAACCATAGAATAATGGCAAGCAGTAAAAGAGACCACTTTTTTCTTCCACTAAGTGCACGATGCGCGAACTTACTCCCTCTACGCCAAAACCTTGCCAACTTAGGTGACGAGGACTATACCTACATACTTACGATTCTGATATTATTTATACCAATATTAAAAAGCGGAAAGTTTGTTTGTTTGAACGCGCTAATCTTCGAAAGAACTGGAAGGATTTCAAAAAATATTTCTGATTATAATGGGCAGTTTCATGGGGAAGGCTAGATCGGATATCAAGAATCACGCTAATGCTCTCGGTTTTCCTAAAATAAGGGCATTAGTGAAGTAGGTACCTAAGTCGGAGAAGTAAATTACTATAATCGCGTGCGCTGGCGAAATGCTGAGATCAGCTGAGATATACCAAAAGTTCATGCACTACAAAAATGTAGGGATTTTGCAGATCTAAAAAGTCCGCGGTACTACCTACATATCTAACCTTTGTAAATAAAAAACAATAAGGCAAATTATGTTATGTGTATGATACTTACGTTCGAAAGTAGTTTTATCAAGACATTTTTATGAAGATAAGCTTGGTTCTTTTACAGTACATAATTTGGACGCACAGTTTAGGAGAAATGTAAAATTAAAAGTAGGTATTCAACAACTTTATTTGCTGAAGCAGCGCTCGGCGCGCGACGAACCTACCTATACTCCCCGACACATACCGCACTGATAGTATAGGTACCTAACCTTGGTTTCATTTCAATTTCTTTGCTGAGAGACTTCCTATCATGTAGGTATGTAAAATCGTTTCACCTTTTTTTACTTCAGGTGTGTGATTTTTATACCTATACTTAACTAGACGTATTTTTCGTCTATATTTTTACGATTCTTAAGTTTGTGTAGGTAGGTACCTATAATAGGAAATCAATTCATATTTAGTACTGGAATATATAGTATCTAAGTCGTTACTTTTATTAAAATATCTTCGAAGCAATGTCATAATTATGTGCTATAGTTTTGATTTGACGGAACCAGCGCGAGCGACTAGACAAACAGCACTTATAGGTACCTCGAATCCACACAGTACCTACAGATTTATCTTTTAGTTAGAAAAGGAGACAAATTCCTGTAGCTAAAGGTATTTTTTGCAGTTACAATAAATAAAGCGTCGGGTAGCGGGCCTAGCGGGAATGTTCTAAAGAGATACCGAGGCCCGGGAACGCAAGGGCAGCTGAAGGAACAGGCAGGTGGATTTTTAGTCAGTAGAAGTCTGACACTCTTTTCCGATCCACCCAGAGCGGGACCCGATAAAAACATTTCACATCAGACATTTTAATGTCCCCTCTAACTTTTAAACAATCTTACTTCTTATTACCAAAATACTCTAAATCTATACTCACTTAGCAATATGATAAACAACTATCTTTACTTCGCAATTCTCTAACTAGTGCGAATGAGATAGGTATAGGTACCTACTTAAATTTTTACTGTCGCTTTTTCGACTCCCCACGAGACCCCCCTTCCCCTCCCCGCACCCCTCTCAGGGCTACCTCACCCCCCCCGCGACCTAACTTCGTTCCCGTGGTCGCAAGATAGCCGAGTTTGGGCTCATTTTAAAGGACATCAAAAGCTCTACCACTTGGCCCCAACAGAATTCCAAAATTCGGCAATTTATGTGTCTGTCTCTTTTTACTGTCGCTTTTTCGTTTCATAGGTAAACTTTCAAATCACAACGACGCTAAAGAAGTTTTCACTTCAAAAATATGTCATTTATAGTACCTAAATATTTTGTTGATAAATATTTGTTCAAAATAAAGTTATGTAATAATAACGGATGGAACAGTCAGTAAGAGTTTGCCACGCCCTTCCGCTCTACCCCGATCCGGGGCTGCGGTATCTCGTTAGAACATTCTAGAAACCCAAAACCCGCAGGATGTTAAATATACCTACTATTACATATCATATTCGACATACAAATTTTCATTGACAACACATAGCCATTAAAAAATATAGTAATGGGTGGGAAAATCATCGAATAACTTCTCCCGCTCTGGGTTAAGCGGAAGGGAGTGTCAGACTTCTACTGACTAAAAACCCACCCTGTCCCTTCAGCTGCCCGTAAGTTCCGGGGCCACGGTATCTTGTTAGTACATTTCCGCAACCCCGGCGGGCTAGTTTTTTTTACGAAGAATATACAAAGCGAAGTTCCTTATCTATTTCTTATTTATAGACATCAGATGAGAAAAGTATACTACCTATCTTACTTAGTAGGTACATAATATTTCAAATGCAAATATCAAGAATATACCTACCTACCTAACGTACGTAATAACTATCGGTATTTTGCAGTTATTAGTTTACAATGTTATTAATATTAATTATTAGCCAAGGTATGGAACTCTCTGCCGACTTCTGTGTTCCCTGCCACATACCTATGATCCGTCAGTCTTAGCAAGAGTGAATAGGCATTTTCTGGGCTCGCTTGTCCGATCGTAGACCTCATTTTACACTTATGTGTATGATCGAGGTCAAGGGCACATTCGTATTAAAAAAAATATAACAAGCAAGATAATGGGTAGGTATAGGTACTTAGGAATTTATATCCAAAAAATAAAATACAACTTATCCATTATTAATTTGTAGTGCTGAAGTCAATAAACTATATTATATAATCAATGTATAATAATAAACTCACGAAATATTGAATTTACCTCAAGTTCAACTGCAAGTCAAAAACTAAATCATTCAAAGTAATCGCGAAGTCAAATAATCAATAAAGTATCAAAATCCAAAGCTCAATGTCAGGGGTTAAACTAAAGTGATAACGATACTAAGGTGCAAATGATAATAGCACAGACATCCCTCCCTAGTATACATACATTCACAACACGCACGACCTAAAATTACGTAATTGTAGCAGATAAGCAGACTGACCGGTGAAATTGCGCGAAATGCACACAGGCACTGGTTCCCGGCTTGTGTAACTGTGTGCGTGCACCCGCCCCGCCCGCGCGTCCGGGGGTAAACATTCAAGTGAAATGCAGAATGATTCTTGTAAGAAACGGGCGCCTCAAAATTGACGAGTAGCCTTTTAGGAGAAATGGTTTTACCAAAAAGCAACTAGATGTTTTAATTCTAAATAAAGTTATTTAAACTCTTCAATAACTAAACTATGTCAGTAAAAAGTTTGTTTCAGAGATTTTATATTTTACTTTTATACTTTTAAGGCCCCAAGTTGCGTTAAAATTCGTGTTAAAATACGGAACTTTGGAGGCTCAGAACTTTCAAATTCCTTATTATTTTACTATTTTTGTTCATCACGGGCATAGATAATGACAAGACAAATCGATATTATACTCAACTTTGAAAGTACGATATCAAATAATGGAGTAATCCTACAAGTATATTTGTATGGAGAAAATGTCAAAAAGCGTGGCCTTAAGAGCGTATTTTCAAAAGTTATCACCATAGGTTGATATCATAGTAATATCATCTAAGAGAAACTTGTAATTTGATTATTAGTCATTATATCTATGAATAAGACTGAATTAAAAATATAAAACTTTTGTTAGGAGTAAGGGTAAAATTACACAAAACTATTAAACTATGCCAAACTTTTAAAGATGAAAACAGATTACTAATTACTTATACTTAATTAATAGAAAAGAAATAATTTCTGTTGCATAATGTAAGAAATGTTTAATAAACGTTGATTTTTTCACAAAAATCTGTAGTTTTAGTTTGATTTTATAACATAATTATACCGCATATCAATCCCGCGGGATTGAATGAGCTGCAGGATTGCAATCCCTAACGGGTAGTTCCTGTTCTAGCCAAGGGGTATCGTTAAAAAAAAGAAAAAAAAAGAAAAAACAAAAAAAAAAAAAAAAAAAAAAGTGCACCCGGTTAGACTGGAAGCCGACCCCCAACATAGTTGGGAAAAGGCTAAGCAGATGATGGCTAAAACAAATGTTGAACTACATATATTAGGCCATTGTGGCTCTACGACTTTTAGCGTTTAGAGCAGTTCTTTCAAATACAAGTATTGATAAATAATATAGTTAGGCTACTCCGACTCTCTCATGGCCTCAATTTTGTGTGGCACTTTCTGGCTTCGTCACGGTCAGCTATTTGGCGGCATTCATTTTATATTCGTGTGAACATAGCTATTGTCGTTAGTAAAAAATTAAACGTAAGTATTATACTTACGTTACGTAGGTATACAATTATTTAATTATAGTATTAATTAGACATTATATATTCAGGCCCCATACGCAACTGTACGTCTTAGCACTGGACAGACTAGGAGATATGCATATGGCGTTGTTTGTAGTGTGCGTCAGGATGACTGGACCAAGAGAGATTTTTGAAGTTTGAGCATACCAAGTTTTACTACCTATTTGGTACCAGACATCAAATAATTGGTACCTAGCTAAAGAAGGAAAACTATTACGAGGAGAGTGGCCAGCAATTCTGACTTCAGAATGGCTGGACCAATTCGGTTTCACCTAGTTGTAGGCGTTATAACTAGTTCATCTTTTTTTTTAAATTTAGTACCTCATTGTTACCTCAACATATGTTTTTCTTATATTTTTTCGATAAGCCAAAAAAGTTACGCCTAGAATTTTGCATGTAATCTGGAGCACGTTGATTTCACCGAGTTGTAAGCGTTATAGTTTAACTTTTCATTAAAATTTAGCACCTCATTGGAACCTCCACATATGTTTTTCTTAGATTTTTTCGATAACAAATCTATCATAAGTACATAGTACCTAAGATAACTATTAAAAAAAAATTGCCTTATTTGACTTTATTGAACACTACGACTAGAAATGAATGGAATTCATTGTTTTTTTGTTGTTGTTTTAATATTACACTACACACGATTCTTATTTTATTATACACTAGGAACCTGTACTTTCTTCTCTCGGTCTTTGGAAGACGTACGAAGCCGTGATAGAGGAGCCGCATCAAAAATAAGTGATCGACGGTACAGAAGATTGCTCAGAAGAGCATTCATCCGCAGATGTAGGGCCTGCAAAAGAATGAGGGCCAACAATTTGAACATTTGTTGTAAAATAAAGTACTCTTACTGTTAAATGTTGTTTTTATTAACCCCCAATGATTAGGTACAACTGAATTAAAAAAACAGTTCCCATAATTTTTGCTTCAGTATTTTTTTTTCTAGCAATAATTCACTAATCAAGGCAGATACAATTATGAATTGTACCATTATCAAATCTACTTGACACCGACATTATTTTAAAATTATTGGCTATCTATCAGAATAGTTAGTGTGTAATATTAAAACAACAAATTAACCGATGAATTTCATTCATTTGTAGTCGTAGTGTTCAAGAAAGTCAAATAAATTAGGGTGTATTTTATATTATATATTATGTTCAATTAATATTATTTACGTTGTTTGTACACTGACAGCCCTTAATCTGTCTCCTTTAATTTTTACCCGACTACGGCAAAGCCAAAGGAGGGTTATGATTTTGACAGGCTATGTATGTATGTATGTATGTATGTATGTATGTGTGTATGTTCATCTGTTCCCTCATAGCTCCAAAGCTGCTTATCGGAACTCGACAAATGAGGTATCGTTAGAACCGTCTTGACCGTCCGCTGAACATGGGCTACGTGACGTGTCACAAAACCTAATGTGGCGCCCTCTAGGGCCCAAAAAGTGTTGTGTTAAAAAATAAAAATAAGATAAACACATCGTGTTTGATATCATTTGAAAGGGCGTGACATGCACATTTCCAAAATATTGCTCAAATTTAAAGTGGCGCTCTCTAGTGGACAAAAAATCATGTGTAAAAAAATAAAAATAAGATAGATACACCGTGTTTGGTATCATTTGAAAGGACTTCACTTGTACTTATCAAAAATATTACTTAAATTAAACATAGCGCCCTCTAGCGGTCAAAAAGTCATGTGTAAAAAATAAAAGTAAGTTAGATATACCATGTTTGGTATCATTTGAAAGGGCTTCACTTGAACTTATATAAAATAAAGTAAATAGTATAGAAGCACAATGATTTAACATCAAAATAGTTTAAATAATAAAAAGTAAAAAAACTAAAACCCGACTACGACAAAAAAATCAATGCTAAAAAGGATGAAACAAGATCAACCGTAACAAAACAATTATAGCGTGACGTGTGACTACGGCTTTTATTTTTGTTCTGTTCTTGTTTTTCCAGTAACCTTGTTTATTTCAGCATCCTGAAAATCTTGTTTCATCCTTTTTAGCATTGATTTTTTTGTCGTAGTCGGGTTTTAGTTTTTTTACTTTTTATTATTGTCCATCCAAAAGTTGTCTGTAAGAGAACGCCCTGTGCGATAAGATCGCCCATTGTACACTAGTTTAAATTGTTGTATCCATAAAAATATTGTGAGGTATACAATAAAGTATATATAAATAAATCAGGCAAAAAAAATTATAGTTATCTTTGGTACTACTTATGATAGAAATTTTTTTCCTATTTATTTCTGAATGGGCATAAGTTCTACTATAAGCCATTTCAAGGTTTTTATTATTCATTCATTACTGGACACCTGTATATGCAAAACTTCTTGTAGGTGTAACTTATTTTTGGCGTGTCGAAAATATCTAAGAAAAACATGTGGAGGTTCCAATGAGGTACTACATTTTAACGAAAAGATGAACTAGTTATAAAGCCTACAACTAGGTGAAATCGACTTGGTCCAGCCATTCTAAAGTCAGAATGGCTGGCCACTTTCCTCGTAATAGTTTTTCCTCTTTAGCGAGGTTGGTACCAATTATTTCATGTCTGGTACCAAATAGGTACTAAAACTTGGTATGCTCAAACTTCAAAAATCTCTCTTGGTCCAGTCATCCTGACGCACACTGTTTGTAGGTAGCCCACACTTTCAATATTTTAATCACAAAATTATGACACAAAGCAAGAATACTTTTACCTTTTCTTTACATACCTGTTGTTCCATAAAAGTTTTTAAATACTAATTAATTACTAATTCTGTTGGCGACTAATTTACAAATGTGGCGAAAACAGATCTCCTTTGGTTGCTCTAGGTCTCGAGATATCATAAATAACATAAAGCATGCTTTCTGGCTTCACTAACAATAATACTATATCTTTTAAACTACAAACCTACTAATTCTTATCTCACTTTGGTCGACCCTTCATGACTGAAGATCGCGATCACCAATCTTCACCCAGCGATCAGTCAGGCTTTTCCAACTTTTGCGGTCAGAGGCTAATCGGACCATTTCCTTGAATCTATGGGAACTCTGATATTTGGCAACTACTTAATTCTCCACAAAATTTGGGTGTAATTAGATTTCAGATCCTTAAGTGCCACACGTTAAATTAAAAAAAGAAACTTGTTTCAAGAATGACTACGTAACTATTTACCCAGTAAGAGCAACTTACCTTAATCATATTTGAAATATAATATGGAGGAAGTGACCAATAAAAAAACATTCATATTCTGCCCGATGTGTGTTGATTTGGTTGTCGCAAGCGCCTGAAAGTGTACTCCATGATTCAGTGCGCTGTTCAGCAGAGATGTTGCTTGTAATTTTTTGTTCGGAAATTCCAGTAGCGGCTTGGAGTCTGGATTAGAATCTGGCTGATTGTCGAAAGGCTCACCTATGTTATAATGCTGATTGCCTATATAAGCTACTGGCCGCGACTTTACTCGTGTGAAAAAGCTATTTTCACCGAAATATATTATGTATTTGCTATGTCACTCAGTGATAAATTGATAATGTAGCATTGTACTTGTACTGGTGAAAGAATTAAAAAAAAAAAATGTGTAGTCAGTTTAAAAGTTGTGCGACGCGCCGACTCTAAGTAGGTGCTTAATGGCGCTCTAGTCAGATCAATATTATCGTTTTAACTTTTTATTTTTTCGTCCAAATTGCTTAGTGTAAAAGACAAAGTTCATCCACCTACATGAAATGATGAAAAATTTTATCAATTAGAATTGCATAAATACAACCAACTGTGCATTGTAACAACAAAAAATACATACGGCCATAGGTTTTAAGTGCTGTAGTTAGTAAAGTTTGGACTTTACTAACTACAGCACTTTTATTTATACTATCTACATTTTCTTCGAAATCGTATCAGTGATTAGCAAAAAGAATTGGATTTCTACGAAGCTCCGTTTATGGGAACGGCGTAGCCGCGCGGTTCTCCGCGTTTCAACTGCGCGGCCATAGGTTTTAAGTGCTGTAGTTAGTAAAGTCCAAACATTAGGGCTTTATTTATACTATCTACAATTTCTTCGAAATCATATCAGTAATTATAGTATTAACTCTACGAAGCTCCGTTTAAGAGAACTGCGTGGCCACGCGGTTCTCCGCGTTTCAACTGCGTGTCTTGGTGTAACTACAGAGATGTACGCAATACACGCCAAGATAGCTCTGAGGGCAGGAAGTTTTCCAACTTACTTGATACTTATTATTATATCATGACCAATTTAGAACACTAAATAAATTGTAGGTAACCTATGTGTTATTCTGATGTTTAAGCTATTTTGGCGAGTTGATTACATCTCAGGAAATTTCTTAAAACAATTCACAGACGTCATTATCTCGCAGTTAACATTCATTTGTAATTTATCTTTGGCCACGGGTGTGGGAACACACCACTTCTGCTTTTAAAAAATCACAAATTGTGCCCATTTTCAAGAGTGGAGATAGATGCTGTGTCAACTATTATATACCTATTTCAGTCCTGCCAACAATGTCTAAAATAATGGAACGCCTGATGAACAGCAAACTAATAAAGTTCCTGGAAACAAACAATCTTCTTTCCCCATCTCAATTTGGATTTTGGGCACAAAAATCAACATCAGATACTGTTCATCAATTAACAGAATTTATAATTTCTAAGCTAGATGATAGGAAATGGGTAATGGCTATTTATCTTGATTTAGCCAAAGCATTTGACACAGTATCTATCCCCATCCTAATTAACAAACTAGAACATCTGGGAATTAGAGGTCTACCTTTGGAATTGTTTGCAGATTACCTCAAGAGAAGAACACAGGTAGTAGAAGTAGATGGTTGGATAAGTGAGGAACTGCCTATTAAATATGGCGTCCCACAAGGTAGTATTCTTGGCCCGACATTGTTTTTGGTGTACATTAATAACTTATGTAACACAAACCTGACCAATGGGAAAATAATTACATTCGCTGATGACACTGCCCTACTTTTCTATGGAGATACTTGGGAAGAAGTTTTTAATTACGCTCAAAAAGGGTTTAATCAAGTATCTAGTTGGCTGAATGATAACATCTTCACATTAAATGTAGACAAAACCAAGTTAGTAGACAAAAGCAAGTAAAAATCAATACCAATCAAACCTTACGTATGCGTTTATCAAAATCGAATACTGTCAAATATTTAGGCTTCATAATTGACAATAAACCTACCCTAGTCCCGAGAATACGTAAACTTATTTACATAATTATTTAAATCTCTTCGACATATTGCCGACTCTTCAATAATTAAAATGGTTTATTTAGCACTGTGCCAATCCTTACTGACTTATTGCATAACTTCTTGGGGTGGTGCTGCTAAAACGTACCTTCTGAAGTTAGAGAGAACCCAAAGAGCTATTCTAAAAGTAAGTTCTTTCCTCCCCATACGATACCCAACCTTTGATCTATCTCAACGCTGTAAGATACTGACAGTTCGGCAACTTTTTATCTTAGGAACAGTAACCAGGAAGCACTCGGACCTTTCCTATGACCACAAAAATCTTTCTAATAAAAGAAGATCCGGTGCTGTTTGCACGACCACTAGATTTAAGAGCAGTCTAGCACATAAGTTCTACGGTTTTCTGGCCCCATACTTGTATTATAACTCTTACTCAGGCAGAGTGCAAGAGGAAAGTTTGTTCTTGGCTTCAAGGTACTGATTACGATACAACAGAATGTTTATTGAAACCCTTACAATAACATAAATTCACTAACAATACAATAAAAAAACTATCACAGGCACACCACCGACAAACACGCGCTCGCGCGCACTCATACACACACACACCTCTCCACACACATATTCTCTACTGAACGTTAACCTACCAACCGCTTAGCTTGAGTTATAATAATTGTTTTTCCTATTTTTTTTTATTGTTGTTCCCAATCGTTTAATTAATGTTTTATTTCATATTGTATTAATATCATGTTCACTTACTACAGGTCATATGTATAAATTGTCCGACGGAGGGTAAGCCTGGTGATTTGTAACAGGTTTTACCTTCAACAGACACCAGTCTCTATGTAATTTGCCATGTGACATTGTACTGTGTTCGTTTTTGAGAAAATAAATAAATTTTAGTGTAAAGTTCCATCTAAATCCGTTAAGTAGTTTTTGCGTGAAAGACTAACAAACATTCGCAATTACAATATTAAGTTAAAGTAGGATTCAGCCCTGAATAATGTATGTTAAACACTACTTCTGGTCGTAAGAATTTATGCGTTAAGTTGTTCTCATTCAGGCAACAAAATTAATCTCAACGTAAATTGTAGGTACTTATCTAGTTAAAAGTTACTACCTACCAATTACCTCTCCACATCTTCAGGTTCACCTCGATAAGAAGCCAAAAATATCGGGTATTTCGTTACGAAAACCACGAATAATAGTGGATGATCACCGAAGAACCCCTTGGGCATGTTTTCAATATTGTCACACAACTTCTCTACGCGAAGCGCTGCAAAAGCGTTAAAATATATAAGTAACTACTATTTCATTCATTGGAAATGATGAACCTATTGAACAATGATGTTTGATGCTTTATAAAATTAGAAAATAATGAATGAACCTACAAGTACTTGTGGTGACCTAACCAAACTGAGTAATTTTGTTTTCATTCATAATTAGGTCAGTGGGGTCAAGTAGGTATGACTACGGTCACGACATTCAAATAGCTTTTGGGTGTAGGTGTTTTGGAGATTAATGCTCGTTAGCATTTTATTTGGTCACAAGGACCTTCCACTAAAAATGTTGTTCTTACAGAGTCGTTTGCTTAATATAAACCATTTCTTTCGCAGGATGCAATAAATATAGGTAGTGCAAAAGTGTAGAAGAATTATCATAAGGCAAAAGTAACGTTTCCAGTGTCGTATATAGCATGTCCATTGATGAAAATGATGCACCTGCCTGCAAGGACTAATAACATCTATGTTTAAGGGATACCCCTTTATTCTTCTCAGAGATGTGCCCAAACAGGCATTCAGTGTATTAAAGGTAACGGGGCCTTCTATGAGTGGGTAATTCTATGTGCTGAAGGCAAACATTGAAGCAGTTTTACTTAGGTAAAAATACCACACTCCAACAGGCCAAGTGCCTTTTGATGGTTTTCCCCGGAAACAAAAAATAAGAAGTAATGTTCCCTTGGCATAATTTTGGGCTTTTGCGCAGCCGAAGCCATAGGTGGAAGTTAGTTTTAAATAAATTTAAAACAAATGAAAGAAGAATATTTTATTAATAACATTTATGTAAATATTTTTGAATAATTTATATGCCTGATTCAGTAACCTAAACATTCATATCGGCATGTAGCTATGTCTTTATTAGTCTTCGTTGCCATTGTATGTTGCGAAGAAGTGAGGAGTTCTCTCAACGAGGATGGCCGCTAGGAAAGGCCGGTCAGCTACGAAGCTCGGGTCCGGCGTCACGTTCAGCATGGCAGAATACGTAGCGACTCCCATCGCTGGAATATAGTATAGACAATCATGGAGTATGGCATGCTTTTTCCTAAGTTCCATTGATACCAACAACCATACGACACTATAAACCACAAACAACTTACGTTGAAAGCCCAACTAAGGCACCAGCACAGGATAAACCACATCATGTCAGCAAGCAATTAAAGCATTCCTCAACCAACCAAGATTACTTAATCCGTGTGATGATGTGTCCTAGATTTTTGTAGTGTCGTGTAAATTTTGTTTAGGTACCTACGTAAAACTTCCCTTAGTACAAAGGATTTGTCTCGATTCTATAGAATTAAGCGAACTTATTTTTTCAACAGAGGGACTCAATGTACACTGCTCGCCGCGGCGCCAAGTTACAATTGGCGTCTTGCTCATTATTTAAGTCTGAATGGATTACAAAGGAATATTTATCAATAATACCGAGAGAGACCCTGTGTGTATTTAGGTGAATCTAGTCAGTCTAGTGTAGGGTTAACCATGCCAATCAAAACCAGAGGTAAGTTAAGAAAACTTTTAATTTTACATATATATTTGTGTATATAAATTGACACTCATAAAACGAGGTCGCGGTGATTATTACTGTTCGTCGCCATAATACGCAGCCATGAAATGAGGAACCCTTCCAACCACGATCGAGATCAAGAAGGGTCGGTCTGCGGTGAAGCGGGGGACGGGGAGCTCGTTCACCATCGCAGAACACATGACGATGCCAAATGCTGAAATATAATATTTTTATACGATGTGTCACGAGCTTTAAGAAGGGTCACCGTTCCACCAATCCCCGTAACCAACATGACAATACAGCTTTTTAAACGGATTAAATACAGTCGAACACAGACATCTAAGACAAACATAATGAGAAGGTTCCTCTTGCAGGAGAGATAACTAGGACTTTGTTCCCGACACCGTAATCTCGTAAGTTTTAAAAAGGGTTTGTCTTTATTATAAACAATGAATAAACATAATGTCAAAAATGTAAAGCAAAAACTGGTTGTGCATTAAAAGCATGTTTAACATTAGATAGGTATACCTGTAGAGGTAGGTAAACCTAACATTGCCCTAAGTCCTTGATCAGTACAACGCAAGGATACAAAACCCGTTAAAAGATTATAGTGTTTGACTTATCTTGCTGTAAGTAGGATAACAATGATTATAGCTGCAGTATGTATTTATTATTGAAGAGTGGTACAATAACGTGCAATTTACCATGCAGTTTAAAAAATCTCTTCACATTTTGTTGTGATATTACTGACTCAGCACATACCTCAGTCATATATCCCGGCGATTGTAGAATGTTGGATGTCTATATTGAAATTATTAGAAAAAATCATCTTATTGCCGTCGTCCATGATACTTGAGGTTGGTGCAACACGTTCTCTTTTTATATTCTGTCGTACCAACCGACTACCTTTTATCATCTATCTACTGAACTGGGGGTTTAGTATGAGTTTGCAATGCTATTATCGTTTTCGAAAACGATTGCTTTGTCTCCTTCAAACCTATCTACAAGTTTGGTGCATGTGAAAGAAACAACGCGATAGTTTTCGAAATCGACAAAAGTGTTTCGCCCAGAAGTGATATGTGGATAGAGAAAGTATCGAGGAGGATTTGTGAACGGATAATTATGCAAATACCTGACATTGAAACCGACGATTGAACACTTTCGGTAAAAGGTCAAGATGTGAACAACTCCGTTTGTGAGGAACGGAGGATTAGCCACGAAGCGTCACACCTAAACAACTTAACAGTGCAATACAATATTTACTATAAGCGGCCCTATATAAGTACTATAATTTTGATATTGCAGGCGTATTCATTGCTTGCTTTTTGTTGTCGAGCAAAACTTTACAACATGCATCTCATCTCATATATACTATCATCTATAACAATCAATGTTTAATAACAACACAATTCTATTAGTTGCATATTTGGAATTCAGCCGTTAATACATGAATAAGACTCTCATATATTCTGTTGCAATAAATTACGTTGCTATGGGCAGACACATTTATTAGTTTTTATCAAATATTATTTTTACTATACTGACTAGATCCCAAATTTGCATAGAAAAAATCCCATAAAACAAAACATGATGTGCAATGCTGAAACAAGTATTTCTACAATTGCAGGTAGTCTGCTAATTCCAGTCAAAACAAGGTCAATTGAAAAGCTTTCTATTGCGGGTAGTTTTACAGGAAAGTAATAACAGTTGTAATAAAAAAAAATAAACCCTTTTTTAAACAGGAGGCTTATTATATCGTGATGATCGGTATATCGTTTAAAGTGGCAGCTGCTATTGGTGATTCGTTTGAATGGACTAGCGTTGAGGAATAAAGTTGGATGGTGGCAACTGGTGTGTAGCGATGTTTAAGTATCATACTTTTAAGGCTGCTCTTTCGAAAAAAGCTTAAAAAAAGCATTCAGATGAAGCAACTTTTCGTCGGCAGTTACAGAGAAATTACATCTGAAAAAAATTGTTAGTAATCTACATGATATGAACCGTAATTTGGTTTGGCCACAATTTTTCCATCGGTATCACATAATAAGAAAAAAAAATGCCAAATCACCTCCAAATCATTGAGATGAAACCATTTTACTCCTTAATTTCTTATCAAAAGAGTATAAAAAAATATACTACTGCTTTGCAATACAAATAAAAATAATTTGGTTTTGTTACTTTTTACAAATATGTATTATTTTTATTACAATAAATTAAAAATGCGTCCGATTAAAGACTGCGTTTACATCACCCCCGCACTCGTCCACAAATTCAGTGCGGGGCGCATCGTGTTGCTAGGTGGACGTACGTCGCGTTGCGAGAGCTCAAGCACTACGAAATAATATCGTAAAATATTACTGCAAAAATTAATTTTGTAAATAGTGGAATAGCTTTTTAACCGACTTTAGAAAATGGAGGAGGTTCTCAATTCGTCTTGTACTTTTTTTTTTATGATGTTACTTCATTACTCGCAGATGGCTGGACCGATTTGGAATTTTTTTTTTTGTTTGAAAGAGTATACATTCTAGTTAGTTCCATTGTCGTCACGTTTGGATCTGATGATGGAATCATGGAGAAATCGAGGGAACTCTTCAAATATTATAGGCATACCTATAGCGTTTTGGATATTTCTTATAGTACCTTGTTTAGTTTCTCTCGAAAAGCACCATTTGAGGAAGTGGAACTGATGACGAAGACCCCAGATGGCCATCGAAACAACTCAATAATAAGTATTTCGTGGATTGCGATTAGATTACTTGAATATAGATGTTAAGCAATTTATGCTCGTCACAATGCATATGGTGAAGTAGAGCTGATAGTGATGTACCAGGAGAACTCCTCAAAAATTAACGGCTCTGCACCGGGAAAAGCAATATTTTGTAAAAGGTGATAAGTAGTTGACATTTTGGCTTTTGTAACTAGATAAATTACAAACCAACCCACTAAAAAGCGTGAAATAAAACTTATTATCAAAAAACAGAACCGACTTTCGATTCGTCAAAAAGTTTTATTTCTGATTCTTGTTTATAAGTTAAAGAGTATTCTATGTATCTATAAGTAGTGTTAGTGTTATAAACTCATAGTATTTCACAGTTTTAGTAGTGTTTAATTTTAGTTTGTAAAACATGGGAATAAGCAGAAACGAATGAAGAGAGGTCTAAAAAATATTACAAACAAAAGGGTATACATTTATTATCAAGGTAAGTTTAAAGTTTTATCTACATATTTCATTGTAAACTATCGCTTTACTTACCTCGCATAAATGTAGATAGCACAGAGTAAACGGACAGAGGGTAAGCTTCATACAACTGCGCTATGATAGGTACACTACTACAAGCAAGGCGCGTGTGTGCGCTTCGTCTGAGCGAGGCCTGGCTTGAGCCGATATGCACCGGTTTCTCTTCATACGGACGAAGCCGCCAGTTGAGATAGAGAGATAGAGTTAAGATAATGTACAAGAGAAAGAAGAAAACGACAGAGAGAAGGAAATAGAACTAAGGAAAGAAAAATAGATTGATGAGAAAAATGAAGAAAACGAGAACGAAGAAGGACGAAAAGAAAACATAGAACAAGATTTTATATGGCTATCAAAATTTCTAAAAATAAATATTATGTGAACACGGAGAAATAAATGAGGATGAAGAAGTTCAACCAACCAAAAGAATAAAAATACTTGGTGAAAGAAAGTTAAATTTCAGTGAATTTTAGTTATAATCTATTTGTTTATAAAAAATGTAACAAATAATATGACATACACCAGTAATAATTATACTACCTATCTACCTTACTCTAAGTTCCTACCTACATACCTACCTTACCTACCTACCTACCATTTTTCTCTTAATAGAAACCTTCCTCAGACTATAACGAATATTCGAAAAAAAAATCCGTATTGGTCCAGCCATTTCTGAGTTTTGCGCTTAGCAACACATTTAGCCATTAATTTTTATTTATATATAATTTAGTCAAAAAGATACATCAAGTTGTTTACCTCATGTTTCGAGCCAGGCTGATCTATAATAGAGGTATAGTTTCTACAGTACATACTCAAACTGCATCTATATCAATAGATAATAAATAAAAACAAAATTTGACCACTTTTCATGCGGTACAAATAAAAATGAATTTAACTTTCACGATGACTTGACCTTCTGTGATTTCGATACTCTGTGCCGAGACTAGGCGAAGCGACGACGCATGCTGGCGGCGCGGGCGCGGGCCGAGCGCGCCTCTCTTTTCTGTTGCATGCGGGTAGCGGAGAGCTGCGCGGAGTGGCGCGCGGAGAGGGGTCGTTAGCTCCGCCCAAATGGTCAAGGTTATTGGCATGAATACAAGCCTTAAGCATTTGGTGGTTCTAGCAAAGTTAGTGAGCTATCATGTTATTTGCTAGGGTCAATAGGACCATTATTTGATGAGACTTAATCGCAGTTATCAGATGATGTGCGCGTTTCAAATTATTCAACGATTTACGTGTGACTTCAGGTGAATTAAAAGAAGAAAAATTAAATGTAATAATTTAATAAAATTTTCACTTTGTAATGTCGTACAACACAATTGTGATAATACATTTCAGATCAGAGAAGTTAATATTATTATTTTATTATACACGGCGTTAATTATACCGTTAGGCATTTTTTGTTATTTTCTGTAGCTGCTATGTTTTTGAATGGGTTTTATTACATTTAGTAAAAAATATATATAATTGTAAGTGCGTTAAAAACGTTATTTTTTTCTTAACACCGTGTATACGTGTCAATATAATTGTGAACAAACTGAAATGCTGTCTATAGCGGATATTGCTAAAGCAAGTGATGTTTCCATTACAGTTGAATTACGGATCTATCCAATAGGGACACGAACGATACTTTAGATTTATATTCAGTTATAGACAGCATCGAGATTGATAGAACTGAGTGCTTTGGTGCCACAAACTGTCTAGGACGGAGTAAATTTCGCGCTGATACTCGTAGGGACGCATGCGTTAATTGTTGCCGCGATATGCTCCGATGAACAGCGGTGCGCGGCCGCTGCCGAAGAGGAAGTAGAGGAACGGTCGGTCGGCGTAGAACCGCGGCGACGGGGGCCGCGCGCAGCGGAGCATTATCACCATGCCTGTGCCACAGACACGACTATAGTTCATCGCGGCTGGGCGTACTGGCGGGCGGCCGGTAGCTAGCGAGCATGGCCACCCGTCTCCCCACACACACCAGATACAGCGCCGGCCGGTCCGCCTTGAACACTGTCGGCACGGAGCGCCGGCGACGCGCCACCGCCGCTGTGCACACCCCCACACCACACGGTCAAACAAGACAACACAACACAGCGCAACCGCCCCACATTTACATTCAACTCACAACACACAGCATTACTAACTAAATTTACACATTACTTAGTAGGTTTTAGACATATAGTATGGGACTGCCAAACTCGTATTGAAAACAACATGAGAATTTTTGTTTTGAGTGTTAGTAAGAAGTACAAACGTAAAAGGAAGCTAGTGGGAAGTAAATTAATATTATAGCAATCCAATGAAAGTAATTCTGTTTACTGTTGTCACCATGCAAGAATGGTCATTTCATACTGAAACTCATAAAAATTAGACCTTAAATTGCGTTTTTTGCCCAAAGTTTTTGTAAAGCACGATTATGTATTCGTTTGTAGGCTTCGATCAACAATTGTACTAGATTCCCGATAAGCGCTTCAAAGACGGCCCGAAAAATAGTTTTGTGGCCTTATTTCAAATTAATATGGTCCAAGCATAACCAATATTCACACGTCAACATGCCACAGTGCAAAATGCAGTTCAAAATCTGTATAAATAACCATCGTAATGCCAAGATTTCGGAAGGAATATCTTTTTTTCGGTAAGTTTATATTATTAAGTGTTTTTTCATAACATAAAAACAAATGAAATAGTAAGTATAATTCAATTAGCTATTATAGTTGTTTGATCAATGTTGGCTACAACGTACCAACTATTGAAACAAACATCATCTGTTCTTGAACAAGGGAATGCATGGAGTAGTGTTGATTTTTAAAATGTTATTTTTTTGTAGATTTCTTCGTGACTCATTTCGCTGTGCAGAATGGGCATCTATTGTCGCGAAAGAAAAAGGAGAAGAAATATACAACCCTTATAAATATTCGAGAATATGTTCGATTCATTTCGACACATTAAATATAACTGGAAACCACCGCAACCCCGTAAGGCAATAGCCATATCGGGCCGCGTCAATGCTGCTGACTGGTCTTTGAGACTATTAAACACCAAAAACACGTTTCTTGACTCCTTTTTTATTTACTTTATTTTTTATTACCTTTTTGTTGTAATAGCGGCAATATATAATAGTATCTACTACTTTTTAAAATCGTTCAAAAATATTTTCCACCGTATAAAACGAACCTTGGCATAAAAAATAATTTTGCAACTCTACATCTTGCTATACATATTGTGTTCTGCGCATTGAAATTTAATACCAAAAACGATGTCCAGTTCCACAATAGAGGCAGCACGAAATTGTAAACAAAATGGTTTCAAACTTATAACCCATAGACTTTAAATTTCATTTTAGAATAAATATTTTTGTACTGATGACTTTTTATTTTCAAGTGATATTTTAAATTTATTGCTTTTAACATTTCTCCGAAGAAAGGACTTAAATAAATATATTTTACAAGGGTAATTAAACTATGTTTTAGAACTAAGGTTTATAATAAAGTGAAGTTGTTAATATTATTAAACTTTTTTCTGAGAAATCTAGATGTTTATGTGTGTGCAAACGTGGCCACTTGAGCGACTTATTTTTGTTCCTGATCCTTAATCTAGTACTATAATTGATCGAAGTTTGTAGATTGCAATGACTAACGCAGAAATATAAATGACCTTGAGTATTTCTTAGAACAAGGAGTTATTTTTGCATACCTAAACCTTTTTTTAAGTAAACTGTCGTGTGTTGAGCTCCTTTCTCAATCGCCCTGATGGGTAAGTACCTACGGTGCAAACTTTATAGCAAGGTTTGCCAGCTTCTGTGTTCCCTACAACGAATGACCCGTCAGCCTTTAAAGCAACAGTGAACAGGCTTCTTCTGGGGCGGTCATTCCATCGTAGATCTCATCAATCGCTTACTATCAGGCGTAAACGAGGTAAAGAGCTAACTCATCCATATTAAAAAAAAAAGTCTAGTGACGATTAGAAAGGTAGCAGTCATTTGTCAACAAGGCTACGGCAGAGGTGGTTGGGACCTATCGTAGTATTTCTGTAATCTGAGGGAAGGCAAGCATGCCTGTAGTGTTTGGGTTTACTAGAATCGTCCTGATAGTTACTATTGATTGTAGTTCGTAAAAAGGGTATGACCAAAAATGTGAATATGCTAACGGGAGTTTATGATAAATAAATACTCTTTCTTACGCTCGAAGGAATATTCAAGACCATGGATTCATGTGTAGCTCTCAAAATGTAGAAAATAAGGATTATTTTTACACTTGAGACGGCAAAGTAAGTAATTATGTGTAATGTCTTTTCTGATTTAATAAATTTTGTTACAATAGTTTTACCCTAAATTTGAATAAATTATTAGATTTGTTCAATTGCTTTTTGGTGTTATCCCAAAACAATTTGATGAGAATGAATCGATAAAGGCTCATCTCAACAAATAATCTTTCTAGTCATATTTTGTACAACTGGGCTAAAAACAAACTTAATAGACTCGGAAAATTATTATCAGTCATGTTCATAAGTAATCTATCAATGATTGCCTCTTAACTTCTTTCAAACAATACGAAAAATGTGTAGTGTTATTATTAGACACACATTTTCCTGTTCTTATAAGGGAGACCGTATAAACTAATTTCTTCATTCCAAAAAGGATTATTCAGTATAAAATATTATCTCATCGTAACTTCAAAAATAATAAGTTATCTTGTGCCCTGCCCAGTTACTAATCAATCGTGGAAAGTCTGTTATCAACTTAATCATGTTATCACAGGCCGAAATTAAGTAATATTAATACGGATTCCATGTTAGTAATCAATGCGAAGATAAAGATATTGTGTACGATGTATTTTTATGAAGTATATGGAGGTTATGTCGCTTACCGGTAGCTGCCGCCGCCTCCGCGCCTTCCTCATTCACTTCAATGAAAGCCTTCTGCACTGCCTTAGAAACATACAGTGGTTCCTCCACGTTCAAAATTTTTGTCAAACCCGAATTTCCTTTGCTGAATATCGCGTTTATTCCGAGCTATAACAAAAAATTGAGCATTACAAAATACCCTGGGAGTTCAGCAGACTAGTCCAGAGAAAGCGATCCTCTGGATTCAGAATTTATTAGATATCATAACATTATAATTTAATTGAAACATAGAACGACTGTAAAAATGTCATACGAATAAAAAATATCACAAAACAATGTCATGTCTAATGCAATCTAGGTACTTCATATAATAGCCTAACCGAACTGTTGACAATGAAATTTGACCTTCATTAATCCCAGGCAAAAAAAATGTGGTATTCAATATTCTAAGTGCTATGTGACGCATCCCACTGCGCGGCTGTAGCATGTCTATCATCATTTAAATAAAACCAGATTGTGTTTGTTTGTACGCGCTATTTTCTGGAATTTCCAGTCGGATTTTGAACGTTTTTGCATTTTGATAGAGCAATATTTGAGGAACGTAATATGATACAATGTGGTGTAACATAAGTTTAAATTTCTATTTACTAACTCAATTTGTATTAATTGTGAGGTATTTATCTATGGACCATAGATGCTTGATAATAAATGATTGATTATTCAATAGCCTAATTAATGGCTGAGGTGTCGGAGTTATAATCGAGAAGTCACGGATTTATATAATTGCTGTGCCCCACGGTTTCACCCGCGTATAAACCTACTACTATTATTAACTCGATGATTTCTGAATATTAATGAATAGATGTTAAAATTTAAGTACATATACCTATCTAATTCGCACTGGATAGTGGATAGATAATCGCGAAGTATATATTTATAGTATTTCGGTATATACAATATTTTAGTCCTACTTTCTGGTATAAGTAAGTTTTTCTTTTCCCTGCGTCCGGATCTACATAGATAAAGCAACATATAATAGGCCATGTGAAAAAAAAATTGGCCAAGTGCGAGTCAGACTCGCCCATGAAGGGTTCCGAAGTAACTATAATAATATAATATAATATGTATATTTATTTGACAAAACCTTACAAATTTCGTAAAACTAGCTTATTTACATTTTTTACAACTATGCCAAATAACTTTGTTTTTCATAGTGTTTGTATGAATTACAAAGTTATATTTGCGGTTTTAGAAAATATGCTGTATCTCAAAAACTGTTGACTTGATCTCGTTCAAACCAGTTTTGGTTGAAAGTTTACATTAAGATCTACAGACATATATTTTTTTAGATTTTTCACTCCACTGAAATGGTTTAATGAATGATGACATTATTATAGAAGTTAGAGTGGGGGACACACATTTTACCACTTTGGAAACGTATATCTTTTAAACGATTAACCTTATGAAAAAGTGGCTTTAGAAACCTCAATGTCTATAGATACCACACACGCATAGGTTTAATGAAAAAAAAATATTTTCAGTTTCAGTTCCATTTATGGGGAGTCCCCCTTTATTTTAATTATTTTTTATTTTTTTTTCTTAAAATCGGAAAGCGGTTCACAGAATACATCTACCTACCAAGTTTCACATGTATAGTCCTAATAGTTTCAGAATAGGAAGTCTCTTAGCAAAGAAGTCGAAATGAAACCAAGTTTAGGTACACTATCAGTGCGGATCTATTGCGGAGTGGTAGAATAGGTACGCGAGTCATGCTCAACGCGGCGCATAATAATAATACTACAAAGTCATGCCTTATTTTTTAAATATTTTCTTAACATAATTTGCCTTATTGTGGATTATTTATAAAAGTTAGATATTATGTAGTACCGCGGACTTTTTTTTAGATCTTCATAAGCCCTACATTTTTGTAGTACATGATCTTTACGTACATCTCAGCATTTCGCCAGCGCACGCGATTATAGTAATTTACCGGCGTATTTTCTTCCGACTTACTTCACTAATACTCTTATTTTAGGAAAACCGAGAGCAGTAGCGTATTGCTAGATATGCCTATAGCCTTCCTTATGAAACTGCCTATCACAATCAGAAAGAATTTTTGAAATCCACCCAGTACTTTCGAAGATTAGCGCGTTCAAACAAACAAACCTGTCCGCTTTATAATATTACTAGTACTCACGCGGGGCTTCGCTCCCGTGGATTCTATCACGGTAAAAACATAACTCTCCTTTTTTGCAGTCGCGTAAAAAGTAGCCTTCCTCAAGCTTCAAGCTACTTCCATACCAAATTTCATCCAAATCCACCCAGTACTTTCGAAGATTAGCGCGTTCAAGCAAACAAACAAACAAACGAACTTTTCCGCTTTATAATATTAGTAAGTATAGATATAGTATAGAGAAATTCATTAAACCCTACTCATTACGCTATTGCCGTAAACCTACTCCAGGCACAAGCATATTTAGCTTAGTAGCAAAAATTCTACCCATATTGAAAGTTCACTTTAAAAAAATAGCATCGTACTACCTAAAGAACCAGGAAAAGGGAGAAATAAAATTAGTACGAAAGTAGTAACTATGTAAAAAATACATACCTTGGGCAGCACTTCAGTCAGATCGATTTCAGTTTCAATCTTGAACTTGGGGATGGAAACCTCTACTTTGGTTTTGTACATCTTGTCTACCTCCGATATGAGATCGAACCCAGACGCCAGTTTAGACAAAACACCTTCAAGTCCGTCGATTTCATTTGGTAATATGACGAGCATCGATGTCTCTCCGCCTTCATAACTCATTTCCAATAGCTGAAATAGAAAAATAAACCTGTACATATAAAAAATTGTTTTCAGTTATTTACAAGATACTAAAACTTTTTTTCTGTTAGTCTTTTCGTTTTTCTGTTTGTCCGGGCTAATATCTAGGACAGCTGAACCGATTTTAATGCGACGTTCAATGGTTGATAGAGGAAGTTATAGGGCAACATATAAACTTTATTCCGGAATTCCTACGGAATTTACGCTAGAAAAATCGCGCAGATAATATCGCCGTCCACGCAGGCACAACTAGTATAAAACACATATAATACTTATAATTCCTTTTACATCACGCATACTAAAATACGCTATTAATGTTATCATAATCTATACGTTTTCATAACGTTCGTGTATGTTAGTACTATTCGCAACAGAGTATGCGCGGAATCGATAAACATACATATAATTGAAGAATGTGAGTGTTTACGTTATCTTTTTTATTTTTAAAACCAGTATTTGTTATACTGGTTTTAAAACTGTGAATTAGTCTGACTATCGGAGCGTCGTCTAAATATATACCTGAGCCTGAAGGTCGGCGCTCTCACTATAGAAATATTCATCCTTTATATACATCATGGGAACATTCACTGAGGTGTCCACACTGAGGTAGAATGGTTGTTCCATCGTGTTAGAGGGATCAAACTGCGTCTTCCAGTTACCCTAGAATAGACATTATACATATTTATTCATTTCGGACCACAAGTCCATTGGGTTAACAAATGTACCTTAAAAACTAGTGTTAAAAATATTTTTACATGAAAATATCTCAGAAAAATAAAATATGGACTTTCTACCACTGCTTTTAGGATGCTACTTGCAATATCTCATATTATATGCATCAATAATGCTGTTTTTGCACGTGACTGTATGAAAATCATCCAATCAGTTTTGCCCCAACATCTCGGAGGCATTATAACATCAAGGCAGTTAGCATCCAAAAAACATTATTTTGGACACATTCACTGAATCGTCTAAAGAGACGAAAATCCTGCACCTGGATAGCCTACAATGAGTTACGAAGCACAAAGAGTCAATCCCAGTGGGGAATTGACTCTACATGACATTTAATATGGCAACACATTTGCTCATAGTCAATGAACTGATCACACGACAAGAATACAAAATAATAATTACACATACAGCGATCTTTTGGTGTAGTTGACCCATAGACCTCCCGTGTGCACTGACTAGGCACACATTAATTTTTATAGCGACGACGTGTGTTTGATGTTGTAACAAATTACATGATTAAGACTTACTTTGAAGTAAAGAGCGTTTATAAGAACCAGCCGAGTGTCACCACTCACACTGTCAGAGCTTAATAAATCCTTGATCTTGTTGTTGGTCTGGCTTTCAACCTGAAAACAGATTCCAGTAAGTTTAGTATCTTTTACCCTCATACATACTGTGAGTGAGAATATTACTAGAGAGTAATACTACCTACCCATTGGTTGATGACTTCAACAGCAGCGGCCCCAGTATTGAAGTCCAGCTTCTCAATGGCAGCATCAAAGACCTTAACTGCATCCTCTTTCAAGGAAGGTTCCAGGTCATAAGGACCCTCTTGTACATACACCCTATTGGCTACATTTAGTATGACACCCTTCAAAGACTTGAACTTGGATGAAATTTCAGTGAACGATGAACGAATCTGAAATAGATTATTAATAATCATTTAATGTTGAGCAAGAGAAATTTTCACAGTCAACAAAACACAGTCATCCTGTGTTCATGACAAATATGCCTGTGTTCATGACAAATATGTTTTTGACAGTTGTATGACTAATCAGGAGGTAGTTATTATTGGTCACCTTATCAGTTTAACTGTAATCAGAAACGGTCAACTAATAGGACAGTCACTATACAAATATGTGAGGAGCTCGTGGCTAAATAATAACAACTGTAAGGGTCTATTTCAAGGTTAAGCAACGCTTGCCAAGGTCGGTCTGTGAATAGACCATCTATACTCTATACTAATATTATAAAGACGTAAAGTTTTTAGATTCGTATGTAGGGGAAATCGGAACTAATCAAGTAATCATCCAATTCTAAAAAATATTTCTATGGTAGTACCTAAGCTACATTATTACAGTGTTATAGGCTATAAATTATTTCGAAATCCACACAGACGAGGTGGGCGAAGTGCTAGTCTATATTACTATTAGAAAGAGGAAAAATTTGTTCTGAATTTCGAAATGACTGGGTCCAATGAATGTTATAACTGCAAAATGAAGGGTTATGTTATTATCGTGATAAAAGTCCACGGGAGCGAAGCCCCGTACTACTGTTAGTATTAGTATATTTAGTAAAAACTTACAGAATCGTCATCAGGGATTCCAAGTGCTGTCAGCAGCTCAGTATGTGCCGGGTCAGAGGTGCCCAGCGTTAGCAGAGCCAAGACAAACTCGGCCGACAGAGGAGATGACACCACACTCTTGCCTTTTTCTAGTTCCTAAAGAATATTAAACAAATAGTGAGTTTGTGCATATTGGGCTTTATTACTTTCAAGTTATAATTTTAATTCTCAATGTATTTCATACAAATTGGCAAGTTGTTAGTCTAGAAAATGAATAAGCCAATTTTATAAAATGAAGGAAACTAATTGGAAAATATAGCCTTTTAATCCAAATAATACAAAAATATCTAGTTCCTTTTTTGTAAGACAATGTTGACAGTATAACCCTCTGCTTGACATCCCTTGTGGAAAATGTTTCCTCCAACAAACTTCCACTGCTTACAATCAGCAGCAAATCACAGCCAGAGCTTTTTTCCACTTTCTATAGAAAACTTAAAAAGGCCTCCCATAAGGCTGAACTATTTTCTAAAAAGTTCATAACTTTTTCTTTCAAAGTAAGTGTCAAGTGTATTTGTTTTGTAAAGTTTATTGAAAATTGGTTTATTCATATCAATGAACAAGGACATGCAAGTTTGTATGACCATAAAGAGAAAAATTCTTAAAATTACTTTAATAAAGGTGACAAAATGTGTATTAAACACTTTTTAATATAAATAATTAATCCAGCAAGAATTAAATGACTCAATAAATACAATTGCTATCAAGAAATCATCAGACATTAATCGGAATTTATCATTATCACATCAAAAAATCAAGTACTTCATGTGAAATTGATTAAATAATAGGTATTTAATCAATTTCAAGAACAAGATTGGATAAAGTGTCTTCTTTTAACACAAATAAGTATGCAATGTCTGTAAATAGACTTTTTAATAGACTATTTTCATTCTCCTATCAGATTATCAAGGATGTACAATCTTTAATGCTGCTTTGGGTTTATTTCTAGTTTGGATATTGGTAATTTTATGTTTTCATATTATGTATACATAGCTAGCTATGTAAATTAACACCATAAAATATAATCGGATGGACTTGTGGATTGGGATGATATCTATGGCACTCCGGATTTATACAGAGTAGTGGGAAAATATTGAATACCAAAGATTTTACAATAACTTACAAAATCTTTTTACTTATGTAGGGTATGCTGGGTGACTTTTTCAATTGAGGCCTTGTGGTTAAACACACATAATTCACAGCTACTTCGATCCATCTCATGTCACTATAATAATTTTATGTGTAGTGGATAACCATAAAACTATAAACCATAAAACTATACCTATTGGAGATACTCAAACAAATCGATGCCTCCCACGTAAGTTGTTGTAAACCACAAATAGCAATTTTACAGGAGAGTGTTTCAAAGATACTATTAGCAATAAAAACTGCATTTTTCAATTAATCTTTATACAATTCAATATGTGAATATAGTTAGTAATACTGAATTGTATAAAGATTAATTGAAAAATGCAGTTTTTATTGCTATTAGTAACTTTGAAACACTCTCCTGTAATATTGCAATTTATGGGTTGCAACAATGTACTTGGGAGGCATCGAAATAATGTTTACTTTGCTTTAGACAGTATGAAGGTAGGAAAAAAATCAATAAGTGTAATGAAAATAATACTTACAACACAGAATTTGGCCGAAAATTGGGCAATTGCAGAAGAAAGGGCCTTAGAATCCATGTTGTCACTGGTATTGGTTAAAGATGGGCGAAAAAGAACGTCACGACAAAAATAACGTTGTTATCTTGCTCCTCAAATGATTACTGTGACTGATCATGAAGGAACAACGTTCCAAAATAACAGTGGTGAAATAACACAGACACTACAATCACTACAGTGACACGAGACACTACAGTGACATGAGTCACGACCGTGACCGAGTCACGACATGGAACGAGTCACGACATGGAACGAGTCACGACATGGAACGATATCTAACGAACGATGTAATACGCGCAATCGGGCATTTTCGGATAACCCACGAGTGAATATAGTGAGATAGCGAATGATTCCGTATTTCTGGCTCGTTCCCTCGCACCTTGAATACTAATTTGCTCAAAATAATAAAATTAAATTCTTATGTTTATATTATAAAAATAAGATTTTTGTACTTGAGCATATCACTACGCAAAAAAATATTATAGCCCTTTTTATATTCTGAAATGTGAACTTGTTGGTATTTGAACCAATAGTAAACACTTGTGTACAACATGCTTTTAAAAATATATCTGGCTACGTTTCGAAAAAACATTTTGGAAAAAAAAAAGTAAATATAAATGTTAAATAAATACGTATCATAGTTATTCAAAAGAATTTCCGACATTCATAAGCCTGTAAAACTGTGACTGTCGTTCCTGTTACAAAAATCCAAGGCAAAAATCACAGTGAAGGTTGTTGGGATCAAATACCTATCTACGGAATCATATTTCGTAACGTGAGTGACCGCAGTGACAAAGTCACGTTGATTTGTCACTGTGACTTTTAAGGAACAGGAACGACAGTGACAGTCACAAAAAAGTAACGGTTTCGCCCACCGCTAGTATTGGTAGGTGTTAACGCGGGAAGTAACAAAACTGAAACAATACAAATATAAGTCTGTTGTAACGTTAAGAGCTTGTGCTGGCGACGACCGCAAACAAACACTACCCGAAAGTTTATGACATCACTTGCCGGCGGCGCCGATTCGCCGGGCAGTAGCCTTGCGACGCCTCACGACTCACCATCGTCGAGTGAATCACGCTGATGGAAGGGGGAGGGGGATACCACGCCTCATTTAAGGCAAAACGTTTTCAAGGCTATTTATAGCTACACACTAATCAGGCTACTGTGGATTCAGCAATTATAAGTAAAATAATCTACGACTCACATAAAGTACACAGTAGATTCCACATGGATAGCTATGAAAACTGACAATATCTAGAAAACAACATATTTCTTAACAAAAATACTTTTTAAAGATAACCACTGTCCAATCCAACGTGATTATTTTATCTTATCTACAAATGCATTCTCGGAGTGCGTAAAGTAATTCATCAAATCGTTCACATTATGTGCGAAATAGTATCTTTTTTCAGATTTACTTAAAAAGACGTTTATAGCGTTATAATATGAATGGGTTTCACTAAGATTTTAGTCGGTACTTATCCAATGTTTTTGTTCAGCAATGTTTACTTTTACAACTTTACAACTTACAAGTAATGTCATTTTTAGACATGGGCGTTATTTAACGTAACCGGTTTAAGTAACTGCTTACGAGGCTGATAATCGCGTAACTAATTTCGTGGATAAAAATATAACGATTATTTACGTAACAAGTTGACACTCAAAGATCGGCGCGTAAGCGTAGGTAACATTTAGTCGTAGGCGTTTAGACAAGGATCCGTTTTTAAGGACCGTTTTATGTTCTGCGACGGTGAAACCGTTTTTACTTCGTGGGCAAACCAGTCTTCGTTTAACAAACCAGTCTTCGTTTCACAAACCAGTCTTCGTTTTACAAAACAGTCTTCGTTTCACAAACCAGTCTTCGAATTGCTTGATACTCGTCGCGACGTCGGTCCGTTTCGTTTCGCACAAACAGTTATTTCAATGAAAAGTGAACTTTTTACCAATATGATACAGTCGATATTTAATAACCACTTGTCAGCGCTATCGTTCCTGACGAAACGGTCAAACTCGTAAAGCTTATGTTTCGTTGACTTAAGGTACAAAATCGCCTTGCATAATGAATTAGAATAATTCCTGGAATTCGAATCAGTGAGAACGCGTGTTCGTTTACATTTTTTTGGTCAGTTCATCAGTTGTAATCTTGCACTCTCAAACTGCAAACGGTAAATATTTTTTTTTACAAGTGAATTGTAAAAATTCAAGTGAACATAATATTTCATAACCTAACTACTTATATTAAATATAATAATTTAAAACCCATCGCAATGTCTTCATCGCGAAAATACACAAGAGTTTTTGCTCGCATTTCGATAAAGACAGTTAATATAAAAAAGCTAAATGCCATTTATGCCACGAAAAATAAAGCTAAAAATCATAATGTTGTCTGAATAAACGTATTATTCAGTAAACCGTTTCATACATTTGCAACTTGAAACCGTTTGTATGTACTTTGTACGTTACAAGAAACTGCAACTACTTCACTCGACGATAGTTCCGTCTATCGAGCCGTTTTCAAACCAGTTCCAACGACGACCGTTTTCTGCAACCCTTTCCGTCGTCGGAAAAACGGTTGCGTTTCGTCCGCCAAAAATTCGATTACGACCCACAACTAGTAACGTTCATACGTTCCAGCGTTCAACACAGTATGTTCAACAGAAATGATTATAGATAAATACGTAACGATACGACTCGCGCAACGAAAGTCCCTTTGGGATAGACATGGCTTATATCTTGCGTGTAAAGAGAGACGGCAATATAGTATTCGGTGTGTCTTGTTTCATTTGTAAATGTCTAAGCGAATTTATACGTAATACGAATTAAAGTAAATTAAAGTTCAATATGATACTGTTGTTTTTTTTTCCGAAGAAATTGCGACCTTGACCGTGTTTCTATTTTTTTTAATAATGTTAATTATTTAATTAAACTAGTAACAATCCCGCCATAAATTACAAATATACTAAACCTAGAATTAAAATAAAAAAGAAACAAGTTTAGGCGTCAAAGTACTCCTCCTCATCGCTGTCGTCCGGAAACGTACCCCGAAGACTGGCAGCATTGCCACGTTGTATTGCAATGCTTATTCTTTGGACAAAGAATAAGCCGGCCCTCCGGTCACGCAAGGAATCGATCAGCCGGTGCCACACAGGCGAAAAATCAATAAAAGTCGGACAACACCTAAACATTAATTATTTTTCTACAAAATAGCCTCATAAGGATTGGTATGTGATAAAAAACGCATATTGTGATTTTTGGACATTTTTATTATACATCATCAGTAATATTTGGTTTATCCAATAGATTTAAAACGTCTGGGCACATAGAAACAGATTATTTTGTGATTAGTTTCCTTAGTCCTGTTATAAATGGATCGGAAGACACCATAAGTCTTTTAAAAGTTTCTTCCATGGCTAATTTTCTTGAAAACCGCTCTCTGTACTTTCGCACATCTTTGTTTTGACTTTCTTGTGCATCTTCGCTTATTAACCCTATGGCTATTTCAGAATTCTCTATTATATTTGATCCATGGATAAGTATCCTTGTGAAGTGTTGTTGACATACAATACCATGGGTAATTCATCACAAAAAAAGAAGCTGTTTTGGTGCAAAACGCCTTGAATTTGACCGCATTGGTTTTGTAACCACTAGACATTACTTTTAAAATGGTATGCAGTCGATTTATGAGCCGATGATTAACACCTGTTATTTCAGCAACTTCTTCTGCATGCTGAAGAGGAGCTTTAGCATTCGTTTCGGTGCAAAATAATACCTTCAGGATAACACCTTTTTTTTGCTTCAGTTATAGTCTCATAATTAGGATACAGTTCATCTCCATTGCTGAAGATTGTAAAGTGTTGTACTGAAATTTAGACAATTGTGCTTCAATCACCAACGATAACGCTTTGTCTGACGAAAGGCTCGCGTGTATTTTGGGAACGCTAAAACTGCTACTGGCACCAGCCACTGTAACTTGCTTGATGATCTTTGATGTTTGGATATCACCACGTGCATGATATTCTACCTGGGCTGCAAAAGCCAGTTCTTCAGGTTCTAATTGTTTCCGAACATCTTCTGTCTTTCTACGTTTTGTGCGTTCGGTACATTCTTCAGAGCTCTTATAAGGTCGGCCACCAAGGCTGCGACTTATCTTTCGAGTATGAATCGAAACAGGAAATGTAATGTAGGTATCGAACCAGTCTTTGTTGGCGTTAACACACCGAGAAAAAAGTATGTGTGATTGAAGAAGTTTTCTCTTATAATCATTCACCAATCTTCTTAGGGGTCCCTAAGAAGATTGGTGAATGATTTGTTTATTTAATAATGATCCCTTTATTTCATTTTTAAGTTCATTCACTTGCAGAGCACGTTGTACTTTTTTTCCAGATAAGATATTTTATCTTGCTCCTTTTTCGAAGTTTCCTCCCTATAGTAGGCAATTAGAGTCTTTATTCTAAAGCTCACTTCCTCGTCAGTTGATCCTAAATCAATATCAAACTAATATTTAGTACCAATTAAGTAACCGATTCCGGGCAAGACATTGTTTTGTTTTACGTAGAATTCGTCCAATACAGAAGTGGTCAACTAAAAAAACAATTTTGTTAAAGCGTCGCTTATGGTCGCATAAAACTATGATTGCATATTGAAAAACAAAGTCCATGCTCTCTAAAAATACTAATATCAAAGCCCGATCTCTCGGAAAGTTACACTTTACCCTTTTGTGAAGTTTAAAAATATGCAAAACAATACAATATCACAGTCATTATTATTTTTAATATAAAATATCAAGCATTACTATCAAAAGTAGATATTAAAAAGTAGTTTATTACCTCCTGGAAGTGAATCCATCGAAAAACCAAAGATGTTCACGAAGAAAATTATAGGATCGTAATAATTAAAAGTAACACTTTCACTCTTAAACACATCCGCTGTTGATCAAGTCGAACTTTGGAGTGAGACCCAGGCGCGTAGATGACAAAAGGTTCGCGTGGCGTGCGCAGGTAGCGTGTATTGTTTATCTGACTTGTTGGTAAACCAGGTTTTTATTTGTTTGGAGTAATTTTATTTTTTTTGGTTTTGTCCGACTTTTATTGATTTTTCGCCTGTGTGCGGTGGGATAATTCCTTATAAAGGAGACGCGCACTCGGGCCCCATGACCTAAGCGTTTCGACCCCAAACGGCACGAAACTGTAATTACTAGAAAGGTTACAGTATTTGCGTCGTTTGAGGGCCTCTGCAGTCGCGGCTGCTGCACCAGCACAGCTCGCCGTACTTGGAATATGAGATGGCGCAAGAGTGTCGACACAAGTTGCGTCCCACACTAGAGGCCTACCCATCTTCCAAGGCACCAACGTCATACCATCTGGTCTCTTCCCATCGTCACGTACTAAGCCGCTTGGTTCTAATATCGCAGGTGTACTGGCGGTGGCAAGAGCTCGACGAATAATGTCATTAATGCTGGCGTGCCGAGCTATGCGCCCTGCACTCTTGTAACAGGACAGACCATGGTGCCCGAGGCTGTCAACAGCTGTACCGCAGTGACACCGATGTGGAGAAACACAAGGTACGCCTAAACGTAAACAAGTAGCGACCCTGAACGATGCGTCATCCATCATTGTGCCAATGGTGGATGACGGGAGTGCTTGGAGCCATAGACCCGACTCCCATTCTCCCACACCCAACAGACGAGCTCGCTCAGCAGTATTCGAAGACGTATTAATTAAGTTATTCCGTAAAATACTGCAGAGCGGCGCGTCCCATAGTTTTTGGGAAGACAGGTTGTCGGGCAAATCCGTGTTGGGACAAGTCATCTTCCAAGCGTTCAAAGCATCGGACAAACACGGTATGTACATCAAAATTAACCAGTGAGTGAGATAAAATTTTCCTGGTCAAAGAATCCGCACCGTAGACCGAGGAGAGAAAGGCTGGTAAACTGATACTTGAAATTTTGCGGACGCCGAGACCACCCATGCGAATGGGAAGTGTGGCTTGCTGCCACGTTCGGTCATCCAAGGCCACATTTAAAATGGAAGATAGTGTGTTTCTTATAATTTGGTCAACTTTTTCCAAAAGTTGGGGGTATTTCCAAAGATGAGAAGAGCGAAGGCTATATGTTAATTTATATAATGAATACATGCTAACTTTGAAAAGTCTTTCCGAAACATCACTAAAATTTTGGATAGAATTTAAATAGAAATTTTAGGCAGTTACGTAACAAGTGCAACGGATGATTGACTAAGGTTATTGTCTCGAATTTGTTAACTGTGCTCTTAAAAACTTTTTTCAGTGTATTGTTTTGTTTGTAAATAAACATTTCAGTACTGTAAATAAAGAATAATCAATCATTTGATATAAGTTTAGTTTGATATATTTTATTAAGTTACTTTTTTGTGAATTGTGTGAATCATAAAATTAAGTTGGTTGGTAATTACAACGTAATACCTAAAATTTAAAATGAAATTTTGCAGCCACTTAGGAGTGGCTCCTGGAAAAGTATGAAGGGAAGTTCAATTGATAAAATTATATGTTTACCTACTTTAATTACACGCGCATAACCATAGCATAGATATATTACTATAATACCCTATAACTTATTCATAATCATAACATAAACATAATACAAAACTAAATAACACACCTATAACTATAAGCCGATACATTTCCGTAATCATAACGCAAAACTAATACTTAGATACAAGAGTAACTAGTTACAAAAATAATCGTTTTTAAAACTAGTTACTCATATCCATGAAACTACGTATAACCGATTACGCCTAAAACACGTTACGACTCACGTGATCACGTCTAGTCATTTTGCTAATAACAATCAATGTACCAAGGAACTTGTAGTTAGTAGGTATAAGATCCTTGCAATGTACTCTGTGGCTTGTCTGCTCTTGTCTGTGGCCAAGGCTAATATAGAAGATCCTTGGGCTAATAACAGCAAATATGTCACTGTCAATCAATTGTCAGAAAATGTTTGAGTTTTGTCCTCAGACTAAGGAAAAAAGAATAGACATGAAATACCTACGAAAAAAGCGTGCATACCTATTGTGAGTCTGGCACAAAAATGGCGGCTTGCCGTAGAGCTGCGCGCATTATAACATCGATAGTTGAATTGCACGGTGCTTACAGAATTCAAAATTGTCGAAAATGAGTTTAACGTTTAAGAAATTCATGGCCCTTTGCTGTAAGTTTTTACTATTTTTAACTAATTTCCCTATGAGTCTTATTTCGTTTCGCAAGGATTAAAAAAATAGGCCCCCAATCCAGATGCACACGTTTTTTTAGCTTTCTTCAGTTTTATCTACGTGGTGAGCTATAAAAACGCACACGCTCGAAGAGTGTCACTTTACATGGCAGGCAGGGCACGTGGATACTGAATAGATGCTACTGCAATTAAATTAACTATCTGTATTCTGTACTTGTACAGGTATGTTCATAATAAAACAAATTTTACTATGGTGTGGTATGTCTATCCCATTTATTCCCAGTTGCCACCGCGGCGATCACGAATAAAAAACTGTAGCCTTATGATCGCTGTGTTCATTGCTCGCTTTTTCCTGTGAGCGTAGTATGCGACCGAAATTGCGGCCAGAACAACTGTGGCGACCACGCTCAACATAGTGGGTGCGAGTAAAAAACCTCCTACGCACAGTGCCGCCGGCTGGGGAGGACGCCGCGCGTGGCTCAGGGTTACTTAGCGCTTGGAATTAAGATTGAGTTTCGTGCGGACTTCTAGTTTCTGCGACTTGTGCCGGGGCATATGTGTAGGAGCCTTATTAGAGTATCACTATTACTGATTAGCATACCACGACTGCAGTACCTGTACCTAAGGTCTATAATTACCAATGAAAAGAATAAATAAATACAAAATACGGTTTGTTTTCATCGTTTGTCAGACTATACTTATTTTTATTAACTAATAATATAACTTAACATTATTTTTTTTATTTAAGTACTACTACATGGCTCGATCATACATAATAAAACAAAAATTATCATTTTACACAGATTTATTGAAAACTATAAAAGCCGTTTATCCCAGTCATACTTAAGTTCTAAAATACAAATATGTATACACAATAATCAAATAAGAGCACGTTGCGCAAATTTTATACAAATATACACATTAATAAAACATGAGCATGTTGAACAAACAAAAAACAAAAAAAAAAATACAAACCACACAATCCTTACTTATTAATATTATTATAAGTGCGAAAGTTTGTTTGTATGGATGGATATTTGTTACTCAATCACGGCTGAACGGATTTTTATGAAATTTGGCACAGATGTAGATTATATTCTGGATTTTCTTACTCTGTCTTCTCACTTTTTCATTTAATGTTTTAATTTTTTTTCTTCCATGATATTTACATTTTGATTTTAATTTTTGAATAATTTCAAGCGCTTTATCCTGAAACAAAAAAAACGAATTAACTTCTAGTTTTCTGCAACTTCGTTCAAGTTTTTGCCGTAAATTAATTTGAAATTACCAGTTACGCCGCCCACAGTACATACAGTAACATATTATAGAATAGAACACTTACATCTGCATAGCTAGAAGTGCTGCAGACAGGCTCCTCTTCCAGTGTTTTGTGAGAAAAAAATGTTGTGCCTCACATTCATTAAATTGGGCTGGTAACTGTAAAGAAATAATAACAATTTTTTATATTGAGTGAGTTTGTATTTAAAAGTCAAGATAGCATGGTAATTACCATAAGGAACATAATTATTATGAAATATTACACTTACATCTGCATTGTTAGAAGTGCTGCAAACAGGTTTCTCTTCCAACACCCTGCGAGGAACAGATCGTTGTTCCTCACACTCGTCAAATTGTGCTGGTAACTATACAAAGAATAACCATAAATGTTTAATAATATTTACATTGCGAATTTAATCACTAACTCACGCTCACATTTGTTTAGCTTGCATTTTAACATAGACACAACATTTTATAACCTGATATATGTATGTATCATTTTCAAAAATTAATCATTATCCATCTTCTTTTGCTATGACTATATCAGGAGTAAAAATAGTGCAGGTATATGTGTCTTAATCTGTGTGAGGAGGTGGATAATTAAAATCATATAACTTATATTAGGTTTTGATCAGCGGCGTGCACAGGTTTATGGCACTGGGTATGCGGCGGAGTACTCGGTCACAAAAACTTTTTCTTTTATAGATTTTAAGCATAGCCGCAGCCACGCGACGTATCTCTAAGTCGGAAACCATGCCAACAGAACAAGTCTTAGATGTACTACTATTCATGTACATCTTCTACGGCAACGCAGACAAAACGGCGATCGATCGTCACGGCGGAAGAAATTCTAATACGTAAAATAATAAGCTAAGATATTACTACTCACCTAGTCAGCTTCAATTTTCACATATTCAAGGTTCCGGTTACTATATCCCGATGTAAACGCAAGATTTCGGCCACCTCAAATATCTTATCCAAGTGAGTGATAGTTACAGAACACGTCACTTGGAAGATATCCGATGTGGCCTTTAAAAAGGCCGATTTTCATGTGATTCGCAAATATATAAATAAACTTAATAATAAAACAACAGGTTAGTAAAAAAAAAACATACTACTCATTCATTTATAAATTAAATCTATGCGCCTATCCTTTTTTAAATATGATTTTAGGATATCGTCATAGAAAGTTGGATTGCGTTTTAATTCTATCATTAATGCCTTTTCTATAGAAATCATGGAAAGCTCTGTGAGTCTCTGTTGATTTTGTGTGTTTCTCAAATATGTGTGGATACGTTTTAAACACGAAAATGAACGCTCTGCCGATGCGCTGCTTGCTGGGATAGTCACAATGAATTTCGCTAATCGTAACACTTCAGAAAAAACTTTATTTAAATTGTCCTTATACAAATTTTGAATAATACTAAATACACAACTATTTGCAAATTGAGGTGATCTATAAATACAGCGCAATTCATTTTTCAATTTATCGAAATTAAAATTTGCCTGATAATTATTAGTGAACTCTCTAATTTCATTTTCAGGGAAACGTTCACTATATTTTTTAAAATTCTCACAAGAAAGTAGCTCAATAAACTTTAAATCTTTAATGTTTTTATAGCGATTTCTTAATTCACTGACTACATTATCAATTATTTCAACAAAAATTCGCCGATAATGTATTTTTACATCATCGACATTGCGCTTTCTTTTAGGTGGTCCGGTAATGTGAACGGCGGCATCATAAAAGATCTCGAACTTCTCTCTGAAACGTTCTAAAAATGACTCTAACTCTTTTATCTTTGTTACACAATACGCGATGTCACTAGTTTTTTTTTGCAAAATATCATACAGAATATCCGTTTCTGCAAAAATATCTGCGAAAGATTTTAAAAGAAAATTAAATTCAAATTCTTTCATAATAAATAAAAAAACTTTTTTGCAAAAAATAAAACCGACTTCCATATCAAAACACTACAAAGCCAAAAATAATTTTAATTTCGGAAGGCGGTGTGAAAAAAGAAAGAAAATACAAAAAACTTTTTTGCAAAAAATAAAACCGACTTCCATATCAAAACACTACAAAGCCAAAAATAATTTTAATTTCGGTAGTCGGTGTTATTGGTTTTGTATTTTCTTTTTTTTTTCACACCGCCTTCCGAAATTAAAATTATTTTTGGCTTTGTAGTGTTTTGATATGGAAGTCGGTTTTATTTTTTGCAAAAAAGTTTTTATTTTCGCGCTTTTTAGTGGGTCAGTGAATTTTCCAAATCGATTCGTAAATGACGGAGTTATGCGCGAACAAAAAACGCAATGCAGAGTAAACGAAAAGATCATCAAGGTAAATTATTTTTTTCAACTCTTTTTGATTTTTCAGAAACGGCTCGTCCGATTTCGATAAAATTTTCATGGGACCATTTGGGAAGTATACCCTTTCCAACAAAAAAAGAATTTTTGAAATCGGTTGGCAAGCGACGGAGTTATGCGTGGACAAACATAAAAAAAAAAAAAAAAAAAAAAAAAAAAAAAATACAAACATCCGAATTGAGAACCTCCTCCTTTTTTAGAAGTCGGTTAAAAATGAACTGACTTGTGTCAGTGTTTCACCATCCCAGTCTTGTGTATTTTCGTTCATATTTTCAAACAATTCTAGGAGGTGGGTGGACTCATTATTAATTACATTAACCGTGCGCGAGTGATATGTCCACCTTGTTTCCGCGACACGAGGCAGCTTTTTCATATCGGCAAAGTTGTTGTAATGGGCCATTCGCTTTGTACTGGTGTGAAAAAAAGCCGCGATTGATTTTATAATACTAAAAAAGCGTTTTGTTTCAGCAACTCGTTCGAACGATTTCGATAAAACTAAATTTAATATATGTGCTGAACACCAAACGTACATAGCTTGTGGACATTTTTGTCTCACCAAGGCCTGCACGCCATTAATTTGTGAGGATAAAACTGCTGCCCCATCGTAAGTTTGTGCAACTAATTTGGATACACAATCGAACTCTTCTAAAATTTCCAAAATTATAGAACTCAAGGTTACAGCGGTCCGATCCGCGCTGACATCAATATATTTGATAAATCGATCTACTACTTCAGAATCACGAAAATATCTCAAAACTAATACTAATTGTTCACGGCCGCTAACATCAGGGGTCTCATCTACCATGACGGCGACGAAATCGGACTGTTTAATTTCGGCTTTAACGCGATCGATCATCACAGATGCAACGCTCGAGATCAAATCATTCTGCGTACGGTTCGACATGCCCGTGAATGAGGTACTTGCACTCTGTAAATGGGTTTCTAAAACTCCATCATACTTGGCTAATAAATCTACTATTTCTAAATAATTACCCCTATTCAACGACGATACTGACTCGTCGTGACCGCGAAAAGCTAATTCTTGTTTTCCCAGAAAGCAAACAACATCGATGAGCCTTTGAAAAATGTTTCTATTGCGATCGACTTTAGCATTATGCCTCTCAATATCTAATCGTAACTGACTGTTGATACTTATTTCAATACGAGATTTACCAAAAGTATTTAATTTTAAGCAGGCCTCCATATGTTTTTCTGTATGGTCATGCTTCTTTGCCGCGGTATAAAAATTATTTAAATCTGAATATCCCGAATCAGTCCACACTGTACTAGAATTACTAAACAATATGCAAGGAAAACAATATAATTTAATCGTGTGTATACAACCACACAGCCAGTCATACGTTTCATAACTTTTAACATGAAACTTTCGAGTTACTTTCCCTTTTTGCTGGTTTAATTGTTGTAACTCGGGTACACACCTACCTTTAGAGACAATATGAATATTTCATTGAATGATAATTGTGAGAACTTGTTATTTTTAATTTTTAATAAACACACATTTTCAACACAGACCTCACAATCAAATAACATTTTTAAAAAAATCAACAAACGCACTACCTAGTAAAAGCAAATCACTACAATACAATTATTATAGAAACTCAGTAATAAACTGTTAAATGTAATGTACACACTTTCAAATGTTAAAATGAAAAATCTTTTAAGAAAACTATAAATATACTGGCGTAAACAAAATAGTAAACAATGCTCATCACATGAAAAAGCAATATGGCTCGCAGGCCCCGCGAACACAAAACCAGTGTTGCCAACAACGCGGGGGTCAATGTCGCCCGTTTTTCACAGCTTAAGTAGCCTAATATAGCCGAATTTCAGTCAGTGGTAGGTAGCCTAATTATGTAGCTTAAAATATCAGTAAAAATGTAGTTTAAATCAATTTATTTTTACATACTTTACTTGATTTAAATACTGGTATTTTTTTTATCCACTCATCGCGCATAATGAATGCGCCAATAATTTTTCGTTAAACAAATACTTTGACACAAATGCTGTAGGTACGAAGCGAAATGAAAATGATAAATATTTAAATAATAACTGAAATTGGCCCGAACTATTCACTCAGTTTAATAAGATAATTGCGTTTACACTATTTTTTTTTAAGTTATTGTTGATTGGCTTGCGTTTGATCACAATTTCAACTGATGTTAAGTGATGATGTGGACGAAGACGAAGCATGCTTGCCTAGAAGTAACCTATTAACTCTTACTCTTAGCTATAACCTGGGAGTGTTCCGTACGAGTTATGAGGACACTATCAACCTCGTACAATTATGTACGAGATTTTAATAATATGGCCATACGAACATTTTGCATCACCATTTTATAATAGTAAAGTCATTTTAATAAAGACAGAGATAAGAAACCGGCTAACTGTGGAAACAGTGAACGGCACACTTCTTGCTGCAGAGAGTGCAAAAGGAAACTGTGTCAATTTTGAACCCACAAAAGGAGTGTATAGCCGCATGACAACAGATAAAATATACGGCAGAAAAAACGATGACAGTGAGGGTGTTCCTGACTAATATTTGGAGAGATGTAAACTAAGTTACCTTGCAAATTTTCATAATAATTTAGTAATAGTAGTAGTAATACATTTAGTTTTTTTATTTTTATTTTTATTGATTGATTAATAATAAAGATTTTTTGGAAATACAACACAAAGTGATGTTTTATTTAATAGGAAACTTGCAATAGTTTATTTCGAGTAAAAAGTCCTAAATCCAGAAATTCAATATGCCTTAATTTTGGTTTTAGCACGTTTTGCATGCATAATACCTAAATGTACGAGGTTTGAAATTCAAAATACGAGATTTTTAGCTGCATGTGTACGAGGGATTTTCTTTTGCGGTTGGCAACCCTGCTGCCAGTGTTGTTTAGGTTATGCCGTCTCAGTGGTGTAGTTGCTGAAAAGTATAAGCTCAAGTGCAACTAAAAATATATGTCACTAATATGAAGAAAGGGTACTTTTGTATTGTACCCCCTGACTTTAAAAAAAAAACAAAAAAAGTTGATATCATACTACTACAAAATGACAATGAATATACATTTAACAACATTACTAACAAGTGTATCTTCCTTTTGGAAGCAAAATATATATATATCCAATATTAAAGCGCAGTGCATCATTAAATAATGTCTAAAATTGTGTTTTTTATGAGAATAAATCAGTGATTCCTATTATTATTGTATTTATTAATCCAAATTCCTTAATAGTTAAACGTTAAAAGTTAGAAAACAGTAATAAAACAAGACGGCTGATTTCTTTCTTTTATTATTGGTATGCAATATAAATTACCAAAAAATAATAACACTTATTTATAAAGTATTGATATCATGTATGTATGACTATTTGTTTGAAATCATTATAACAAAGCTGCTCAACAGATTTTGTCTAATTTCTATTTTTATAAGCAAGTCCTGTAAATTAATAAGTGCACAGGCTATAACAATCACATTATCAAGTATTCTTAGAAAATGAAACAGTAATCTCTTTAGTCAAAATTTTTCTTGTCCGTATCGCCTTTGATCTATAATTAACTTTTTCTTTTAAATGAAATTGGTACCCTTTTCACTGGTGACAATAGGATCTGTTCATGTGCTTTTATTTTGTGTTGACTGTGATTCTGAAAATAAATAAAATTATAAATACAAACAAACGCACAGTTCACTTTTCAGTTACCTATTTTTATCCTTAGTTATGTCTACATACCTGTTGTCATTAAAACTACTTCTTGCACAGGTGTTGTAGTCGGTTGGGTGCTAGACGGGCTGGGTTCACTTAACACTTCCTGCATCAGTGTGTCTTGGCACTCTTGAATGAGTTGGGTTCTTTGTTTTTAAACAAATACATGTCTAGAAGTACTAGCATCACTCATCCTTTTTCTGCGGTCTTCCTGGCAATAAAATTTTGTAGGCACCATGATTATGCTCTTGCTTAAAGTTGCTTAATCCCATATTATATTGATAGCCATATCTTTTTCAATCTGAAATATTTTTAAATGTTATTTTAAAGCCATAAATGTTGATGTATTTAGTGGTAATAAATATAATTGAATATTGAAATATTTGTGGCTATTCAGGTATAATACAAAAAAAACATCTCAGTTATCTAACCTTAAAACAGAAGAATAACTATATTGTAAAAATGTTTTAAGTTAGTAATAATAACATGTTTACTTACATCAAAATGAGCCTGACAGACGAAAATTACCGAACTATCCTTTATTTCTTTAGTATTTCTGCGTGCAAGTTGTAAATACTTATTACGAACTTTAACATTTTTTGGAACGGTTATAAATAGCTTCTCCGGCATCTTTATCGTTGTATTTGTGCACCGTGGTACTGCACACCATTTATAACTCATTTTTTCCAGTAAATTACAGCCAGAAACTTTATTAAACTACATAAAACTCTCAATTTGACTTGCTCCCCAATATTTATATACAAACGTGAAACGTGTGACATCACTCCGTCATATTGTTCGTCCAACAAGCGTTTTGACAGCTTATATAATCACTATATTTTGTAATGCTTTATTTTTTAAACAAAATATTTATAAAATATGAAAATAAATATTATTTGTAGGGTCCTTATACGCCAATAAATAATATGAGACGGTTTTTAGAAACCATTCAAATAGCCTCTTCTGTCTATTATTTTTAATCGGAACGGCAACGAACAACATTTCTGAACGTTTGTCTCATGCATACGTAGAATCTCTATGTAGTCTGTGGTATCATGCCGCAGGACTTTGGCTTTAGACATTCATGGGTGTGTGCGTAGGCGAATTGTGCACAAATAGCAAAAGTACTGCACACATGCGAACAAAAATCCTGCCGTAGAGGGTGGCAGGACTTGAGAATAATAGGTACGTTAATTTGCAGCGCCTGGCAAACAATGTTTGTGTGCTTGCAAATAGGTGCTATTTATAAACTATTAGGCGTTTTTAAGTTATTATATTTTGTTTATTCATTTATTTAGTATTAATTAAAGTCATCTAAAACGTGCGAACGTTTTATTAAAATACCTGTGAATGGCAAGTAATGCACTGCATTTATGCTTTCAAGGAGCGCACGCGCCTGATCAGTCTGTACGAGAATTTTAAGGATGTTTTATAATTTTCAGAAAAAAAAAGTTATCTATTTATTCTGACTGATGTGTATTTAAACCTGAAACTTTATACCAGTATTTCAGCAATATAGCACTGCTGTTGCTGACATGCTTCTCGTCCCTCCTCTCTCTCCATCAACTGGTTTGGATTGGTTACTTGTCAGTAAGTAGGTAAACACAATAAACTTGTCTATTTTCAAAACTTACCAATAATTCACTTGAAGGCAAAGCATCATCGCGCAGTCTTGTTATATTTAAAGTTCGGTTAAAACATTTATCTTCAAAATGCAGGGAACAAATAAAAATATGCTTGGTTGTAGTATTCAAATTTTCAATCCCAAGTATATACAGCCACTGTTCTTTTCTTTCTTTATATGTCGGCAATCTAAAATCATAAAATAAAATCGAGTTAAATAATATTCACCTGTCGATATGTTTTATCGATAAATTGAAAATTCCGAACCGTAACTCTAACTCTCTGTTTACTAACAAATGATTTGCTTAAAAATCACATAATATCAACAGTAAAACAGTAAATAATTACAGAAAAGCAAGTGTATCTTTATAAACTTTCCCAAAAATAGCAAAATCTTTCAAAATAATAGAAAAAAACAAGATAATTTGAATGAATTCGGTTACTTACCTGTGCAACGTTTTATTGGGATGTTTTTGTTGCTTTTCATGCGGCAGCCTAACACACTGCACCTACCCATGATAAATGCAGTATTATGCAAGTTCTTACACTATAAACAAGCACAATTTTCGCCTATTATCACCAAATTTTCTTAAAAACACTGAAACAAGCAAGTCGCGATGACAAGTGATGTACTTGTTGTTGGCTGTGACAAAACATGGCGGCCGGCCGCAGTTAGGTATTTTACGACATCACCAAAGTTATGTTGCCATTTTTGGCAATGATAAAACTAATGTTGTCCTTTTTTACATATGATTACTCTCACAAGTTAAAAAGAGATGCCGATATATCAGTAACTATGCCGTCGAAATGCATCATATTCCTATATGTACTGTTCGTATAGAATGTTTATGCCATGTCCTCTTTTTTTCCTTAGTCAGAGGTTTTGTCGTTCCTTGACATTCCGTATTGCGGAACATAACGGGCCACGGAATTACTAAATACTTAAATGGTAGTTATTTTGGACTAAATAATTATAACTACACACATCAAAAGTGTCTAGGGATCAACATATATTTTTGCAATAACTTTTCTCCTGATTGATATTAATTAAAATTTTCTTTAAGGATTCATCAAATAAAGTGTTTTCGTTTGTCACAGTAACGATAAACCAAGTCACCTTTGCATTAAGCCTGCGCCGAGTAAAATAACTCAAAACTGTCTTCACAACTAAAGGGATATAACCTATAATAGTACTTTAATTACCATACAAAAATATGTAATGAACACTAGAATAAATGTGTTAGCAAACATAGTTGGCAAAATTTAAAAATATTTTATAGTTTATTAAACAAAAATACATAAAGTTGGACAAAAATCCTTACAAAACATGCTCGTGCGTCGCTGAATTTTGATAGTAAACTGTTTAATTTTTTCATAAACTTCAATTCATATTATTCTCTAATTATCATACTATCATTTACAGCTTTAACATTTCAAAAATGTCGCTTGGTTGTTTTAATTTTATTTTTTTCTTCTAATTTGCGCGCTATTTTGAACCATACGCAACGTACACCGGTCGAAAATTCAGTCGTCCACGGGAGCTCAGAGAGGTGTCACGTCTCATCGTGGAGCGTTTCGCCGGTAACGATAATTCGCGATCTATTGTGTACGTATGTATTGCAGCAATCCGTTGAATAACATAAGTCATATTTTTTGTTTTTTTGAGTACGATTTATTATGCATACCCAACAATTACTTTTTATTGTTCAATATATATTTCTTTAACATTTTTTTTTTCAATATTTGTTTTATTATGGGAAAATGTAAAAAAAAATATTATTATAAGAAAGTTGGCGCAAATTTTCGAAAAAAAAACCATTCTCATAAAAAGTACGTATTTCTATTTTGTGATGTTATTATTGCTTTTTAACCGACTTCAAAAAAAAGGTGAAGGTTCTCAGTTCGTCTTAAACTTTTTTTTATATATGCGTTCTGCTGACCTTGTTCTTTCATTTTTATCAAACAGGCAACAAAAAGTTATTGTTAATGGAGCGACATCTGCAGGATCCCTAGCCAAGATGAGTGCTCCGCAAGGTTCAATTCTTGGCCCTTTGACATACATGATGACCAACTTATCGGATATTTTTTATTTGTAATTCCATTGTGCTGTATTAATTGGTCTATACGATAGTATAGACCAAAGTTTTAAATATAATTAAGCATATCTTAGAACTGGAAACATATCTTACAACTATATAATAATATAGGTTATCCATCAGAATTCAGACAGGCTTTAATTTATAATCATATTGTGGGAAGTACTAATTTCACACGGGTTCCCGTTAGTATATGCTTAAACTAGACTTATGGTCTCATGGTGCGTGGTGCGCTGGTTGCACGCTACTGGCATGATTGCTCTATGTTATCTCTTAAAAAATAGTAGTAGAGATACCTACTACTGTTTCTTGTGATTATTTTTTATTTTTGGCTCGCGTTTGAATTTTAAGAAAAAAATTAATTCAAACTCAAAATGTTTTATTTCACATAGGCCTACATGGGCACTTATAAAACGTCAGCAGTTTGGCGCAGGGCACGGTTCGAAATTGGTCGTTTTCTATGGAGAAGATCCGGCAAGAAACTCCACAGTTACTCTTTTAAAATATCATTCTTACAATGTATCTATAATACAGATTAATTAGGTATGAGAGGACATTAAAGCCTGTCTGAATTCTGATGGATAACCTATATTATTGTATAGTTGTAAGATATGTTTCCAGTTTTAAGATATGCTTAATTATATTGAAAACTTTGGTCATTACAAGATATTTTCTAAATTTAAACCCACGACCTACGTCATTTAAATTTAAAAGTCAATTATCTGAAATTAAGTATTTCAAATGGCGGGAGACTTTGCTAAACATAAAAAACACAGTGATTCGACGTCAATGTGGAGCTATTTTTTAATTGCGAAGGATAGGAATAGTGCCAAATGTAACCGATGCTCAGCCATTCTCAAGACTTTGGATGGATCGACTAAGGGATTTACATACACATTTGTCATCAAAACATAACATCAAGCTTATATCAGCTTCAACAAGTCTAGATTCTGATAATCTGAACACAGCACCGCCGCCAGCCAAGCGAAAGTTAAATGGTTATTTTACTAAAAGTGCCGACGATAGCCTCGATGATGTTTTGGCAAGAATGATTGCATTAGATGGATTTCCATTCCAGTTCCAGTTATTCATAACTTCAGATGATTCGAGAAAATTTGTCTTTGCAAAATACACGGATTTACCAAAGTCAGCCGTCACCATTCAAAAACGTGTCATGAATTACAGTGAAAAAATCAGAAAGCAAGTAACTGCAGAATTGAAACATTTGAAAAGTGCAGGTGAAAGATTTAGTCTTTCTTTCGACAAGTGGACTTCAACATCCAATAAACCATACATGGCTGTCAACGTTCATTCATATAAAAAAAAATTGGTTTTTAGGACTTGTTCCTATTTATGGAAGTATGAAAGTATGGCTGAAAATTGTCTTCGTATATTGAAAGAGCGTCTAAGTATATTTGATATTCCCCTGGATACTGGCTTTATGAAAAACATAATTATTTGCAAGACAGCTCTACCTCAGATGATACTTTATAGCCTGTGGCTGTTGATCATATGGACGACATCCATGATGATGAACATTTAGAAGACTTAGACATTCCAGAATCAGACTTAATCTTAATGTCACAAAATGACCTTGCGCTATAACACATACCAGAGTTAACACAAGATGAAAACATTAATGAGCTGATAAAGAAAATCCGCAAAGTTGTAGAGTGTATTTCAAAAGATCACCATTGAAAAATGAAACAGTACTTCAAAAATAAATGAAAATTGAACATGGAAAAGAGCTTTTGGACTGTAAAACTAGGTGGAATAGTCTTTTAACAATGCTGGAGCGATTTTATCTTTTAAAAACCTTCATTCAAAAAGCTCTTATAGATCTCAATCATCCAATTCGTTTGGAAGAAGTTGATTTTGAATTGGTAAATAAAATTGTTGATGTGCTGACCCAGATTAAATTGACTGTAGAAGCAATCTGTCGGCGAGATGCTAATTTATGCACAGCTGATTCCGCTTTGAAATTTCTTATAAAACAGCTATCTCGCATAAACTCAGCACTTACCAAAAAATGAAAACATCCTTAGTGGAACGTATGAAGCAACGACGAAGTGATGATTTGACTGGTGTGTTGAATTATTACAAAATCCATGAAAAAATTATGAAAATCAGTTATTATCGGATTTGGAATGGCATGACTTATTTCCAGTTCCTACACAGGCTTTAGTGAGGAAGCAAATAAAGTGTATTGTTAAAAAACTTAAAAGTCGAGATGACACGGAAGAAGAAGAAGGAAGATCAGGATCACAAACAGATGATGAGTTAAGGCCACAAACCTCCCAATCCCAACCCCAATAGAGACTAAAGGAAAAGTTATAGCTGGAAATTGATAAGAGTATGAAATCCCCAGATCGTGAAGTACAAATACAAAATTAATCGGGGTTGGCAAAATATAGTATTAGACGTGAAATAAACCTGTTTGAAAATGGAGGAATTAGTGGATATCACTTAGAAACAGCATATAAGTATCTATTGTCTATTCCTCCAACCAGTGTAAAACCTAAACGAGCGTTTTCAGCTGCTGTTTATGTTGGTAATAAACGAAGCAGGCTTGGAAGTCAAATCTTGGATGCATTGATATTTCTACGATTGTATTTTCAAAATTCGAAATAAGTTTTATTGTCTTTTTATTTCTTACAAAGTATAGTATCTTTTTGTCATTTTTTTCTTTTCTTACTATACTGTGATATGTGTAGTGTACCAAAATTAAAAATAAATATTTTAAGAAATTACTCGTTTTTTAGAGTTCAGTTGCCGAATGGCAAAAAACGGAACAAATGAGTCATAGTAACTTGTAAAATAAAATAAATTGAATTGAATTGAATAGTTTCGTTATGTCTGTCCGTCTGTATGTCTGTCTGTCTGTCTGTCCGTCCGTCCGTATGTCACAGCTATTTTATTCCAAAACTATTAAGACTATACATGTGAAACTTGGTAAGTAGATGTATTCTATGAAACGCTTTCCGGTATTGAAAAATAATTAAAAATCATTTAAAATAAAGGAACATACTACTACCCCATACATGGAACTAAAACTGAAAATATATTTTTTTTTTTCATGAAACCTATGCGTGTGTGGTATTTATAGACAGGTCTTTAAAAATGACATGGGGTTTCTGAAACCACTTTTTCATAAAGTCAATCGTTTAAAAGATATAAGCTTCCAAAGTGGTCAAATGTGTATCCCTCCCTCTAACTTCTATAATAGTGGAGTGAAAAATCTAAAAAAATATGTATCTGTAGATCTTAATGTAAACTTTCAACCAAAATTGGTTTGAATGATATCGAGTTAACAGTTTTTGAGATACGGCATATTTTCTAAAACCGCAAATATAAGTTTGTAATTCATACAAACACTATGTAAAACAAAGTTATCTAGCGTAGTTGTAAAAAATGTAAATAAGCTAGTTTTAAGAAATTTGTAAGGTTTTTTTCGTCAAATAAATATACATATTATATTATATTATTATAGTTACACACGGAACCCTTCATGCGCGAGTCTGACTCGCACTTGGCCAATTTTTTACATTTGAGACCAATTAGAAACCACATAGTCTAATCCGGGGATAGCCCCAGGGTCCCAGGATTCAGCATCAAGAATCACGTAATCCCGGGATTGAAAAACATGCTCGGGATTTTATTCTCTAGTTGCAACTAAGAAAGGATTTCTATCGAAATTCTATTTTAGTTACCAAATGTGTCGAAAAAAATAGAAATAATAAATTGTAAAGAACCAGATAGATAGCCCTACAGACCTCAATCTGAACGATAATTCTGTGAGCAGTTTTATATCGATAGGAGCCGGGTTTTCTGGTTTAGAACAAGTTTCAGCTTCCTTTGACATTCCCTCTATGTCCGACAAATTATACGCCAAGTGCCATAAAAAGGTCTGTCTACTGCGGGAATTAGCCAAAGAAAAATTGGCCAAGTGCGAGTCAGACTTGCCCATGAAGGGTTCCGTAGTAACTATAATAATATAATATGTATAACTACTACAACTACTAGTCTGTCTGTCTGTCCATCCGTCCGTCCGTATGTTACAGCCATTTTATTCCGAAACTATTAGGACTATACATATAAAACTTGGTAGATTGATGTATTCTGTGAACCGCTTTCCGATTTTAAGAAAAAATTAAAATATATTTAAATTAAATTAAAAAATATTTTCAGTTTTAGTTCCATGTATGGGGAGCCCCCCCCATACATGGAACTAAAACTGAAAATATATTTTTTTCATGAAACCTATGCATGTGTGGTATCTATATACAGGTCTTTAAAATGAGATTGAGGTTTCTAAAACCACTTTTTCATAAAATTAATCGTTTAAAAGATATATGCTTCCAAAGTGGTAAAATGTGTGCCCCCCTCTAATTTCTATAATAATGGAGTGAAAAATATAAATATAACATATATAATACAACGTGTAACGGAAACCCCATATCTAACCAAAAGGGCTGAAGACAACATTTGGTATGGAGTCTCTATGCACAGTTTCAGCACAAAATAACTGACTTAAAGAATTGATACCAAATTATTGGTTTCATATATTTTTTGAATACCAATCATAACAAACGTGTCACAGCCCTCGTAGTGCTGTCTGTCAATAACTTTCCACGTCACTTGCCAATAACACGATAATTCTTTTCGTTCTTCTTAATTTGAAAAATTCGGTCTCTGGTATCTGGAATTTGTAATAAGTTCTACACATGTAGACTTAGGATTACAAAACCCTTGCCATATCGTTTGTTATCATCCAAAGAAGCCATGCACTTGGTATGTATATACCCTTCAAATGACACGTTGTATATATATATATATATCTATAGATCTTAATGTAAACTTTCAATCAAAATTGGTTTTAAAGAGATCGAGTCAGCAGTTTTTGAGATACAGCATATTTTCTAAAACCGCAAATATAACTTTGTTATTCATACAAATACTATGAAAAACAAAGTTATTTAGCGTAGTTGCAAAAAATGTATGTAAGTTAGTTTTAAGTTTGTATGTTTTAGTTTTTTGTCAAGTAAATATACATATTATAGTATATTATTATAGTTACTACGGAACCCTTCATGGGCGAGTCTGACTCGCACTTGGCCAATTTTTGTAAAAAGTTATAATAAGCAATATAACATTAGATTTACAGATTTCTTTTATTTTATTTTTTCTTTTAAATTAAGTTACACTTGATACATATATTGTTATGAAATAAATTACGCTTATATTTTCTGCGAAGTAAGTTCGCTAGACAGCATTAATGAAAAAATGTTTTTTTGGTATGGCCCCACGTATAGGTATATAATAAAGTACCGAATGTTATTAAAAATATGACAGTACATCAGAATTTAAACGAGCACTAAATGAAATTTTAATAAACAAAACTTATTTCAGTCTGGTTTTATTATGACATTACATAATTATATTTTTTTTTATTTCATACTGGTTTTATTATTCAAATAAGTACTGCATACCCATCTACCCTAACTTGCTCCTTACCCAGTTTCGAAGCGTCAATAGCCTAATGGATAAGGTGTCGGACTTGTGATCGAGAGGTCGCAGGTTCGAACCCCACCCATTACACTATTGACGTGAACCCACTCAAGACACAAGCATATTTAGCTTAGTTGGAGGGGTTAACAAGATTGCTAGTAATGTGAAATGTACCCACATTGCTAGTATTCTTTAAAAAAAAATCTGAGGAGTTTAATATATAAAATCAAAGTTTTATTGCAATAGGATGAATAGTGAGGGAACGGATAATGTATTACTACAGTAAAAACAAACGTTAATTTTTATATAATAGGTATAATTTATTAAATTTATTTTTGTGATTTATTTACGTACCTACTTGCTTCATTTAGATCCATCCAGCCGTTTGAGCGTGAAGAAGTAACAAACATGCAAACAGACACATTCATTCACAAACTTTCGCCTTTATAATATTAGTGTGATCAATAAAACCATCTAAATAATTAATATTCGTTTTTCAAGTTTATTCAACATAACGACAAAAAATTAAAAAATGCAAAGTTAGCAAACTTCGTTGTGCAACGGCAAGCGGGCCTCGAGCGAACTTGTCATTGTGTGTGTGACAACGCACACGACTAGCCCGCTGCAGTAAATACCTATTTTCCGCGCGTCTCGTAGGCTCGACACCCTCTTAATAAAGAAATTTGCCATTTTCCTAATAAAGGGATTTTTGACATTTGAACCACTAACATTAAAGTTCGAAAAAAAGACTGAAATAACAGTTTTCTTTAAAATTTTATTGGGTAACTTAAACAATAATAATCCGTGTTTCTACCGCGAACACTAACAACACAAGAACATCGGTTTGGCATACTCAAAATGAGTTCATCCAAATCACGCTGTGGAATGGCCGCCCATGTTCGTTGCAACAACAAAAAAAGGTCTTCTTGCGACTGGATACCCTCCATATTCGGCAGAGCTCTTCTCTGTAGCATATCCCATGCATGCTCAATCGGGTTCAAGCCTGGCGACTGAGCAGGCCAGAGCAGGACATTGATGTTAGCTGCGGCGAGAGTCTGTCTTACAACTCTTGCGGTGTGCGGTCGTGCATTATCAATATTATCATGCATTAACTGAAATAAGGGACCGATTTGCACTTGTAGAGGAACGATGACGTCAGATACAATCGTCTCAGCATTTTGAGCGTTGAGGTTGCCTCTGATCCAAATCAACTCAGTTCTTCCGCCGATCCAAATACCCGCCCATACCATGATGGTTCCACCACTATAAGGATGGACTTCCTGGCAGGATTTTAATCGCTGTTGGCGTCCAGGGGTTCTCCAGTGTCGTATACGTCTTGTATCCGGTCTCATACCAAAACGAGACTCATCAGAAAAGCACACGAAACGCCATTGTTCTTCTGCCCAATTTCTGTGTTCAAGAGCCCATTGATATCGAATCCTACGATTGTGCATTGCTATAGGTGGTACCCGTAGCGGTCTTCGGGAATGAAGGTTCACTTCATGCAAGCGGTTTCTGACTGTTTGGTCGCTAATTAAGTTCCCTGAAGAGTGATGAAGCCTCACGGCTAACATCATGGCGGTTATTGTTGGAGCTCTTCGAGTTAAGATTTGAATGTATCGGTCTTGTCTCCGTGTGGTGCAGCGATACCGTCCTCCATGGCGCTCAGCCACGGTACCAGTGCTTCGGTAACGTGTCCAAAGTCGACTGATAACACTCTGACTTGTATTCAGAGCTAAAGCCACAGTACGTTGCCGGGAACCAGCTTCTATCATTCCCACGGCTCTGAGCATTTCTTCCCTGCTTAAATGACGTCGCTGCTCCATAATAACGTTGGTTTTAATCAGTAGCAGGGAAACAGTAGCACTAATAATGTCTTCAATGCTTTGTATGTTTTTATAGGGAAAATATTGACAGCTGATTTTCATCTTTTACTCGAATTTGATTAACAGTTCCTGTTTCAAATTATGAAATGCACCAAAAAGGATCCATATAAATTTATAAAATCATAAATTTATTACAAAGCCACATCTCAATCTCAAGAAATCCGCATAAAAATGCTTGATCCCTAGACACTTTTGATGTGTGTATGTGCGGACTAGAGTTTAATGCTTTATCATAATTATAAAATGAATGTTAAGGGGGGTTTGTCACTCTCAATAAATTGACCCCTATAAATGGTCTCTAACACTTTCTGTCGTAACGCCAAGGGGCAATTCAAACGATGCTTGAGGAGTGTAAATGTAATCTACACCTTGTCATAGCACTTTCAGAGTTCGAAAAATGGATAGCCTTGTAGCCTTAACTGGTTATCTTCAAAACTGATGATGAATCGATCTTCTTCTTAGCGTCTCGATGGCAAAAATATTTCGTAGTAGTTTGGCCCAAAACTCAGCTACGAACTCCGCTCGCTAATGCAGACGTAAGATCATCAAGAGTACAGTAGACAGGGCATGCGAAGCAAGATAGAAGGAGGGCCATTGTCTGTGGGGTCACGCCGCATATACTTTTGAGATCTGAGCCATCTGTAAATCCCCATCTGTAGAGATTATTTATTTTATGGTGGTTTTGAGTTCGCAGTCTGTTAAGGTAACACGTGTCCAGCTGGAAGGGAAGGCTCTCAGACGGTTCGATGAAGCCATTAGGTGGATTGAGAACAGTGGCGTAGCGAGGAGGGGGGGGGAGGGTGGAGGGGCGGACTGCCCGTCCCCGGGCACCATCATTAGAAGGGCGGCAAAATTGGAAAAAATATATTTTGTGTTGTCACTAGCGGTCAGTCAAACAATAAATTTTTCAAGAAGTTACCTTTTTTTACCCACTTGCACATATTGAATGTCACTCGCGCCCAAAACAATTGTTGCCATTCACGAGTGGCGGTCGGCCCTTGTTTGTGTTTAGACTTGTATGTACATGCACGATGTTAAAGTGTGTGCGTTGGGCGTATACGGGCACACACACTGTCACACCATGCGTGTACACGTCTGGTAGGGTGTCCCGTTCATGTATGGGGGAAAAAAAAAATGAGCTACGGCTACGCAAGAGGTATCAAAAGTTGCGTTTTGACACATATATTACGATTATTATAAAATTTAATTAGATATCCGGCATCTTGAGGCCTCTACCAGTCCTTGAAGTTTTTCAAATTTGCTATTTTTAGGGGTTCCTAATATAAACTATAAATCATACAAAAATAACATTTAAATGGTTTTTATTAAATTTAAGGGTACAACAATGAGTTAAAGCAAGGTTTAAAATAGTTGAAAGACAAAATAATCAATGGCAACTTTAAAAACGGAACTGGTTTTTGTGACCAAAATTAGGCATTTCTGAGCGAGATTTTAATCTGTTCCTAATAAAACCATCCCGAGCTGTAGCGTCCGTGACGCTTTGAGAAGCCTCCGTCACTAGTTTTACACATCTTTCCACTGACTGTGTGTGGCAGGGAAAGTCAACAATGTCGAGGATATGTTCTTTAGCCTTAATTCTAAGTTCATCGTTGGAGACGTGTCGCAAAATTGGTGGAGCTGATATTTCACACTCTTGCCAAAATATTATATCGGTGTAGTCTCGCGCACAGAAGTTAAGCTTTGGTGCTTTAAATACCCTGCGAGAGTTGCTCTTTTCTGCTTCTCTGGCCTTTAATATTTTGCGAGATACAAGCTCTCGAATATGCTCTCTATCGTCGAATAACATGGCAATAAGCAAGTTTTCTGGGTGCGCAAAAAAAGCGTTTCTTACGATCACCGAAACTACAATAGAGGCACTACAACTACACTCTGACTATCAGGCAAAAATCGAGAGTATATAACCATTTGAAAAATATGCTTGGCTCCATCTTTAAATGATGAGTTTTGCTTGATTAGGAACCAAACAGGAGCGTAAACTTTGACCACGTAGTTCACAAGCAGCTGCAAATTATTTGACGGCGAAAGAGTACTTACGTAAAGTCTGAGTATGCGATTGGCAGTAGTGAGCCATCTCGAATGCGCCATTTTTCCAGGTTGGCGGTTCGCTAGCTCAAGGGAACAGGAACCAGCCATCACAGCATGACACATTTCGTACAGATACTTTTGATCCGTGCTTAGTTCCTTCACAATATTATCAGGTAATACTAGCAAATTGCCAGACACTGCACAAAAAGACGCTAGAGGTTTACTTTCACAAGCAGCTAGCTGTTTTCCAATAGGTCCTGAATATTCTTTTGGCCCAGATGTGCTACCATCCAGAGACATGAACAAATGTCGAAGCGGTAATTCATTCGCGTGAAGCATACAAACACACCATTGCAACGGTCTCTTTATAAATAGTTTTCCAGGTATTGAATGACACCTCCCTTCTAACCTGTATTCGTAGCAGTACCATCGCATCCCACACAGATCACCTCTTCCAAGTTCAACCCTTGATTTTCTAACAAAGATATGATAGAAGAGACGATCCCTTTGGCAGTGCCACGACTTGGCGTCATATGTCCCAAATAAATAGATCCCGGCTCTGTGAGAACTGAAATGTGTTCTTGCAAGACTTCTCTGCGGTGGTACCGATCGCCTATTTTCTCGTTTATGAGTGTTTTGTCCTTTCGTCCATCAAAGTAGATACTTTTTATTACAATCGTATCAATATCTTTGCTGGCCTTGGTCCGTGCTTTTGAAACAGCTCTATGAATTTTATTCTTATCAATAACAAGACTTAGATCTTCGGAAGATACCAATCCTACGTCAGCTAAGACCGCCTAAGCGACCGCAGCCGCAGATCGCGTTGATAGTCCATACCGATCACATACCTTAGCTACTGTTGGCAGCGCCAGAGTGTTCCGATTCAACGAAGTAGATGGAGTCTCATTTACAGGCACGTCACTATTCGCAGAAAGCTCTGTTACAGGCGACTGCGGTCGAGGTGGCAACTCGCGCACCGGAACAGGATTGGTTTTTAGTGATGCACTGGGAAAACATGCGTGCTCTGACTCTTTCCGATTCAAATTTTCTTGTCTCTGATGTTTCTTTAAAAGTCTTGCTGTTTCTTTTGTGTCTATACCGCTTATTGCCATTTTTCTATCACTTCTTTGATCCAGTAAAAAGTCTCTTTCAGAAATAGGAACTTTCTTAGGTTTTATGCAGGAACAAATGTCAAACGAAGTGCACTTACAAGCAGCAATATCGAAGAGCTTGTTCGACGATTCCAAAAAGCACTTCACTTTGCTTTCGTAACTATTATTTCTTTTAGGTATTTGTCGAAATATGATTTCAGCAATTGGGTAACTCGTACGTTGGAAACGATAGGAATCGAAGCTTTGGTCCAAATCGTATCAAGTTTTCCAGAAACGATTGAAAAAACTTCTGTGTTAGAAGGATCATTCTCATTCTTCTGTAGTTTTAGTTCATTTTTAGTAAACAAAATGAATTTGATAACGTCACTTATCACTGGTAACTGGCGATTGTCAAGTTCTTTATATGATCCCAAAATAGCACAAGTAGTCTCACTTCGTCTTGAACCCATTATTATATATAACAAAAACACGTATTTTATCACAAGGAAGTGCAGAGCAATAGAAATGAGACGAACTGCCTCACAGTAGAAGTAGAGAATTTAAGAAAAACAAGTCAAAACATGAATTTTGCGAGTTTGTTCCAAAGCAATTCCTAACAGAAAAAATCCTGTCGTTGCCTGCAAATCATAACTTAGGGTTTCACTATCAATGAAATAAAAAATAAAATGGGAATAATGTACATAAAATAGAATAGACGACATTGACTGGAGGGTTATTTAAGTGATAAAAAAATAAAAAAAAAATGCTGGTAGAACCCTCAAGATATTTTTTTATGTATTTTTTATTATTTTTACGGTAATCTAAAACTAATAATGCAACTTTTGCCCCTAACGTCTGGGCCGACCGCCACTCGTGATTTCCAAAAACTTGTACCAGTAACTTCTTCGTCTGCCACGCTGCCGTTTTAATAGTAGGTAAGTTTTAGTTTGTTTTTTACTATAAGTCTCACGGAAAATATGAACAAAACCGGCTGCTCCGCTTCCTAGTCCAACATTCCAGGCCCGCACTTATTTTCTGATGAACAAAATGTGCAGGATAGAGTAGTGTTAGTATGTACCTAAATTAAAGCCTTTGTTTGTCAAACAGTGAGCTCGACGGTAGCGCGGAGCAGGCGCGACGCGAGTCTGGCGGGCGTAAGTCCTGGGCGCGATTGTCACACTGTGATTGCAGTGTTGCCAACAACGCGAGAGCCAATGTCGCCCGTTTTTCAAAGCTTAAGTAGCCTAATATAGCCGAATTTCAGTCTGTGGTAGCCTAATTATGTAGCCTAAAATATCAGTAAAAATATAGTTTAAATCAATTTATTTTTATCTACTTTACTTGCTTCAAATGCTGGTGTTTTTTTTATCCACTCATCGCGCATAATGCATGCGCCAATAATTTTTCGTGAAACAAATACTTTGACACAAATGCTGTACGAAGCGAAATGAAAATGATAAATAATAACTGAAATTGGCCCGAACTATTCACCCAGTTTAATAAGATAATTGCGCTTACACTATTTTTATTGTTGATTAGTAGTACTACTACTTAACTACGACAATCCTACACACAATAAGAGAACTGTTGTATCTCGTACAAATTATGACGCGGTGAAAGACGACATAGAGAATACAAGTTTCGCGGAAATCTATAGTACACACGACGGTAACGAGGCTATAGACAAACTAATTAAAACTATTTCAACCATAATGATCAAACATACCACACAAGTCACTCTTTCGAGGAAACAACGGACCTTGAAACCCTGGATCACAGCAGGCCTTCTAAAATGCATTAGGAATCGGGACCACTTGCATAAACAATCAAAAAGTTTCCAGATAACCTTGTCCTAAAAATTACATATAATCGCTATCGAAACTTCTGTAACAAGTTACTTAGGAAATTAAAACAACTACATGAAAATAACGAACTACAAAAAAGTAAAAACAACCCTAAAGCTTTATGGAAAACCATTAAAGAAATCACAAACACACGTGTAATACGAACTAGTGCAGACGCTCTGATGAAAATATGTGATACTCCTTCTTCTTCCATCAATCACGTGAGCACCTATTTCAGCAATGTAGGCAAAAATCTGGCATCCGAGATACTTAATCAAACCTCAACTTTTCCCAGTAACAGCCAGTCGTCTGAAAATACTGTCAAAAGCCAGCTATGTAACTCGCTTGTCATTCCTGAAATAGATGAAAGTGACGTGGAAGCAACAATTCTTCAGCTACGTAGTGATTGCGCCGTAGGTTGGGATGGTATCTCTTCATCGCTGTTAAAAACATGTCGTCATGTCCTCGTATCACCTATAACCTACATCTTAAATCTCTGCATACAATCTGGAGTTTTCCCTAACGCCCTTAAGAAAGCCATTGTTCATCCAATCTTCAAGGGAGGAGACAGAAACTGTGTCAAAAATTACAGACCCATTTCAGTCCTTACGGCACTCTCAAAAATCTATGAGAAATTACTACATAAGTATCTTGGAAACTACCTAGACAAATTCCATCTCATAGCAGACAACCAGTACGGCTTTCGTCAGGGGATGTCCACTGACGACGCGGTACTGGATCTTACACAATTGGTTGCCAGGAAGCTCGATGGTAAGACAAGGTGTCTGGGGATTTTTTTGGATCTGTCTAAAGCGTTTGACACAGTTTCTGTACCCAAACTTATCTCAAAGCTAGAATCATTTGGTATACGTGGCAAACCTCTTGAAATTTTCACAGACTATTTAACAAACCGTCTCCAACAAGTTAAAATTGGTAACTATTTTAGTAAAGAAGAACTAGTGACCTACGGTGTACCACAAGGTAGCATATTGGGCCCACACTTTTTCAAATATATGTTAACGACCTATGTAATATAACGATCCAAAACTGCAACATATATACCTATGCAGACGATACCGCAATAATAGTCCAAGGTCCATCTTGGGAAGCTGTTAAGAGCAATGCTGAATCTGCCTTAAGTAGAATCATGCGCTGGTTAAACTTGAATCTACTGACACTAAATCTGGCCAAAACCATATTTATTCCCTTCTCTATCCGCTGTAACTTGAAACCACCGACTACCTTCTCCTTAACGGCACATTCATGTACAAGTCCCTCAATATGTAGTAGTTGTCCAAAAATAAATAGAGCTGACTGCGTAAAATACCTCGGTGTCAAAATAGACAGCGGTTTAAGATGGGACCAACACGTAGATACGCTCTCCACCCGAACAATGCGACTTATTACCATTTTTAAGTTGCTTAGGGGATCAGCTGACCATCATACCCTTAAAATGGTGTATTTTGCTCTATGCCAGTCGGTACTGGGGTACTGTATTAATGTGTGGGGTGGAGCCGCAAAGACATGTGTCCTGAGGCTCGAGAGGGCACAAAGAGCAGTCCTCAAAGTGATGACGAAAAAACCGCGCAGATATCCTACAGCTCAACTTTATGAAGACTGTAAGGTTTTAACTGTGAGACAGCTTTTTCTGCTTCAATCAATCCTTAGGACACATGGCAGTGTGCCTCCCCCTGACCTTAACAAACGCAAACAAACCGTCTCAACGGCAAAACACAGGACTACGTTTGCAAAACATCAATTTTACGTAATAAGCAGGCACTTATACAACAAAGCACACAAGAAATTAAATATTCTTGGTCTCACTAGGTCTAAACTAAAATGCACAGTAAAAGAATGGCTGCTCAATCTCGACTATTATGAAACGGAGTCACTATTAACCTACATCACGTAATAAACAACTACACATAACAATAACTTAACATCTCACTTACTTAACTTCACCACATTTATAATACAACAAATACACACACACTCACACAAACATACACACACACACAAACAGACACACACACACCCACCCACCCACACACACACACACACACACACACACACACACACACACACACACACACACACACACACACTCGCACTCGTCAAGTTTGCCACATAAATATGCATTACTGCTGACACATTCCACTTGCACGTCCGCTATGTGAATTTTATATTAATGTAACCCTATAGTCGGATACTGCCCCCTAAGATACAGGCTTTGCCTAGTTTAAGGGGCAGGGTTGAAACTAGTGTACATATCTGTAATTAATTTGTTAACATATAAATCTGTGCAATGTACATCAAATTTGTGGTAAATAAACTTATTTATTTATTATTTATTTATTAGCTTGCGTTTGACCTTAACCGTATAACCTATCAGAAAGCACAGTCTCCGACACAGAATTAATTCTTATCACATCATTGCATTTTAAATTTGGTTACAGGTTTTGGATAAAGATAAATTCAGGGTATTCCCCGAAGCTAACTAACCATAAACAAAAAGGTGGCCTCAACTCAACATAGTTACTAGAGTCACATAGTTACCAATTCACACCAAACAATGTAATTAAAAAAAAAAAAAAAATGAATGCATTGTAATATTAAACAATATAATTTTTATTATTTATTAGTAATAAAAACTAAACAAAAAAAATCTGCCCAATCGGATGGATTATCGTAGGGAAAAGTACAAACAAAGAAAATAAAAAGACACATTCACTAAAGTGGAGTTGTTAAGAGACTAGTTGATAACGCAATCACAATAAGCCCGAGCCACATGACTTCAACGTAGTCGTCAATCTAAAATATGCTTTTTTGATAAGGGTTTTAAATTTTCACACAGACACAGAGTTTGGTAACTTGTTATAAAAGCATATGCTATTTAGTTACTTGCTAGTCTTAGCTAATCTGCATTTGGAAATTACAATTTCACGCTTTTTGCGTATATTTATTGTGTGAAGATATATGAAAAAGTCCTAAGTTTATGCGTATATATATAATATGCTTTCTAATAAATAAAGTGAGTGCCATCCATTCTTTCCTAGTATCGCAAACCTTTTACACTAATTTGCATGGGACATGTTTTTTTTTGTTAAGCTCGTTGATGACAGACAGATTGAATACACTTTATTGTACAGGTACACCAATAATTGAAACACACTTAAATAGCAATATTGCTAACAATTTAGTTACAATGACGGTCTTATCACTGAGAGCAATATCTTCCACTTTCCAGACAACCTTGAACCTGATCTGAAGTAGCCTAAAAGGCGACCGGTCGCCTTTCGTGTTTTTTCGTCGCCGATTCTCTTCGTGAGTAGCCTAAATGGCGAAAAATCGCCTACGTTGGCAACACTGTGTGATTGTTATACTCTTTGCACACTGTCGTGCCACGGGCTCGCTCCCCGTCAGCATCACGTCCTGTGTACCTGTTGTCACAGAGTACATTTTTATATACTGAGACCTGTTGTCATAGTAACGCCTAGCGATCACGTCACGCCACGCCGTCCGCCGTCATCAAGCTTAGCGCGAAGTCGGTGATAGCGTGTCGTGTTTTGTGTGACGACTTACATATATTTTTACACACTTAAAAAAAAGGTTCTCAGTTCGACCCGTATGTCTATATTATGTTTGTTCGCGATTATCTCGCGTTTGGCGGAACCAATTTTGATGCGGTTTTCAGAAAAATGTTCTTTACATTCTGGAGGTTTTGGTATACAACAATAATGTATATCCCGTGACGTCGTAACTAAAAAGTGTAAAATAATAGTAGATTATTAACCAAGGGGATAAAGCAGTGTCTTCTGTCGCGGGTGACGATTTAAATCGCAAGCGTAACGAAGGACTCGAAGTTTACTCCCGAGCGTAGCGAGGGTGTCAAAAACTTGAAAGACGAGTCCTCCTGAGTGTAGCGAAGGATTCAAGTTCACCCAAGACTAAGACAGCTTTATCACCGAGGAAAATACTCTACTTTTCGTACCATTTGCGAAAAAAATATATATTGATATATAAATAAACTTAACGTTTATGTATTTGAAGAAAACAAAAACGCGGCAAATTCCTAGACTAATATTTTTTTGTCGGAAAAGCAAAGGCATCAAGCTCATACGGCCTCATCGGTTTTCGTAATTTTATTTAATAATCATAACTGCATAATAAATGCGTATTCCTTTTTCAAAAAGATGTATAATGCTTTATATACAAACTCAATGTTGTAAACACAGATGTAGTTCAGTATAAATTTCGGTAAGTATTCCAAATTTAAATCACATTCTCTCCCTAGAGGATGAATGAAATTCAGTACAATTTTCTTTCCCTGCGTTTAACAGATTAATAATGACTGTTGTCATGTTCGCTTTTTGTGGCATAGAATGTCACTTTTTTGAGCAAGTGGTACGAAAAAAACTTTATTTAAAAAAGGAACCGACTTCAAATACAAACAAAAAAGTGTAAAATAACTTCAAAAAGCAATGAAATAAAAACAAAGCCATCAACTTCCGAAAGAAATGTTATTTTACACTGTGTTGTGTGTGTTTGTTTTTGAAATCGGTTCCTTTTTTTTGAAAAGTTTTTTTATCATAGTAAGTAAGCACGCCAAGCACTTGCCTATGTCTTAAAAATAGAATTGCCATACACACACTTTTACATAATTTAATACCACATCAATTTAATTTAGTTCCTACATACCCTCTTTGTATAAAATATAATATAAAAAATATAATAATAATAGATAATAATATAAAAAATAATGTAATAATAGATAAAATATCACAAATTAAAATTATTGTCAAGTCCCCATCACAAGTCTATGTAAAAATATTATGTCTAGCGACTAATGTCCTTGAAACACTTCTCTTGTATTAAAATGGTTGATACACTAAATATTATTTCTGATCTCGATAATTACCAGGATTCGAAGTCATTCAAAGTTCCTCCGGTTGACTGCCATAAACTAATAAAACATTGGCCAAGTGCGAGTCGGACTCGCCCATGAAGGGTTCCGTAATAACTATAATAAATATAACATACTTAATATATTTACTTGAAACAAAAAACAAAAACCTTACAAATTTCTTAAAACGAGTGTATTTACAATTTTTACAACTACGCCAAATAACTTTGTTTTTCATAGTATTTGTATGAATTACAAAGTTATATTTGCGGTTTTTGAAAATATACTGTATCTCAAAAACTGCTGACTCGATCTCGTTCAAACCAATTTTGGTTGAAAGTTTACATTAAGATCAACAACATATGATTTTATAGATTTTTCACTTCGTCATTATAGAAGTTAGAGGGGGGGACACACATTTTACCACTTTGGAAGCGTATATCTTTTAAACGATTAACTTTATGAAAAATCGATTTTAGAAACCTTAATTTCATTTTTAAAGACCTGTCTATAGATATCACGCACGTATAGGTTTCATGAAAAAAAATATTTTCAGTTTCAGTTCCATGTATGGGGAGCCCCCTTTATTTTAAATATTTTTTAAATTTTCTCTTAAAATCGGAAAGCGGTTCACAGAATACATCTACCTACCAAGTTTTACTGGTATAGTCTTAATAGTTTCGGAATAAAATGGCTGTGACATACGGACGGACGGACAGACAGACAGACGGACAGACATGTCGAAACTATAAGGGTTCCGTTTTTTGCCATTCGGCTAAGGAACCCTAAAAACAATAATAGGAAATTAAATATATTACACCTCAATATCCGTAGTATTAACAAAAATTTTGATGAGTTGACAGTTCTGCTTCAACAACTTCAGTTTGATTGTGATCTTATCATCCTGTCTGAGTGTTGGCTAAGGAAAACAACAATAATTCCCACTTTAGAGGGATATCAATCACACCAAACAAGGAACTTTAAAAATCAAAATGATGGTATCGTAATCTACACAAAACTGAATCTAAACTGTAAAATTATAGAACCTGAATTTAAGGAATCAAATTGCCTGGTTTGCATTATAAATGACGATATAGCTGTCATTGCCCTGTACAGATCTCCATCCTACGATTTTACAGCTTAGGTAACGTCCTTTTGCCGGGGTTTGCGGGAAAGTTCTACCGAGTTACCGCGGCCCCGGAAATTTAGGGCAGCCGAAGGAACAGGGTGGGTTTTTAGTCAGTAGAAATCTGACACACCCTTCCGCTTGACCCAGAGCGGAAGAAGTCATTCGATGCTTTTCCCACCCCAAAAAAAAAAGGTAACGTCCTTTCATTCTTAAAAAAATATGGTCAAATATTTTTAATTGGTGACATAAATATAGACATTAAAAATAACAATAAAGATCGACATTCACAAGAGTATTTGAATTTTACCGCATCACAAGGCTTACTCCCAGCTCATCTGTATCCAACTCGAATCAATAACTGCCTAGATCATGTTTTAAAGAAAACAAATAGGGTAGCCACTACTCTTGTCATAGAGTCCCACATTACTGATCACGAACCAGTTTTATTAAGTGTGGATACAGATAGACCCAGCTTGAAGCCGAGTATAACTAAAACTGTGATTGATTATACCTTGATTATACATGACATTTAACAGACCGATTTCTCCAATGTTTTATTTTCTAAAAATGCTAATGAGGCAACAAACATTCTCACTAGAACACTTTTTGAAATCATATGTCAGCACACACGTAAAACACAAGTATCTAAAAAATACCGGAATATTAAGCCCTGGATTTCCCGCAGTCTAATCAAATGCATTAGAAACAGAGACTGCATGCATAAAAAGCTTAAAACTCAGCCCGATAATCACATTCTAAAACTAATACCGGAACTTTTGTAATGCTCTCCTACGGAAACTTAAGCACAGTTATGAAAAAGAACAATTTGCCAAAGCTAAAAATAACATAAAAGCTACTTGGGACGTCATCAAAACTGTAACTAACACTAAACGTCCCACCCTACCTGCTCGTGATTTAATTTCATCCCAATCCATAAACTCTATAAACAATTTCTTCGTGAATGTGGGAAAAAAATTAGCAAATAAAATAAAAAAATCCTCATTGGTAGACTGCATGCAATATCTTACTCCAAAGAACAATATCAATTCCATTGCCCTATTTGATACCGATGCTCAAGAGATTGAAGCAATCATTCTAAATCTGCGTAATGATTGTTTGGTTGGCATAGACTCTATATCGAGTAAGGTAATTAAAATGTCCCGCCATGTTTTAGTCCCGCTTATTGTACATATTTGTAATATTTCGCTAAATACTGGAGTTTTTCCTGATGCTCTCAAAAAAGCACTAGTTCACCCTATCTATAAGAGTGGGGACAGGGACTGCGTAAACAACTACCGGCCTATTTCTGTACTTCCGGCAATCTCTAAGATATTAGAAAAACTTTTGAATAGTCGTCTGGTAAAATTTTTGAATGCATATAACATCTTAGCGCATAATCAGTATGGTTTCCGTTCAGGTGTTTCCACTGAGGATGCTGTGTCTGCTCTCTCAGATGCTGTAACTAAACACCTAAATTGTAAAAAGAAATGCCTTGGTATATTCCTGGATATGAGCAAGGCATTTGACACAGTTTCTGTTCCTATACTTTTGGCGAAGATGTCCGATATCCGTGGGTCTGCTCTAAAACTCTTCGAGAACTATCTTCAAGATCGTTCGCAGCATGTAAAGATAGAGAATGTTATGAGTACAGAAGCTAAAAAACTTTTTACCAAAAAATTAAACCGACTTCCAAAAAACACTGCATAGTGAAAAATAACTTTAATTTCGGTAGTCGGTGTCTTTAGTTTTGTATTTTCGTTTTTGGCACCGACTTCAGAAATTAAAGTTATTTTTCACTTTGCAGTGTTTTTTTGGAAGTCGGTTTAATTTTTTGGTAAAAAGTTTTTATTTCACTCTTTTTAGTTGGTCGATTTATAATTTACCTAGTTACAAAAGCCTAAATCTCAACTACTTATAACCTTTTACAAAATAGGTACTTTTCCCATTGCTGGGCCGTTAATTGTTGAGTTCTCCTGGTACTTCACCATCAGCTTCACTTCACTGTGACAAACATATTGTGCTTAATAACCATATTTAAGTAATCGAAGCGAAACCCATGAAATACTTATTATGCCTACTATACATATACGGAGTAGTTCCAGAGGCCATCTGTGTTTTTCATCATCAGTTCTACTTCACAAATGGTGCTTTTCGAATGCAACTACAAAGTTACTATAAAAAATAGTCAAATCACCATAGGTGAAGATTTTTTTTAGACTTTTGTTGTTTTTTTCAGAAACGGCTTGTCCGATTTCGATAAAATTTTCATGGGACCATTTGGAAAGTATACTCTTTCCAACAAAAAAAGAATTATTCAAATCCGTTGGCAAGCGACGGAGTTATGCCCGGACAAACATAAAAAAAAATACAAACGTCCGAATTGAGAACCTCCTCCTTTTTTAGAAGTCAAGGAAGCATTCTTGGCCCGACACTATTTCTTATCTACATAAATGACCTCTGTCTCCTTTCTCCTTCCTCTGTTTCCTTCCTTACACCTATTTCTTTTTTAGCATAATATATAATTGTAAAGCAATCTAACGAACCTTTTAATTATTTTGATACCTTCTTAATACTTTCATAAGCACAAATAATAACTAATTTTAATGAGATACAGCTTTATTTTGCTTCAATTTCAATATTAAAATGTGGCGGTGATAGGAACAATAATCTCAATTTTATTCCTATTACCGACCTAGGTCGTTGTTAGGTTTTTGACGAATATTTTAATATCTACTTTTTATGTTATAATGCATCAATTAATAAGTAGTCGGCTATACTAATTTGATTAGTTAGTGTGTCAAGTTGTATTTGACCTATTAGCGCCATACATAATAAGAGTATCGATACTGTGAAAATCAACTTTATTCTTATGTAAATGTTTTGATAAATGTAGGATGTACAATTCTCTAATATTGTATTTTTATAGTTAAAATACCATTAAAATAAAATTAGCATAGCTACTGGCACCTGTATAATCATACAAATATTCTAAAAAACAATACATTTACTCAATACATATTCATTTCATTGGGTCGGTAATAGTTTATACAGAATTTCTTCAATAGAACCTATTACCGATGTACCTGTACTTTTTAACCGACTTCAAAAAGAATGAGGTTCTCAATTCGTCTGTATGTTTTTTTTAGTTTTTATGGACAGTGTGTTAGTAATTATTTTTAATTTTTTTGCCTAGTAGGTAAATATAATGTAATTAACATTAGTAACAATTTAAAATATTTAGAAAAAATATAAAACTGTAATTAATTTTTCATTAAAAACTATTATTAAAAATCACCTGTTCCGTCCGAAGAGAATATCAGACCGCATCTTTTTTGGTATGGCAATATTCTATTATCTATGGTCTTGTCTTTGACATGGTTTGATATATAACTTTGCTTTCTGTTAGAAAAAGCAACCGCCGAGTTCGTTGAGATTGATTTATTGTTTGTAATTGAAAATCGAGTTGAATCTGCGCGGTTAAGGATAAATTGATTGTGATTAGTGATTAGTTGAAATCTAGAATCCCGAATTGACTAAAAACCTGGGATATTTTGAACAATAACGCCGAATGACGTCAGATGAATGGCACGCGAACCTTGTTGCAAGTAATTGTGAATTGGTGATAAATAGCTGCTCCAATCTGGTGCGAAGTTTGTGCTACATCCCGGCCTGGACCACGCTGTGGAAGCCTGCGTCTTTTGTGACCGCCGTGACACCACTTGACACCATTACATATTCAAATATACTTACACACACACATCACGGACGTGATCAGAACAGATCCTCGCTTGTCGTCTCCAGCTCAGAGGGTAAGTCTAGTCTATAAGTTTAACTATAAAGTACGGCCTAAGAGCCTATTGTTTGAAAAGCAACGTAGTTAGGGCTCCACGTACCGTGGACTGTTCGACATACCAGTTACCGTTGGCTGGCTTGGTGCTGAACAAAGTGGTAGCAGAAGCGTGGCTTTACATTATAAAATCCACTGGTTTAATTGGAAGTTTTGAACTTTGGTAAAAATAACTTAATAAGTTTTGAATATATTGTTTTGTCAGCCGGGCTCTCAAATTTGTATTTGTAATTTGTACTGTAGTCCCTGTATTGTACTGACAAGTAAGATTTATTTGTGAAATTAGGAATTATTAGGTTGTATTTGGTACATAATTTGGTATATTTGTTGTAATTAATAATTTATAGTCACTAATCTGAATTTAAAGGTTTATCTAAATAATAATCACACATTTGTTAACATAGCCTAACATAACAAGACTTGAATTGTGTATATTGATTTATTGTTTAGTGTGATTATTGGATTGTGTTATTGGAGGTTGTCCGGAGCAATATTGTGCATTCAATTGTTGTGTTTAATTGGAGTTGATCCAGCGCAATATATGCATTAAATTGTTATTTTTTCTGTAACTAGCCATCTGTAGCAAGCTAGATTCATACCTGGGGGATGTCATAAGTCAATGAGTCCGGGAAATTTTGAAGAGCCGGGTGCCTGAGGCGGCCAAGCCGCAGACCCCCGTTGTTACAGGCCCTGGACTATTGGGTAGGCTGCCCACCCTAGAGCTGCCACATTTTGACGGTCGCTTGGACCACTGGCTGGGCTTCCTAAATCTTTTTGAAAGTCTTGTGGATGCACGCTCGGACCTCGGACCTGCCCAGAAGTTGGCCTACTTGTTGTCCGTTTTGGAGGGCAAAGCCAGAGCCTTGGTGCAGCACTTGCCGGTGACGGACTCCTCCTACCCGACCGCTCTGGAGCTTCTCTCCCGACGGTATCAGAACAAGCGCTGCCTGGCTGATGTGCACATCGGCCAGATTTTGGGACTACCGGCCATTGCCAGCACGTCGACGTTGCGCACTGACTTGCTGAACCCATTGGTCTCAGCGACCAACGCCTTGAGACGCTTGAAGTTACCGGTGGAACATTGGTCCTACCTGTTGGTGCACATAGCGCTGCGGTTGCCCCCCGCGGAGTTGAGGTCACGTTTTGAGCAGAAGTATGGTGGGGATAGTGCCACCCATCTTCCCACTTTTGACGACCTTCTCAAGTTTTTGGAAGACGAGTGTCGGTTTTTGGATAACACTCGTGGCGCCACGGGGTCACGCCCGCCACCTTCTCGGCCTAGAGACCAGGGACGGACTAGGGCTAGGGGGCCTGTTGATGTCCGTCCCGCCCCCCGTTTTGCGGGCGCCCGGAGTCCTTATGATTGCGACTTTTGTAAGGCAACGGGGCATGTCATGGCGCATTGCCCGGCCTTTTTGAATTTGCACGTAAGTGCCCGCCGCCGCATTGTCAACGCACGCCGTTTGTGCTTCTCGTGTTTGGGGGCCCACTTCCATCGGGACTGCCCCAACCCTCGCCCGTGTAGAATTTGTAAAGGGTCCTACTTGGAGATTTTGTGCGCCAACGCGAACCACTCCAGCAGACCATCTTCTGAGGAGGGTTCGCGCAGGGGGGGGGGGAGGGGTACCCCGGAGACGAGCACCGGGCTGAGGCCCGCAATTCTGTTCGCCGCACTCCACCCCCCGCGCAAGTTGAACGGGAGCCCCGCGAGCGCCATTTGGTCTCCCCTCGTCAGGGAGAACGTGCGTTGGCTGCTAGGCAGCAGTGGCCGGACCAGCACCGCTACCTCTCCCCTCCGTTGGCGGAACGTCCCCGGTTGGAGTCGCGCCCTCCGCCATTCAGGCATCCGGTGGGATATGCCCTTCCGATGATGGCGAGCGGCTCGGGACACCGCGCGGACGAACCATTTGATGTTTACCCTCGTCGTGAACGAAGGCAGCCTGGATGCGACGAGCGGTCGCTGCCCAGGCATCGCTAGGAAATTGATGCCTGCCCCGCTAAAGGACCCCCCCCCCCGATCAAGACGGTTTTGTTGCCAACGGCCTCGGTCAGGGTCTGGGGACCCTTGGGTGACTCGATTGTGGTTCGTGCCATTTTGGACACAGGAGCCCAGGGTTGCCTTTTGTCGTCTTGGTTAGCGGGACAGGTTGGCCTGGAGGTGAATGACTTTTCAGGCCAGATTCGGGGAATTGGCGAAACGGCTGTCACCACTGTTGAGGGAAGGACCTGGTTTGAAATCACCCCTTTGAGTTGTCTGTACCCTAAACTTCGTGCTCCTGCCCTCGTTCTGCCGACTATATTGGGTAGCCAATCCCGATTGTCAGTTGCCTTTGGATGTTCTACGGTTGACGTCAGGTCTGGATTTGGCTGACACCCGGTTTGATTCCCCTTGTACGGTGCATTTATTGTTGGGTTCTGATATTCTAGGGAGAATATAGTTGGGAAATACGACGGTCTTGCAGCCGGAGGCCCCATGGTCCCTCGGGAGGGGCTTGGTGGCGGTGTCAACCATCTTCGGCTTTGCGGTTATGGGCCCAGTGTTGGAAGTGCCCCCTCCACCTGAATCTGGTTTAGCGTTGGTGTCCGGCTCAGCCCTCTCTGACGCCGTTCAGAGGTTTTAGGAGGTTGAAGAGCCCCCTCAGGTGGCCCGCTTGAATCCGGAACACGAAGAGTGCGAGTTGTTCTATCAGAACAACACCGGTCGACTCTGCTCCGGTCGGCTTGTGACCCGGCCTTTTGTTGCGGTGCGACCACCTCTCGGCCAATCCAGACCTACGGCTGAGAAGAGATTGTTGGCAATGGAGCGCCGCATGGCCAGGGACCCGGTGCTGCGGCAAAAATATGTAGATTTTATGCGTGAGTATGCAGACTAGGGACACATGTCGGTGTCAGATTTGGATTGGCGCTCAGTAGAGCATTTCTTCTTGCCACATCACGCGGTCCTCAAGCCATCCACTGGTAAACTGCGCACAGTGTTTGATGGGCCTGCGCGGACTTCTTCCGGCGTCTCCTTGAATGATTGCCTGCATTCCGGTCCCAAATTGTTGAGGGATCTTTGTGACGTTATCACGTCTTTTCGTCGTCATCAAGTAGTCTTTGTGGCTGACATCAAAATGATGTTCCGGAAAACGGTTATTCACCGGGATGACAGACGTTATCAGTTGATCCTGTGGCGGGAACATCCCCAGGATCCCATGATTGTGTACGAGCTCAACACGAATACGTACGGCCTTCGATCAAGCCCTTTTGTTGCTATTCGTTCGCTTTGGGAGCTTGCGGACCGGGAGCGTTTGAGGTTCCCTCGTGCGTCCGCCATTTTGAGAACGGACCTGTACGTCGATGATGTCTGCACTGGAGCTCCTACGATTGAGGAAGCTATCCTGTTGCGTGATGAGTTGGTTCAGATTCTAGCTTCCGCTGGCTATGAGTTGCGTAAATGGGTGTCCAACTCACCAGCGCTATTGGAAGGTGTGTTGGAGGATCATAAGCAGGGTCCTCATTTGTTTGAAAACGTTGACAACCCCGCCATGATGGCCGTCCTCGGCGTTCAGTACCGACCAGTTCAAGACACCTTTACGTACGATGTCGACTTGGAGTCACCTCCTACTTGGACTAAACGACTGGTGTTGTCTACTGTAGCGAGGACCTTTGACCCTAATGGTTGGATCTGCCCGGTATTGTTTTGGGCGAAATGCTTCCTTCAGCGAAACCACCGCCACTTCGGGAAACCCTGTTGGAAGACTGGCTCCAATTTGTATCCGTGCTCCCTGTTGTCAATGAGGTCGCGCTGCCACGCGCCATCCTCCCCCCTGGGGTTTATACTGCCACCCTTCATGGGTTTTGTGACGCGTCCTCTCACGGTTATGCCGCCGCTGTTTATTTGCGCACCGCCAGCGCCACGGGCCAGGTGAAGTTGTCACTGGTCATGGCCAAGAGCAAGGTGGCCCCCCTCCGGACGGCATTGACCATCCCTAAGTTGGAGTTGTCAGGGGCGGTGCTTCTTGTGCGTCTCCTAAATCACGTTGCGCACACTTTGGGTGGAACTGTTGACATTCGGGCTTCTTACGCCTGGACGGACAGTCAAATTGTTTTGTGTTGGTTGAAGACGTCCGTCCACTCTTTGGAGGTCTTTGTTGCGAACCGAGTGTCGCAGATTCAAGGTTCTGAAACGCCTTTGATTTGGAGGCACGTGCCTGGTGACCTGAGCCCGGGCGACGTGGCCTCATGCGGGTGCATGGCCCCCCGCTTGATTGCTCACCCCCTCAGGTGGGGACCGGACTGGCTGACTCACTCCGAGGACGATTGGCCTCGAACGCCAGTCTTGATGTCGTATCCTTTTCCCGGACTTAAGGTGTTCGCTGTTGGGACGAAGGATCCTCCGTTTGATCCTGAGTTTTTGTTGAATCGATACAGCTCCCTCGACAAATTGTTGAACGTCACCTCGTGGATCAGGCGTTTTGGCCATAATTCTAGGAATCCAGGGGACAAGCGCCTGTCACCAGTTCTCTCTCCTCAAGAGCGACAGGAGTCACTCCTCTTTTGGGTCCGCTCTGTGCAGGCTGCACACTTTGAGAAGGAGATCGAGGTCTTGAAGTCTGGTAGGGTTGGGTTGTCGGGAGCTGTTAGTAAGCTGAATCCCTTCTTGGATAAGACGGGTCTTTTGCGTGTTGGAGGACGGTTGAGGCACTCTAGCCTTCCTTATGGGGCCCGTCACCCCCTTTTGTTGCCCAAGGAGGGCCACTTGGTTCAATTGTTGGTGACTGATCGTCACGTTAAAAACTCGCATGCCGGTTGCAATGCGCTGTTGGCCATTCTGCAGCGAGAATTTTGTATTTTGTCGGCTCGTCGTACTATTCGTAGCATTGTCTTCCATTGTATGCCGTGTTATCGGACTAAGGCCTCCACTATGCAGCCCCTAATGGGAGACTTGCCGGCTGATCGTGTCAATGAGGCGAGGCCCTTTGCTGGCGTCGGAACGGACTTTGCTGGTCCCTTTTCGTTGAAGACGTCCACACTTCGAAATAGTAAGATTGTTAAGGCTTATTTGTGTGTTTTTGTCTGCCTGTCAACCAAGGCAGTATATTTGGAGCTGGTAACCTCCCTCTCGACAGAGGCCTTTGTGGCGACTTTGGAAAGATTTGTCTCGCCGTGGGTTACCTTCTTTGATTAGGTCTGATTGCGGTACGAACTACAAGGGTACAAGTAACTATTTGAAGGAGGTATACGCCTTCCTTAATGAGAGCCAGGTTGACATTGGTAATAGTTTGGCCCACCGAGGGGTCACTTGGTTGTTTGACCCGCCAGCCTGCCCCCATTGGGGGGGTATTTTTGAGGCCGCGGTGAAAGCGGCAAAGGGACACTGGCGGAGATTGTTGGGAGACACCGTTCTCACCTTTGAAGAACTAGCTATGGTATTTTGCCGCATTGAAGCTGTGTTGAATTCGCGCCCATTGTGCCCACTCTCTTTGGACCCGAATGACTTGGAGGCTCTAACACCGGGCCATTTCTTGATTGGACAGCCACTTGTCGCCTTTCCGGAGTACCCCTTTGTTGATGTGAGCCAAAATCGGCTTTCGCGGTTTCAGTTGGTGCAACAGCTCGCTTAGAACTTTTGGAAGCGTTGGAGCTTAGAGTATCTGCACATCCTCCAGCAACGCGTCAAGTGGACGGATAAAACTCATCCGCCCAAGATCGGAGACCTCGTCCTGATTAAGGATGCCAACCTTAAGCCTTTGTATTGGCGCAGGGGGCGCATTCTCAATTTGGTGGCTGGCACCGACGGGGTCCCTCGTTTTGCTGAGGTTTGGTGGACGGATCCATCATAAAGAGAGCGGTCGCAACCTTGTCAAGGCTTCCAATTGATTAGCGGACGGGTAGGCCCGTCCGGGGGGGTTAGATGTTCCGTCCAACGTGAAACAGAACGCACCTTTTTGGTTGGCAACATTATTATCTTTGGTCTTGTCTTTGACATGGTTTGATATATAACTTTGCTTTCTGTTAGAAAAAGCAACCGCCGAGTTTGTTGAGATTGATTTATTGTTGACATATTCAAATATACTTACACACACACATCACGGACGTGATCAGAACAGATCCTCGCTTGTCGTCTCCAGCTCAGAGGGTAAGTCTAGTCTATAAGTTTAACTATAAAGTACGGCTTAAGAGCCTATTGTTTGAAAAGCAACGTAGTTAGGGCTCCACGTACCGTGGACTGTTCGACATACCAGTTACCGTTGGCTGGCTTGGTGCTGAACATCACCTATTGACTTCCACTTACTATAATTCTTAACCCACTGCTAAGCAAAGTTTTAGTAGTTTAGTATATTCGACTAGGTAAATTTTGATTCAGAATCATGAAACGATTAAAACGTACGTAATATACAGCTAATCAACTTGACTCTGCATTGATGGCTATCGATAATGGAGCAAGTATCTATGAAACCTCAAAGAGATTTGGGATTCCTAGAACAACTCTTCGTGACAAGAGAAATCACAAGTACTCTAATGAAAATTCTGGGGTTCAACCTGTTTTCACCAAGCACGAGGAACGCCATTTAATAGACTGGATTCACTGTTATATTTCAATATGTAATTCATATTATGAAGCATATCTCTTAAGACTGATTAAAGGCTGGTTATAATTATAACATTCTGTATTCTAAAGAATTAAACCCACATGAGCATTTTTATTTGACTGAATTTGTTCTGTTCACTTAGCGGTCGGTAATAGGTGCCACAAAAACGGTAATAGGAACACACCCATGGTTTGAGTCGGTAATAGGAACATAGCCCTTTTCATCAATTTATATTTTTTTTTAATATTTATTTCATTTTTTCGAATTGTTTCTATATCTGACTGACAAGATCGTTAGTTTCAGTACTTGAATAAAAATAAAAAATGACACCAGTTATTAAGCATGTGCTTATTTTTTGCACATAAATGTGAACTTGGCTTAAACTGGCGGTAATAGGTGCGTTTACCTTACTAGGGGAGGACTTGGGCTTACCGGGCTTTGGAATGTCTATTACGGTAGCCCCTTTCCACGTTTGTGGAAACATATTGTTTGATATGGCGCCATTGAAGATGGCAGCCAGTAAGACTATGATTGAGCGGGGGAGGAGTTTAATTACCCTACTGGTCATTCCATTTTTCCCCGGGGCTTTCCTGGGTTTGAGGTTTTTGATGATCTCCTCTACCTCGTCCTCTGTGACGGGGGAGGGGAGCATCAGGGTGGAGCGAGCGCTGGACACACACCTATATTACTTTACCAAGAATCGCGGAGCACCCGCGTCCCTCACCCCGCGCCCCGCACGCCGCGGTGCATCGAGCTACCTCGAGGAATGTTGTTAATGATAATAATTGTAAATACGTAGAATAGACACAACATCAACAATGATCATTGTAAATATAAAGAGGCACATTCAACAAAATAAATCATTGACCACTCTCCGCCCGACGCTCGCCCGAGACGGTCGTGCCGCTCTGCGCTCCCGATCGTTCTGTGTCTGTGTCATCGCTTCGTCGCGCTCGCCGTGACGTCATTCGTAGTCGCCGACTACAACTCCCGATCCGGAACCGCCTTTTTCAAGGCAGTGAAGGATATTTTGTTTCTATAACAGAGTGTTGTCAAAAACGTTTTGCCCCTTCAGGGAAAAACCACAGTTTCGTGGTCCTTGGTTGGAAACCTCACGGTGTCAACGAAACCAAGGGGGTGTTGACCCGACACACCCGCTGATCCCCTTCAGGGTGAAGCAGTTAATTGGAGTCGAGTACTAGGTTTTGGCCTTGGGGGATCTCCTAGTCAAACCTAGTTACTGAGTTTCCCTTTCAGCTACTCACCTAGTGTCGGTTGGGTGTGTCTACCCCTTCGCACTAGACCCAATAGGGCCCGGTTCGCACAATAAGACTGGCGACCGGTTACAAGCTTAGGGCTCACCATTAGGTACTCACCTCCCAGTCTCTACCCGACTGGGAGGGTTACACATCCCCGGACCCATCCATCCGGGGAGTTAGGCCAGTTAGGCTTTAAATAGGCCCCCCGCGGGAGAGCAATCTCCAAAATTTCCCCGTTAAATTTTTGATCCATTCGCCAATCATGGCGAACTCCAATATTTTGGAGATATTATTAGAAATCCTTAGGGAAAACCCTGCTATTTCCGCCAAATATGGCGGAAAAATCCAACGTGAAATCGCTAATTGTCCCCCGGCTATCGAAGCCAACGTCGCTGATTTTAGTGACGCGCTTGACAGCCCATTATCTCCCCCGCTTGCCGATCAAGGCATCCCGGTTGGTCAATTCACGGAAGTATTTATTAACTCCGATCCCATTGTTCGTCAAACAACGAACGACTTCCAGGTAGATAACCCTTTATTGCCCCCGCCCGCCGACAAAATCGTGCCGATCTCCCGATTCCCGAAATCACCCATTGTTTCCGGCCCACCTACTAATCCTATTGTTCATAGAACAATGGACGCCGCGCAGGTGTGCGCTGCACCTGAATTCCATGAAATGGACACCACCGAACCTGTGTCCAATAACAACTCCGACAATGATTTGTCATCATGCCCCTCGTCCTCGGAAGACGACTTTCAAGTCGTCACCGGCGGCAAGAGAAAGAAAGGGAAAAATGCTTCCCAGGCCAGCAAGGCCAAAAAGACCACCGCGTTGCCCCCGTCCCCAACTCAAACGCCCGTACGACCCGCTAGCCTCGTCCCAACTACCTCTACTCGCGCGCAGGATAGTCGTCCCCCCAGCCCGATAGCCCAAACTTCCTCAGCCCAAAGGAAGCAACGCCCTCCGCCCCCCATTTACATCCAAGACAAGGGGAAATGGACTGATGTGTCCAAGATGTGTGTTGATCGAAAGATCAACTACACAAACGCCCGTGCCTGCCAAAATGGCATTAAAGTCACCGTCCCTACGTCGAACGACTATAGGGAACTATATCGCGCCCTCCGTGAAAGGAATATTTCCTTTCACACTTTCTCCTTCCCCGAAGACACGCCCACTCGTGTAGAGTTATTAAACGTGTCCCTAAAGAAATCCTAGTACAGGATATTAAAGACGACCTTGCCGATCAAGGTATACCAGTGATCGCCGTCCATCGCTTACATAAAGCGAGAGGTGGTGAATTGTACGACATGGTTCTTGTCATTTGTGAACCAACCGAAGGTCATCACCCGATTTTCAAGATTAAGTCCATTTGCTCCCTATCCGGTATCTTAATTGAAAAGCCCTATAAAACCGCAATAGTGGGACAATGCCACCGTTGCCAACTGTATGGCCATGCGCAGAGCAACTGCTATGCGACTCCCAGATGCGTCAAGTGTCTGGGCGAGCACAGCACTGCGGACTGCCCTCGGCCCAAAGACCGAACCCTCTGTTTGGAACCACCCAGCTGCGTTCTCTGCGGCCAGACCGGTCACCCGGCAAACTACCGCGGCTGTCCCAAAGCCCCCAAACTCGCTCCTAAATTAGCGAAGCGCGCCAACGCCCGCCTACAAAGAGAGGCACCTTCCTCTCAAATTCCCCAACGTCTCGCTCCTCAGAGACCATCCCCGTGGACCAGGCTAAACGACGAAAAAGCCTTTCCCTCCTTGGCTCCTGCCAAACCTTTGCAGGCACTGATGGATATACCCATCGCAGCGCAGATCCTGCCTATAGCCGTGGCTCCAGAAGCCACAACCAGTCCCAAACCTGCGCCTCAAACCACGGCTGCTCCTGCAACCAAACAACCGCCCAAACCCTCACCCGTCGGGAACGGCGAGTCTTGCGCCCAGACTCTACTGCGCCACTATAAAATATTTATGACCCGCCAAGCCAGGTCTCTCCGCGATGCCCTTCTGGCTGCCGAACAGCAGAACAACGGCAAAATTACTACGGAAATGTACAGCCAAATATTCAGCACACACAGTGATGTCGTGCTAGGCCTCGACCAGATGGATGCGATGGACTGATCCAATGGATTCCCAACGCACAAACCACACTAGGCCTCGATCCCTTAAATTAGGTTTTTTCAACGCCAATGGCATTTTCAACCAACGCGCCGAAATAACTAAATTCCTCCGCGACCACCAATTAGACGTCCTCCTTATACAGGAGACCCTTTTGAAACCCCACCACGCTGACCCCAAAATTGCGAATTACCGTCTAGTTCGCAATGACAGAACACGCTGCCACGGCGGCGGTACCCTTATTTATTATAGGAAGGAGTTATACTGCATCCCTCTCAGCCCATCCGCGCCTCTCTCTCACCTAGAGTACTCTGCCTGTCGACTAGGCATGACTGGTCATCCTCCGATAACCATCATCTCTGCCTACCATCCTCCACCATCGGTCGCGTCTCTTGCTTCAGACGATCCTATCGCGCTCACCAGCGATCTCACGACTCTCTTTGGCCTGAGTGACTCCGTCTTACTAGCGGGCGATCTCAACGCCAAACACCCCGCTTGGAACAGCAACACGACAAATGCCAGAGGCAGAATCGTGTAAAACCTAGGCGCGACCCTAAACTATGACGTCATCGCTCCGATGACTCCCATCCACTACCCACACGACCCCAACCAGAGGCCCGATGTCCTCGATGTGGCGCTCCTAAAGAATGTAAACCTCCATTGCACTCCATAGAAGCGCTTCACGAGCTCAACTCGGATCACCGTCCCGTTATCCTACACCTAGGTTCCCGCTCAGGTAACCATGATCCTACCCAATCTCCTCCGACCCAATTGTTCACCGACTGGAGGAAAGTAAGTGAAAAACTGAAATCCACCACGTCGCCTCACTTGGACACCATTCCTGACCACATAGTCTCAGTCGCTGACACGACGGCGGCGATCGACTCGCTTACAGATCACGTACAATCCATCCTGAACGATTGTTCAAGGGAAGTTCCAGTAGCGGAAGACCACCGCTGGAAACTCCCGGACGATGTACGGAATCTGATAACCGAGAAGAACGCAGCCATCCGTGCGTACAGCGCTTTTCCCTGCGCCGCAAACAAAGCTCACATGCGCAACTTACAGCGTGCTGTAAGGAAACGCATTGCCGAGCAGCGTAATGCGAGCTGGGACAAGATGCTGAGCGAACTTGAGCCCACCCATCTTGCCTTCTGGCAGCTTCAGAGGAAGTTACGATCCACTGAAGAGGCCACAATGCCTCCTCTCATTCGTCCCGATAAGAGTGTCGCCTTCGATAACTCTGAAAAAGCAGAATGCCTAGCCGACAGCCTAGAGTCCCAGTGTTCTCCCAGCTCTCAACCAGTAGACCAAGCCCACCTCGATATGGTGAACGCCGAAGTCGAACGTAGAACTTCCCTTCCGCCCGTCGAAGATCCCGATAATCCACTGGCCCCCATCACTCCTGATGCGGTCCAGGATATCATTAAAAGTCTCCAACCGCGAAAAGCCCCTGGCTCCGACGGCATCACCAATAGGGTTTTCAAACTTTTCCCCGCCCAGCTTATAGTGCTAATGACTGCCATCTTCAATGGCGCATTGAGCAATAATATGTTCCCCGCAACCTGGAAACAGGCCACCGTCATAGGTATTCCCAAACCAGGCAAGCCCAAGTCTGACCCGTCTAGCTACCGTCCCATTAGCTTACTCAACGTCCTCGGTAAAATCTATGAAAGGCTTATATATAAGCGGCTCAAAGATTTTGCCGAAGCAAAAAGTCTAATACCCAATGAGCAGTTCGGATTTAGAACCGAACACTCGTGTATTCAACAAGTCCACCGCATCATAGAACACGTCAGCGCCGGCTTCCAACGGGGCGCAATAACGGGAGCCTTATTCTTCGACATAGCGAAAGCGTTCGACAAAGTCTGGCACAATGGCTTAATCTATAAGCTATACCAACTCGGCGTGCCTGACCGTCTCGTGCTCTTCTTACGGGACTTTTTATCGAATCGCACCTTTCGTTACCGAATTGAGGGGGAGCTTTCCTCCCCCCATCCCATTCGCGCAGGAGTTCCTCAAGGCTCCGTACTATCCCCCCTCGTTTTCACGCTATTCACTAGCGATATCCCCAAGCATAAAAGTACTCAGCTAGCCCTATTTGCCGACGATACGGCTATCTATTATACCGGTTTTAAACCCGATGCCATCGCTCGCACTCTCCAAACTTCCGCAAACACTCTGGCCAAGTGGTTCCGGAAATGGAGAATCGAAGTCAATCCAGACAAAAGCCAGGCAGTCCTCTTTTCTAAACCGCGGATTAACCCAGCCTCCCCCCGTCCGATTACCATGTACGGCAAGCCGATCCCTTGGGAAAAGCAAGCCAAATACTTAGGCTTGGTCCTCGATAGACACCTCTCCTTCGCTGAGCACATAAAGCAGGCACGTTCACGCGCCGCTTTCGCTCTAGGTAGGCTCCACTTCATTCTTAGCTCTCGCAGCAAGTTATCACTCAGGTGCAAGCTGCGTATTTTCACCGCGGTCATCCGTCCCATCATGACCTACGCCTGCGCTGTTTTCGCACACGCAAAGCCCTACCTCCTCCACAAGATGCAGACCCTCCAAAACCGATTCCTCCGTAGAGTCACGGGAGCCCCCTTTTATGTTCGAAATGAGCTTCTTCACGTAGACCTCAAGATGCCCACCATCCAGCAGTTCATGAAACGCGTCTCCAAGCGTTTCTTTGAAACTTCAATCCAACATAGGAATCCCCTTATCGTATCGGCCGCCCAATACGAACCCTCGCGTATCTCTAAGATTCGCCGACCAAGGCATACCCTAGTCACTCCCGATGACGCAATCACCCTGCTCCAAGAGAGCCGTAGGGAAACAAGTACAGTGGCACACAAACACAAAAACTGACCGTCCTTCCGTCCTCGCCGCCGAGGCCCGCCGCGACGTCCCCGTAATAGTCCACCCCGACCCTTGCCAGAGCCAGCGCGCGACGCTGAGCCAGTAGCTTTAAATTCCCTTATTAATAATAATAATTATATGATCCAGCTTGTCCCTAGCTGCCCTCCCCCTGCGACGCCCTAAGCCGAGGTCCGTACCCCACAGGGGGTGCCCTTAGCGTGTAGTCGCATAGTTTGTAAGTTTTTAATAAGCCCTGGCTGGAGGCTTTAATTAATTTATTAATTAAGGCAACCACAGGCAAGCCCGGTTAAGCAGCCGACAACCTCAGAGGTTGACCTGCGAGATGCCACAAAAAAAAAATAAAAACAAAATAAATCATTCATATTCTCACTCCGACAGCGAAACCAGTGTTTTAATTAACCGCATCACTCCCTTTAAAAGTTAATTAGACGCTGTGTAGTACCTACTTAGAATATGCTGATTATTAATTAATCGACAATGGCGCATAGAGGCCATGTTTTTCAACGTAAAAGTAAACAATAACAACTAACCATTTGAAAAATCTGCTCTGTTGGGTTTGTGACTTCTTTGACTATGTGTTATTGGGTTTTTCCACAGGGATTAGTCATTACCAGCACGGAGTTTCAAACTTGGTTGTGTGATATCCTCGTGTCGTGGCCCTTCGGATTTTAGGAGAAAAGTATCAACGGCTGCATCTGTGTTTGTGCACTGATAATAACTTATCTAAAAGATATTTATTGTGGACTTAGGAGGCCGATTACCATTTGTTGTTCCGGCTACAATCATGACCAAAAAGTTTAATGTGAGCTTATCTATACTTCTATACAAACCTAAGAATAAATAAATGTCAAGTTATTATACTCGTAGTTATTTAAAAGGTAAAAATGAAACTATTTTTAAAATTTTGTGTCTTTCTGTTTGTTCAGACGTACCTATCTCGAATGAGTGAACCAATTTAATAAGACTCATTGGAAGATAGAGGACGTTACAGGGTACCATATAGGCTGCTTTTTGTCGATCGGGATTCGCACGGGAAAAACCTCCCACGTGAACGTAGGCGCGGGCACAGCTTGATGTACCAGAAATAACCTATTCATACCTACCATGCCCATTCATTTAATGTGTAATCAATTGTTATTAATGCTAGTTTTCCTATAACTATGACTAAGGCTGTTTGTAACTTCGAAATGCTGTATAAAGAAGGATATGTATATTGGATAACCTTAATGGATAAATTCCTGTTAAAAACTCTTTGAAGATATAATTCTGTCTGCTAAAGAATCATAAAAACATGTAGAAGAAATTACATTACGTCACGGCACAAACTGTCGAAAAAAGTTTTATTTTCCGCCTTCATCACAGTTATTGAACAAAATTTTGCGTAAATAAAATGTAATTAATCAAACATAAAACGGCAAATATTAATATTAAAAATTTCCGTGAGTGAATATGGGGTTGAATAATTTGCACAAAACAATCAGATATTACACGTGCTGCCCTCCTCGGCCGCCGCCACACTGCGTCAGTAACCCGTGTCCCTGCCAGCCATGCCGACCCATCTGCCCTCCATGCGACTGCCGGCCCGGACGTATCCCACCAAATCCTTGCTGTCCAAGATTTCCAGGCAAGGACGTATGGAGGAAATACCGAGCCTTATTTTTCTTTGTTTGTTTACCGCTTATACTCCTTAAGTTTATACATACAATGGGGCACGAACCATTCCATAAATGTGACTGTCGTGACTATGAATACATGCGAAGACGTACTAAGAGGTTCCCGTGGGGTAGAAAAGGAATTAAAACTTTGTTCCATAACCCTTGTGTTAACCATCTGCCTGGGGAATGTACACCACCGCCCTTGGATTGTGATTAATATTTTTTGTTAAAATTTAATGGATTTTTTTACTTGAACGTTTTATTAAGGCTCAGATCCACCGACGTTGGATGTGTGTGTAGAGATGAAAGAAGATGTTTGACACCTAGGCTTAAATCCGCGCAGTTGTGCAGAGATTCTTTCGGCGGGCTTTTGGTGTTGAGATGAATAGTGGAAGACATTGAATCGATATTTTCAGACAGTATCATTATTTCTCGCTCAAAAAATATACGTATTCGTGACTGCCTACGCCAGTAATTACTATTTTAAAAGTATATACGAAAAACAAAACATACAGGAAACTTTTTACGTTCAAGTCCGAAGAAAATATATCGAGTATCATTAAATTGATACTCGAAAATATTAATTTCTGATATTTCGAGTTTAAAAAATCGACGGTAAATGACGATAAATTTAAGAAAACATATCGATAGTTTGATAGATCAAATAAATTTTCCCGAGCCTACACCGGATGCCGCCGCTGTTCACGTCTCCGCTGTATCTACCGCGCAGAGCTCGTTTTCTTATTCATTACAAACAGATATGAGGCATCTCCTATCGAATTCCTTCGACCGTGTCCACTGCAGCCGGGCGAAGTAGAGATGTACCCACTTCACATCGCATGTCTCAGTATTGGTGGATTCTGAGCCTGAAGCAAAAAATAAAGATAATTAAAGAAAAGCAGTCGTTTGATTATTCTCTAAAATTCTTTTACCTACCAATAAAAGCTGCCTGTCCTTAGGTTAAATGTTATTATTAATGTATTTGTTATTGTATAGTATAAACTATACAATATTAATACATTTTGGATGACTAAAAGGAACCGCGGAGTAAGTACCTTCGTTTACGATTATATCGTGCAACATTGTACCAATCGCTGAGATAACTGATAAATTACTTGATCTCAGTAAACTAATACTAGTAGTACCAATTTAAAACGGCGTAACTAGCATGGTCGTAATATCTTTCCCCTGTTCCATATATTCCTACTGACATATCCCCGCTGATTTTTTTCCAATTATAGCTACCGGTTGGGATATATGGAACTTTCATGTGCGTGTGGTGTGAGGGCCACTTTATTAAAACTCTTTGAAAATGTGCTTAGGATTTAGTGAACATTCCCAATGAAATGTGAAAGCTGGAATCAGATTTTGTGAAAGTCAAATAACCGAGTTATTGACTGTAAATATGGGCCCTCAGTTCTCACATAGAGGAATGAGGGTCCACCTGAACGTGATGAACTATAGACGCTACAGAAAAAGTCTTCATGCCAAAACCTAAACAAAATTTGTGAAAACAAGATATTATCGCAAAACACTGTCCTACTTTGTATATCTTCGTATAAAATGGCCCTCAATTCTCATACACGTAAAAGTTTATTACGCAAATAAAATGAAAATCATTAACTTACAGCTGGGTCAAACACAAAATCAAAGTGAAATTTTTCGAAAATATAAAGTTATCGGTTTGTTTCAAGTTCAGTCTATATTATTAATTATAAATCACAATATGAATATTATCATTACAAACTAGATCGTTTTTCAATAATGTTAAAATTATAACACTTTGATTATTTTGCATGACCACAGAAATTACAGGTTGTCCACAGAAAAGAACATAATTACGCTTAAAACTTATATTACACACAATTCTCGGAAATCAGAAAAACACAGCACGAAAGAAAATGAGGTATCAATATAAAATTCTAAAAATGCGTTGATCAGTGCAATACTATTGAAATTCATTTGATTCCACAGAAGATAGTCCACAGGAGATAAAATATGGTTTAAAGATTGTTTTCATTACTTTCTTCACCGGTATCAAAGACCTTTGACAGTCTTTTGAATTTTTTGGGTTGTTTCAATGGAAAAGAGTCATCTACTCAGATGACTCTTTTCCATTGAAACAACCCAAAAAATAATCTATAATAATCAACGAATTATTATAGATTATCTAATTAACTAACTAATTTATTAATTAATTAACTAATTTATTATAGATTATCTATAATAATAATCAACTTCGAGGACAACTACTCAGTTGTCCTCGAAGTTGATCCTCTTTCTAGGAACATAAATCCGGTGATGGCGGGTTTACAGGAGATTGCACCGATAGTGGTATTCCTGGTCCAGTTATTGTTGAGACCGATGCTGTTCCGACGAGAAGAGGATGGAGTTTTTGTTGGGGTCAATGATGCATAACTGTTAGGCAAAGATTGTGTCTCGGAAGGGTCTGAGAGATATATGTAGAAATTGAATTTAACTAATTCCAAAATGCATTTCGTATCCGCTGCATTCAATACAACTCAGTCTTCTTACGTGCAAGGAGTTGCGTTCGTTTGTGTGCCAAGTAATTTGGTGAAATTTAAAAGTCCATTTGAAAGGGCGAACTTTGCTTGTATCTGCAATACTTTGTATTTCACTTATTTGGGATTCATTAACAGAAATAATTATAATGCCCTTAAAATTGACTTCCATGCACTCAGTAATGCTATTAATGTCAAAAATGTCTTAACATAACATAAATATAAACGTTTTATACAGCCGTCAACACCGCCATGAGCACCTTTTCGGTATTCTGATTCACTGAAATGCCATATAATAGTTTCAGCGTTAGATATTTTGCTAAGATATGCAACTATCATATTAATCATTATTTTATTACGATATTGGGTTAAGGACCGCCGCTAAGTAACACGGCGCATGCTCGTTTTCTTTTACTCTCGTCTCTATCCATTTTTGTTCTTTTTCGCTCAATTGTATTCTCGATCTTCAACGAGGCATGGCAGCTGAAAACGATAAACATTTTATACCATGCTAGTCGTTTCCAATAGGTTTTTGTATTAATTCTCTTTGTATTTATATAGAACCATATAAGCAAACCAAGCAATTAATTAAAGCATTGTTTGTTATGTTCCCCATAAGAGTGAAATAATGTTTACTGTACAAAAAAGATTACTATAATTATCTTCAGTGAACATTTGTATCTCCTGTGGACATCCAAATCCACAGAAAAGGTGTCCACAGAATGGTATTTCTGGAATAAGATGAACGTCAATCATTTAATTTTGAAGGTTGGAAAAGTAGACAAGAAGATACAAAATATACTCCTCGAGAAGCGTTGCGGCCACGGGTTTATGAGTAAATTATATGTGTACTTACCAAAATATACCAAGAACAGAAAACTAGCACTGATCTCTGACAAAATACTTAACGGGGCTTAAAAAGCTCGGTAGCTTTTTATACACAAAAACGCGTTTTTATAACGGTTGTTTGAAGTAGTAAACAATTAAATTAAAATCTAAGGAAATAAATTGGTATTTTTGGGCATATATACTAGGCGGTATACACGATGGAATAATAATTTGATAAAGTTGCCTGGATAGAATAAATTCACAAAGTTACCTCTAAACAACACAACAAACACTTAGTACGGCGTGAATACTTCGCTGAAGGTCATCAGTTTTTGAATAATAACAAAACTACATGTTTTACACAACGTATACATTTTACATTTTCAAAATGTTGATTTGTTTAACAATAAGAAGGAAATACCTAAATTCGCGAGTGTTTCGCCCTTTTTATCCAGAGCCGCCGCGCCGCTGTCTTGTCCGCTTTAGTCCTGCGTCGGCCATCGGACGGGGAGCTTGTGTCGCTTGCGCTTACGCACGGATTTAGTAACATAACGATAAAATTGAATGAAAATTCATTGTAGCGTATTTGAAATGGGGAACAAAGTAAAGAAATCAAGACAGGGAAGGGGTTGGCGAAAAACCAGAAATCTCAGTCGACCGGCGCGCGATCCCCGCCGTGTTTTTATCTGTCTAGCCTAGCCAGCTCACGCACACATAAACGGAGCGCATAGAATACCTACAATCGATTAGCGCAAGAAACTCGGTGCGCCCTTAAATAAGAGAGGAAATTGTTTATTTTACTAACACTTTGTGCACGTTTTGTAATTTCGTAATGGTGACTGACATGTTGTCGAGTGCTGCCAGTATAAAACGCAATTGTTGTAAGGTAGCTTTGGTAGATAGTATTTTAGTGTGATATTTTAGGTCCACAGAATGGTCGAGGTCTCATGTAACCGTATGTTTATTTGAAATATAAATGAAAATAAACTGAAGTATTTACACTTGCTTAAAATTTATACAATTTTATTATTTTTTACAATGAAATATTAAAGTTTACTTCAATTCAATTAAAATTAATTTAAGGAAATCGCTATTCAAACATAGCTACTGCGTATCTGAACAGTCCACAGAAGGGTTTTTAAACATATAATTTGAATTTTTTAAATGACAAAATTTATTGAATTTGTAATTCCCTCTAGCTCTGTTTATTAGACAGTTACTCTTTTAGCATTAAAAAAAAACAAAGTAGCGTGCTGTACTATTAGAATTTGAGTAATGATACCTGAACATGTCTATGTGTATGACCCAGCTACTGTTTGAAATACTATATGCTTATAAATAAATTGTGGAAATTTGTGGAAGCAAGAACAGGTCACCACTTCTCGTTATTTGGAAGTTATGACCTTGATAAAATTTGGGCCCTCAGTCCTCCATTTCTTTTACTTTCGCTTTGCTTACGCTTATCGTATGAAAGATAAGATAAATACAAACCTGTGTCTTTTTGTGGAAAAAATGTGCAACAAATTGGTGTCATTTGTTACAAATAATAATTATGATAAAACTACAAATCTTAATAGATACCGAAATCAATTATTTTTTAATTGTGTATGTGAGTAGGGTGACAATAATTTCTTTTTACCCTCATATTTTATATACTGTGTTAGTGGCGATTCTGAGTGATGTTTTAGATACTTCTGCTGTTGCAAAGTAGTCATACGTCAGAAACTATTTTATTGTTTACATATTGTATGCACAATAGCAGTAATATTTAGAGTCGTTACTAAACAATAGTTTATGATAATGCAACGGAAGTTATAGGTGATACAGCGTTAAGGCAAGCTTTATGAAACAGTAATAGTGAATAACATAGATGATAGTGAATAATAATAATAATCTGTGACCCGGCTGTCAACAAGCTGTCGGAAATTCTCATCCCGATTTTTTAAATAATATTTTAATGTTCATTACATTACAAAAGATGTACTACAAATTAAAAACCGTTAAAAAAAGGAACAAGAACAACATCAAATATGAAGCAGCACCGTCTTGGACGGAACATATAATAAATTGATTTAAAATGTTGACAAGAAGCCAGGCACGGATACTATCCACACGCCCAAAATCACTGATTTCATCACTCAGCCCCGCCTCGCAGCCGCCGGGACCTGCTCCAGCCGTGAGTGAAGAGACTCCGGCCACTGCAGTGGCGTCGAGCTCGAGCGACGAATACTTCTCACCGCCGATGACACCACCACCTGCACGTTGACGCGGAAGAGGCCGACCTCAGGCCAGCTTAGAACCTCAAGGCCCACCGGCCACTGATAGGGTTCCCGCTGCCGATGGAAGTGTGCAGCGCATGCGATGGACTCAATCCATCAATGACTACCATGGACTACCCGTGTATTTATTTTCTCCTGTTGTGTCAAATCCATCCAAAGGTTGTCTGTAAAAGATCGCTTTTAGCGATAAGACTGTCCATTGTAACACACTTTGTAGTTTTTAAGTTCTTATTTAATTCTGTTATGGTGTACAATAAAGAGTATATCCATCTCCTACAGAGGAGGGAACTAACCTGACTGCGTACCGTGGTTGGATACTCTCTTTGTTTCAGGTACTTGAGCCAACTGTCAACGTTTCGGCCCAGCGACTATCGGATCAAGTGCGTGTCATCCAACGTAACCGTATGTTGGATGAAGCTGTACTTGATCGCCTCCGTTCGAAAATGAGTAGCTATGTCACTTCACATCCGACGCCGACTGTGGTGGCACCACCACAGCCCAATACTCAAGTTGAGGAGAGTAGCGACAGAATTTTTTTTTTCTTTATTTGGCTAACCAACAACTGTTTACACTTATACATTTAAATAAATACATTAAATGTTCTAAAACTATCTTAGGAAAGTGTAACAATTTCTTAAGGTTAGCACCGCATGCTCCATTAATGTAGTAAGTAGTTGCGCCACAGACATTGTCTCAGGTAACAAATTACAAAAAAAAAAAACTAAATTAAATCGAAATAACATTACTAACATGTTAATCTTAAAATTAACATAAAAATGAAATTGAGTTAAACAAAACGGAGAGTTATAATAATAAATTGGATTGATAAAATGGTGTATTCCCGTTCGTCCCCTTCGTCCCCCTAGGGGGACGAACGGGAATTCACAAAAATAATATTTAATTTGTTCCCGATCGTCCCCCTAATTTTTTTATGTACATCAGAACGTTCGGCCAGTCGAGGTAGGGAGCTGGCTGCTACTCCAGTTTTTACTGACGATCATGTGACGCATAAAGATGCCAGCCAAAGAATTTGTGACGGAACAATTCGAAAGTTAGAAGCATTTATTTATGGCCGAACGACCTGATATCAGAACGTTCGGCCAACCTGAATCTCCATAACTGAGGACCTCAGATAAACTGTTACTGAATAAAGATTTAGCGACGATTTGCTGACAAACAACCACGGCTTTACTTTTACTCGTAATGTCACCGATTAAAAGTAAAATGAACTTTAGTTTCTGGAACATCAGGATGTTCGGCCAACGTGATCTCCATAACTGAGGACCTGAGAGAAACCGTTAATGAATAAAGATTAAGTGACGAGACTGAAACGAATTTTTATTGCTTTATTTTATTTTGTGACGGCCCCGTTAAGTAGTAAAATGAAAATTTAACTTATAACCTCAAAACATTGGGATTATCGATTCCTCCACAAGGAAGAAGCCCAGAGAAACCGTTAATCAATAAAGATTAAGTGACGACACTGAAACGAACTTTTATTGCTTAATTTTTTTTTGTAACGGCCCTTTTAATTATTAAATTGAAAATTTAACATATAACCTCAAAACATTGGGATTATCGATTCCTCCACAACAAAGAAGCCTAGAAGAATCGGAAAACACCTGATGTGTTTTCAGTTTCCAGTCCAACGGTGTCAGTATTTTTGTTGATTCGAGATTAATCTATAAAAATGCACTATGGCGGATGGCGCCTGAAATTGGGTGACCATGTATTCCAACGAAACAAGTATTTATCGAGTAGGTACCTATTTCTCTACTTAATGAAGCAAAACACGTCGAAATAGTTGAAATAAGGTGACGATGTAGGTATTGCAACGAAATAAAGATACGCGGACTGAGGAGTATGAAATTTGTCACAGTTAAGTTTATATGGAGAAGGAGTGCAGATAACTAATATTTATATAATATGCATTAGACATAAATTGTTATAAAAACACATACACATATGCGTTATGATGAAAAAGTCGAAGCAATGAGGCCACCGTCTTTGCTTCGACTTTTATTATTTTACTGTTTGTCAATGTCACATAAATAAAAATAATTGAAACTATCTATAGAATTTCGACCAAAAGGCGACCAATAGTTTTACTTTATTCAGTTACAGCCGCTTTCTAAAATATATCTCAATCCCAATTAATTTCTCTCGTTTACAAGGAGATGTGATAGTGGTAGAAACTGTGCCATGCTTCTGCTATAACGAGAGATGAAGGAGGTAAATGAACTTGCACCAACCTAAATCGTACCTGAAATAAAATACCTACTTGTAGGTAACGATTATTCGTCTGACCATCCTTTGAGTCCACTGCGAGCGCGCTATCAACTGACTCATACACGCACATCTATGCCGCACTACGTCATCACCGAGTGGTTCGCGTATGAGCTTGCTTTTATGAACAAAATAGTGGAAGCGCTACTAGAAAACAAAAAATTACACAAAAAACTGAAGAATTTCTAACTTCTTTATTAGATGTCTTAAAAAAAAACAATAATATTGCCAATAGTAACTATTACTCGTCTGGAGTTAGTGTTTCGGCTCCAAAACGATGTAAAATTAACCGTGTATAATCAAAGAAAAATGATGCACAAAATGGTCAGTGTCATTATGATTAAAGTTACCTTTAATCATTATGACATGAATTTAGTTAGTCATTTGACTTCTACACTTTCAGACTCCGATCCACCTCTGCTGGAAGGTGCTAGGTGTAATGATTACGAGGATCTAGTCGAAAAGAAGAAGAGACACGCTTTTTCACGTTTCCTTTGCCGTAAGTGTACTTATTTGAATTTTTAAGAAATGAATAATAACCATTAAGTATGAAAAAAACCGGCCAAGTGCGAGTAGGACTCGTGCCTTGAGGGTTCTGAATCAAGATTATTATTTTGTCGTTTATTAACTTTCTTTCTAATCTAGTTACATTTTTAAATATATCATTAAAAAAATAGAGGCCCGCGTATTGGGAGCAGGGTCCAAGCTACCTGTGGTTAGAGCTGCAGAGACAGGAACCTCCTCACAAACCCCCTGACCACAGCTAAGCGCGGTGCGAATTGCGGCGCGTCTTGAGGTGCGTCAAGAGGTGAGTGCCGAAAACAATTTGTAGACAACCTATGAAGTATGCCACAGCTACCGGCGACGCAAACTGCGGTGCGTCTTGCGGCACGTCTTGCGGGCCTAGTTACACACTCAAACACTACATACCCATACAAATATTAAGTAGGTACCACTTACATACACTTCACACATACATACTTCAATCAAACTCCACAGATACTGCACGCACTCTCATAATCACCTCCACTCTTACTAACTCTTCATTTTTTTTTAATTAGTGTTAAATTTTCACCTTAGCTGATAAGTACTCCATGCTGTTGTAAACACTTTGTTGGCGTTTTTTTTTAAACTCCTGGAAATGGCATTGATAACTGAAACACAGACATTGCCTAGTTCGGTTACAATAGCTACATCCATTTTACACAGTTACTCACTGCCAAACTATAATTCTGTAAACTACTACTAAATTTTTAGAGAAATAAATCACTATTACTATTGTTAAGTTTTATAGAGTTGTTAAGTTTTTTACTCCTAAGTAGATGGACATTTTTAAACGGATGATAGTACCTACCTACTTGTTAACACGACCAATTTTAAACTAATACCTAACTAATTATAAGTCAATTTAATTTTTAAGCAGTTTTTGATAATAAGAATCAAGCGCTTTTAAAGTGTAAAAAAAAAAAATATTCTTAGACTGATTTTTTAAGTATTTTTCAGCGCTATTTAAAAGGTTAATGGTAATGCAAAAATGTGATGTCTACATTTAATTTTATTTTTATGGCATCTGTGAGTTTTCCTCTCGTGCATATTAAATGTGATTTCTTATCAATTTCTACTGTAGTACCAAGGTATTTCTGCACCCGCGTGGAATGCGTTCCTTTCTCCGCAACTTCTCCGCGGGGCGCCTTGCTGTCTCTCGCTCGCTCATGTCATTGGTGTGACGTCATCGAGGTCAGGTGCAGAGACCCTTTGGTAATATAATAGAACCGGGCATCAAGAATGGGTAGCTTAAGTCCTGGCTGATCTTACTGGAAAGAAAGCCGTAATGTTGTCGACGTATTTTTAAGAGGTCATTTGGTGTAGTTATTGTATAATACTTACTGTGATTTATCTATGGAACTGTTATTTAATTGTAAAATGTGTAATCTAGTTTATCAAACTAATTCCGATTTGACAAGTTTCAAGTCAATCACCTAGCAGTAGACACGAAGTAGTAAACCAATTTAACTGTAATTCTAAAAAGTACATATTATTATGTACCTAACTACATACCAACGTTTGATTACAAATAAAGAATTTTTAAGTTGTGTTTGTTTTGTTGTATTATTGTATTTCCCGACAGCTACAACCTAGCAGTCTTTAAGTCCAGAGTGAATAAGTTACTTTTAGGTAAGCGTGGTCCATCTTCGATCACATCATCACTTACCATCAGGTGAGATAGTGGTCAAACGCGAACCTATTTTCAATAAAAAAGAAAAAAAAATAGGCTCGCGTTTGACCACCATCTCACCTGATGGTAAGTGATGATGTGGTCGAAGATGGAGCACGCTTGCCTAGAAGTAACCTATTCACTCTTGACTTAGACTCCCAGGTTATAGCGATCAGGAAACCTATATATTTAAGTATTCTTGTACTTAATCAAATTTCCCAATCTCCAATGTCAGTCACCTTTCCACTTTCGTTTGCCTTTAGCCAAAATAGACCCAACTAATATAACAAAAACTTCACAAGTGGACACTGGTATGCAGGCATCAGCTCAACGTTGCTTGTACTCGTACACAATTTTATATTACGACGTGTTTTGCGTCATTGTTTAGGTAATGAAGTACTCGAAAATACTTGTTTCGTTGGAATACATGGTCACCCTATTTCAGGCACCATCCGCCATAGTGCATTTTTATAGATTAATCTTGAATCAACAAAACTACTGACACCGTTGGACTGAAAACTGAAAACACCAGGTGTTTTCCGAGTCTTCTAGGCTTCTTTGTTGTGGAGGAATAGATAATCCCAATGTTTTGAGGTTATATGTTAAATTTTCAATTTACTAATTAAAAGGGCCGTTACAAAAAAAATGAAGCAATAAAAGTTCGTTTCAGTGTCGTCACTTAATCTTTATTGATTAACGGTTTCTCTGGGCTTCTTCCTTGTGGAGGAATCGATAATCCCAATGTTTTGAGGTTATAAGTTAAATTTTCATTTTACTACTTAACGGGGCCGTCACAAAATAAAATAAAGCAATAAAAATTCCATTCAGTTTCGTCACTTAATCTTTATTCATTAACGGTTTCTCTCAGGTCCTCAGTTATGGAGATCACGTTGGCCGAACGTCCTGATGTTCCAGAAACTAAAGTTCATTTTACTTTTAATCGGTGGCATTACGAGTAAAAGTAAAGCAGTGGTTGTTTGTCAGCAAATCGTTGCTAAATCTTTATTCAGTAACAGTTTCTCTGAGGTCCTCAGTTATGGAGATTCAGGTTGGCCGAACGTTCTGATATCAGGTCGTTCGGCCATAAATAAATGCTTCTAACTTTCGAATTGTTCCGTCACAAATTCTTTGGCTGGCATCTTTATGCGTCACATGATCGTCAGTAAAAACTGGAGTAGCAGCCAGCTCCCTACCTCGACTGGCCAAACGTTCTGATGTACATATTTTTTTGGGGGGACGAATGGGAATATGGGTGTATTCCTGTTCGTCCCCTCGACTTCGTCCCCCTAGGGGGACGAACGGGAATTCACAAAAATAATATTTAATTTGTTCCCGATCGTCCCATACTGTAAAATATAAAAAAGGATTAAAATTAAGTATTACTAGCTGTTATTTTGTGGAACTTGCTATATGAGTCAAAATTAATGTCAACAAGGTCACTGTAAGGGCGGGGGCACACGATGCGTTGCGGCGCCGCAACGCAAAGATTTCACCGTGTCAGGGTGGGGGCGCACGATGCGTTGCGGCACCGCACCGCAAAGATTTCACCGTGTCAGTGGGCACACGAGCGGTGCGGCGCCGTAACGTTGTTATGTCGCAGTGGCGCCGTAGCAGCGTTGGACAGTCTGTTGACAGACAATCGAAACGAGCGAGCGTGTGTCCTTCCTTGTGACGCAAAACAGCTGAGCGGTGCCGCTCCGACGTCGCAACGCATTCACCCCTCCCCGCCTCGTCTTGGTGGTTGCAAGTCCGGTGCGGCGCCGGAGCGCATCGTGTGCATGCCACAGATATTTCTATGTAAGACGACGTAGCGACACCGCTCCGGCGCCGCACCGCCGCCGCAACGCATCGTGTGCCCCGGCTCTGTGGCATGCACACGATGCGCTCCGGCGCCGCACCGGACTTGCAACCACCAAGACGAGGCGGGGAGGGGTGAATGCGTTGCGACGTCGGAGCGGCACCGCTCAGTTGTTTTGCGTCACAAGGAAGGACACACGCTCGCTCGTTTCGATTGTCTGTCAACAGACTGTCCAACGCTGCTACGGCGCCACTGCGACATAACAACGTTACGGCGCCGCACCGCTCGTGTGCCCACTGACACGGTGAAATCTTTGCGGTGCGGCGCCGCAACGCATCGTGTGCCCCCGCCCACAGATATTTCTATGTAAGACGACGCAGCGACACCGCTCCGGCGCCGCACCGCCGCCGCAACGCATCGTGTGCCCCGGCTCTAAGTAGGCACACGAGCGGTGCGGCGCCGTAACGTTGTTATGTCGCAGTGGCGCCGTAGCAGCGTTGGACAGTCTGTTGACAGACAATCGAAACGAGTGAGCGTGTGTCCTTCCTTGTGACGCAAAACAACTGAGCGGTGCCGCTCCGACGTCGCAACGCATTCACCCCTCCCCGCCTCGTCTTGGTGGTTGCAAGTCCGGTGCGGCGCCGGAGCGCATCGTGTGCATGCCACAGATATTTCTATGTAAGACGACGCAGTGACACCGCTCCGGCACTGCACCGCCGCCGCAACGCATCGTGTGCCCCGGCTCTCACTGTTCAACAATTTGCAAAGCCGTGGGATAATGGAGTTTGCACCAAAGACTGTTCGGCGCGGTGGAGGACGAAATGGAGCAATATGAGTAGTGTTGCAATTAGCGATTATCCTATTGCTATTTATTAAACGGTAGTTGAGATCTCAGAACAATGTAACAGACTTCTGTTACATTGTTCTGAGATCTCAACTACCGTTTAATAAATAGCAATAGGATAATCGTAATTATCTTGTTGTAAGTATACAAAACTTATATGAAACTTGTTGGTTGAAAACTTCTAGTTGCCTACATGTTTATGATCTCAAGTTTTTGTTGTAGCTAAACTTGTAGAATTCGAGACAAAATAAGTCAGTACTTTTATATTTTCTACGAATAAAAAAAAACTGTTGTGACAATGGAAAGAGAAGATGCTGAAGAACTTTACTTCATGTATACGGTATACTTCTACATGCAAACTGAAGCAAATTCAAGGAAAAAATGCAAGTAGTGGTCGCGATCATTTTTGAGAAGAAGAGACCAAGAAGGGGCCTACCGTTCTATATTAAATGATTTAAGAATAGAAGACCTAAGTGGATTTAGAAATTTTGTTAGGATGACTCCAGTTAATTTCGAGAATTTGCTTCAAAGAGTTGCACCATATATAGACATTAGACAGACCTGTTGGTCTAGTGGTCAATGGCCCTGACTGCTATGCGCAAGGTCGTGGGTTCGATTCCCACCGAGGACAAATGTTTGTGTGATGAGCACGATCATTTCAATACTCAATCATTTATTGCATTCCATATGTGTTACATGGGTGGTTTCATACAATTTAGATCAATATGGAATGGACCCTGTCGGGCACAGCAAAAATTTGAAGAGAGGAAGAGTTCTTTGTCTTGGTGTAATTTATTTATAATAGGTATGTATTTAGAAATATATATATATGTATGTTTATCAGTTGTCTAGTACTCATAGCACAAGCTTTGCTTAGTTTGGGACTAGATGGCATTGTGTGAAAGTTGTGGAATATTATATTATATTATTATTATTATATTTCTAAACAGAATACACATTTTCGAGATGCCATCACTCCAGCAGAGCAATTTATAGCTGTTTGTCTAATATATCTAGCTACTGGTGATTCGTATTCTTCTTTAATGTACTTCCATCGGATATCGAATCAATATCAATAAAATATCAATAAGTTCTAAAGTTTGTTTCTTTGACCACTCCATTCTTCTTCTTTCGTTTTCGCTAAGGAAAAAATGCGATCCGTCCGGTATGTTGAAAACTTTATCCAACAAGCATGGATAAAGTTTAAAACTAGTTTGTAATTAGTATTATACAGAAATTGCAATAAAATAAACAATACTTGTCTAAACCACAACTGTATTTTGTAGGTGAGAACGCTATCAATGTATCAGACAAGATCTAACATGTCACAGACTTCAGTGTAAACGCAAATGTGTTTTATACTTGTATAAATACTTGTAGGCTACAAAGTGTGAACGAAATAATGTTTGAGACAGTCTCAATACATGTATAAAACAAATAATTATGTTTTGACAAGTATTCTACAAGTTTTGTATCAAACTTGTATTTAACTTGTTTCTTGGTGAAAACGAGGGGTTAGGTTATGTGTGGCTAATGAGGTCTCCAGATTGTGTTGCAGTATTCCAAAATACTACGCACAATACAGTTGTACAACATGATCTTGGTACTACTGCGCTTAAAACCAGTGACATTCCTTACAACGAATCCCAGCATCTTAGAAGCCTTGTTAATGACGTTTTCAACATGAGGCACGAATGTCAGTGTGTTGTCGAAAACAACTCCTAGTCTCTTATTTGATCCACCCCTTGAACAACGTTTGGGCCCACATGATATACACTAGCTATTGCTTTTCTTTTTCGAGTGAGAGAGTTTTTTGTTCTCATTTCATTTTCGTCACACCATTGAACCAATGAATCTACATCCCTGTGAAGCAATGTAGTATCGTTTCCTGACTCGATTATCCTAGACAATTTAAAGTTATCTGCATACATGTAACATTCAGAAAATTTCAGACAGTGTGGGATATCGTTAAGGAAAATATTAAATAGAACCGGCCCTACATGTGAACCCTGAGGAACCCCAGAGAAGGCCTCGTAAGTATCAGATTGAAAACCGTTGACCACAACAAAGAAGAAACGTATTGCAAGTTAAGATTTTATCCAATAATAAAGTGTACCGGAGATTCCGTATGCAGATAACTTCGACAGGAGTAAATGGTGGGTTACGCGGTCAAACGCTTTGCTAAAGTCCATGTAATTTACGTCTGTCTGCTTACCGCAGTCGATAGCATCCGATAGCATTTCTGTAAAAGTCGCTAGGTTAGTGCAAGTAGACCTACGAGCCACGAAACCATGCTGAGAGCTGTTCAAATAAAGATTAAAGTGTGACTGAATATACGGACAAACTAAGGACTCAAAAATCTTGGCAAAAGTCGACAAGATAGAGATAGGTCTATAATTTTTTATATTATCCTTTTCATCACTTTTATAAATTGGAACAACTTTCGCTTTTTTCCATAAGTCAGGGAAGAAACCCGAGATTAGAGATTTGTTAAATATGAGAAGTAATGGAGATAACAATGCAGAGGCACACTTGGAGATGAATATTGGTGGAATACCGTCAGGTCCAGCACCTTTACGAACATCCAACAATTTGAGCTTATTCAGTAATGTCACGCGATCAATAATCGGTGCTGTTAGTGACAGACTATTATTCATCATAGTTTGAAGGAAATCTGACCCCGGTTCTCTTTGGGTCTCGTTTGCTTCACCGAATGCAGTGGAAAAATGGGACGCAAACATTTCACATATTTGATGACCATCCGATGTTATTTGGGTTCCGTTAGTGATTGTAGCCGGGAAAGAACTAGAGCCGCCTCTTTTATCCTTAATGAACGCCCAGAATGATTGGGATTTTTGGAGATTTAATTCTCTATATCTTTCATGTAAGCATTATAAGAGTCCGTTGCTAATTTGGAACACCGTTTGCCCAATAATTTGAGTTCAAGTTCGTCCATAGGATTTTTGTGCACTTTGGGTTCTTATTTTCTCTTTTTCCTTCAATGCTTTTATTAAGTTTCTACTGAACCATGGAGGATATTTTTTATATTTAATCATGTCATAAAATATATGAAGCATCTCATTGACGTCAGTTACGTCCTCTAATAATTTATCCCAGTTTATATCATTAAGATTTTTACAAATTTTTACATAATCGAGTTTGAAATAATTTATTTTAACATTTTGAGGGTTGTATGGCAGACGGGTTTCTTTACTCGCTTTAAATAGGATTTCGATAGGAGGATGTAATACATCTGTTAAATATTGTTAAAGATTGTGGAAATAAAGAAATAAAAGTAGGTACGCAGTGTTTTATATTATAAGTGACAACCAAGTTCCTTGGTGACAACTTCAAGTAGTAAAAAACAAACCTAACAGTATCCTAGCAACCATCATAGATAACTATAGTATCTATATTTTGTAAGGCCATAGATACTTCACATCCTCGGAACGTTTTTTTAAAGAATATTATGGTAATATATTCTTTAATCCCAATGCTGAACTTAAATCATGCAGCCTTGGGCCGAACAGTGGTTTGGTTAACATATCAGCCAACTGCTGCTCCGAAGGAACATGCGTTACGTCAAAGTCTCCATTGCTAACACATTCTCATACAAAAAAATGTTTCAGCTTGATGTGTTTGGTGCGCTTGTGATATTTATACTTTGGGTTGTGCGCAAGTTTTACAGCCGATTCATTGTCCAGGTTCAGTACTGGTTTCTCAATATTAATCAAGTTGTTAATAAGCTGATTCAACCATAAAATCTCTTGAGCAGATTCGCTTGCTGCTATAATTTCCGCTTCAGTTGAGGAGATGGAGACTGTCGTTTGCTTTTGGCTTCTCAAGCTAATAGCAGCTCCAGAAAATAAGCACACCATTCCAGATATCGACCTTTTGTTTGGTCTCCTGCATGATCTGCGTCGCTGTAACAGACTAAGCGTGCAGGGGACTTTTTCGTATAGGTAAGCCCATTCTGTTGGGTACCTTTCAAGTACCGGAAGATGCGTTTCACCAGCATAATATCTTTCTTAGTAGGTGCTGCGAGGTTTCGAGATGCGACACCCACGGCATATGAAATATCAGGCATTGTGCCTACTGATAAATATGCCAAAGAACCCACGGCTTGTCTATATGGGAAATTCGCGTTGACATCATCTTCTTCTGCCTTCTCATTTTCTTTGATGATTGGCGTTGGTGCTGGTTTGCAGTTGGGCATTCTATATTTTTCTAACACTTTCTTTGTGTAGGCTTTTTGACATAATGAAATGGTCTTGTCCTTGTGGACATTAATTTCCATTCCAAGGAAGTGTGACGCAGGTTTCGTAGTTATCTTAAACCTTGTTTGCAATTCCTTGATGAATTCGTCTCCTGCTCTGGTAGTATTGTATACTACAAGTCCGTCATCAACATAAAGACCAATAAATACTTTAGATTGTCCTCTGATTCGAACATACAAGCAAGGATCCGCTTCACTCTGTTGGAAATCAGAATTCCTTAAGAATTCGGCAATGCAGGTGTTCCAGCAGCGCGGTGCTTGTTTCAGTTCATAGAGGCTGCGTTTTAGCTTGCAGACTCGTTTGGTGCCATCCTGATAGCCATCAGGCTGTTTCATGTAAATGTCCTTTATTTACTGTGCCATTTAGAAAGGCGGTTGAAACATCGAATTGAAGTAGTTTAAGATTATCTCGAGCAGCTATAGCAAATAATGCTCGTACGGTGCTCAGACGAACCACTGGACTGAATGTTTTGTCATAATCAGTACCAGGTTGCTGGGAGTAACCTTTGATAACCATTCTGGCTTTATACCTATCGACGGTACCATCAGGATTAATTTTTACTTTATACACCCATTTGCAAGGGAGGGCTCTTCGTCCTTTGGGTAAATCAAACAAATCCCAGGTTTGGTTATCATCAGTGATCGGAGTAGGTAGATTGATTTTTGGTACTTGTATCATAAATGCACACAGAAAGAATAACATGGATAAGCCATTTTCCCGGAAAGTAATTCCGGTATTTCCGGATTCAATTAAACATTGTTAATGTTGGTAGTGATATTATTCCTACTCAATTCAAAATTTAAAGGAAGGTATAAAAACTAAATTAATTCATTATTTATCTGTTGAATAGTAAAAACAATCTAATTCCGATCGAAGCTTTAATTTTTATTTTTTTATTTTTAGCCTTTTATGGCTAGAACTTTTATAGATAGACATAAATTGTTGCACTTAAATTTAAATATTTTCATAGTGGTCATGGTAATTTGCATTAAGGGTAGAATAAATGACGGGGCCCCATAGAGGGCCAATGCCTGCTGGGGTCGTGAGACTGTTCTAAGGATGCACCACGACTCTAAAACGTAAAGGGCATACGAAGGAACAGGTTGATTTTAGTCAGATTTTAGGACCAAAAAAAAAGGGGTAGAATAAAGAAAAAAGATAAAAATCAACATTTTTTATCGTTAAACATGTACATTTTACATTTATTCACATTTTTAATCTTCATCGATTACAATGTCAGCATCCTGGTAATCCTGATCTTTACAATTAAAATATATAACTATGAGTTTCTCTATATTTTCAATTTTCAACCTATTTCTTTTAACATCTAAAATCCATTTATAAATGGAAAAAGACCGTTCTACATCTGACGATGTCAAAGGAGCAAATTTTAAAAAAGGTATTAAATTATGTGCTTCATTTTTTTCAATGGCCTCACTATATTCTCTAAGTGTGTCTAAATCTGGGTTTCGTTCCATAACACATTCTATTTTATTTTTTATATTTTCTGAATTGCACTGATTTATAGCATCTCTGACGTTGTCAAATGCTAAAAGTGAATCTGTCAACGATAAATTATGCTTTTGCAATTCTTTTAAAATCTTCTTTTAAATTTTCTTTTTCTATAATATCTTTTGCCTCTCGACTAGATACCGCATCAGAGCTGCTTAAACAAGATAATACTTCTTTTATTTTTTTCAAAGTTTTGAGCGTAATAAAATGCTGCCTCTAACCAAGTGCCCCATCTTGTAACAACTGGTTGGGGAGGTAGCGGCAAATCTGGATATTTTTCTTTTAAAATTTTGACTCTACTTGGGGCTTTCAAAAATACCTTTTTAACATTTGCTATTAAAATGTTAACATCGTGATATTCTAACCTAATTTGCTCAGATACGCGATGAAGAGAGTGCGCCAAACATGTTACGTGCTTCATTTCAGGTAAGTATTGTTTTAAATTTCGTCTTGCAGACAGCATATATGCAACGCTATCAGTACAGAGGACAAGAATGTTACCTACCTTCGATTCAAAAGAATCTTCCCAAAAGTTTTCCAAACATTCTAACACAAATTGCGTGATTGTTTGTCCATTAACTACAGTTAGCATTTTACATGCTACCAAATAAGGTCTAGTCAAATTGCTAGGATGTAATGGTTTTATTAAAAAATGGACTATATAGTGACCTAAAAAGTCTGTCGTTTCATCTAATGATATCCATAGTTTCTCATTTTTATAATTTTGCCGAATCGAATTGATTTTATTCTTAAAAAACTTGTCCAAGTAAACTTTCCGTAACTGTGATTCATCTGGCAGAGTACGATTAGTACACGTATAACAACAGGTACTACACATATATTTTTTAAAGAAATCTTGAAAAGTAGTATTTTTCATCTGAGACCACGGAATATTGCACAAAATGAGAAATTTTATAAGATCGAAATAAAATTCCTCTTCGGGCCGCTCAAACTTTCACTGGTGTACTGCTCCTTCGATATGTCTTTTAACGTTTCCTTTATTTATGGTTTTCAAATGGCTTTCACATTTTGAACAGTATATTGTACCACTAGCGTGATCATAAAGTAGTTCGGGATGACCGGATATCCATTTTTCTACAGTTTCAGCCTTGACGTTTGCCATATCTGAACTCTGTTGTAGAGATGGAACCTCGTATATATCACCTAAAACAAAGACATGAAAAAAATACATTTTATTTAGTTTATTTAGCTTACTCCGTTTGTTTTATTTTTCGTGGTTCAAATTTAGTCATTGAAATTTCACCCTCTTCCTGTCAACCGATTGTTCTAAAATTTGGTATTCGCCTTTGATTCTGGTGACAATAAAATTATGTATATTCAATATTATTGTCAATCCAAAATGGCTGCCGCTACAAGATGGTGGACAACTTAGTTTTTTTTCAATCCCATCAATATGGGTATCAAATGAAAGGGCTTGTTACGTAAAATATTTTGTAGAGAAGTAGATAAGGCCTATAGTAATTTATTTTACCAATACATTGCAAGAGGACACAGCACACAGGGCATTCAAATTATATACGGATTCCAGTAAAATGTCGGTTAATAGTGGAGTTAGCTGAATTGCGACTATATTACTAGAATATCATAATTTTGTTTCGCACTAAGCTCACTGGTTCATACTCTATTAAAGATTTAACAATATTAAGACTCATGGTATGTTCAGCAGGTTAAGCGAACAAACACAATACTAAAAATATTCTTATAGTACATCCAAACATGCTTTATACTCCTTGTAACTAGTAAAATATTACTTACCAAAGCTTGGTTTAAATATGTAGATCCAATTCAATAGTGAAAAATTGTTGTTGAAAAATATTATTGAAAAATATGTACCTAAAACAATATTTACACGAGGAAAATATCCGCCATGGTACTCGCAGCAACTAATAAAATTATTAAAACTAAAATTGAAATATCATAATAGAAATAAAAAATATAATAATCCATTAGATATAATTGAATTTAATTATTTAAGAAAAGACTGCCAAATACTCACGCAAAGATGTTACAATAATTACATTAGTGAGTTAGAAGATAAAATAAAAAGCAATCCCAAATTTTTCTGGTCACATATAAAAAACCTTCGGAAAGGTAGTAATTCTTACCCTCCAGCTATGACCCTCGGTAATGTAAACGCAGTCGGTAGTAAAGCTATATCTGAGCTATTTGCTGCTCAATTCTCGTCAGTGTATGACCCGCCTAGTCTTGACCATGACAATTTCATAAACGATATTGCTGAGACAGTGGTACCATCTCTACCCATCAAAGAATTTTCGATAACCCCTGAAGCTATTTGTAAAAAACTCTCTGAACTTAACTTATCAAAGGGTGCAGGCCCTGACAATATACCCCCTATATTTTGGTCGCGATGCGCTCGTTATGTAGCTTCTCCCATGGCAACTATATATAACACTTCATTGAAAACGGGTATTTTTCCGAATACATGGAAAAGAGCGAAGATTGTGCCCATTCACAAAAGTGGTAAACGTGAGATGATATCCAATTATAGACCAATCTCGATTCTATGTACTTTGTCTAAGGTCTTCGAATCTCTAGTGTACCCGGTTATGTACGAACATGTTAAGAATTATATATTCAAAAATCAGCATGGCTTCATGAGCAAAAAGTCTACGAACACCAACCTTGTAACTTATATCACTGATTTAACATCCGCTGTTGATAGGAGTTTGCAAGTAGACGCAGTATATACAGACTTTTCGAAGGCCTTTGACAAGGTAAATCACTCACTATTATTAAACAAGCTTCGGTCCCTGGGTGTCACCGGTACCATACTCGACTGGCGCGAGTCTTACCTTAACAATAGGCAATCGTCAGTTGTCGTGAATGGAGAAGAGTCAAACTCATATTTCGCGACCTCAGGTGTAACACAGGGGTCCAATTTAGGACCATTGTTTTTCAATATTTTTGTGAATGACATATCACTAGTATTTAAGCATTCTACACCATATCTTTTCGCGGATGATTTGAAGTTAATCCGTATAATTGAGAGTGAGTCCGATATTCAGTTACTACAAAAGGACGTAGATAAGTTAACAGAGTGGTGCGCCAGTAACAAAATGTATTTGAATTGCGCTAAATGTTACCACATCAAATTCACTAGAAAGCGTAACATATTCCAATCTTCGTACAATATCCTGGGTAATACATTAGAAGAGGTGAATGTTATCCGAGATCTGGGCGTTTATTTGGACAGTAAAATAAGTTTTATAGAACATATTGACAAAATGCTAGATTCAGCATATCGAGCTCTTGGGTTTGTCCTACGATCTTCCAAAGAATTTAAAAAACCATTTACTACGCTCCTCTTATACAATAGTTATGTACGAAGTCAGATGGAATACTGTAGGTTTGGAATCCTACATACCAGGTCCATATAGACAGAATTGAGAAAATCCAGAAGAAACTCGTTCGTCACCTCGCTTATCGTTTTAGAGTAAGAAACCTGAGGTCATACGCAGATAGGCTGAACCATTTTAAACTTATGCCTCTTACATCTCGCCGTACGGTCTCAGATCTTATGTTTATTTATAAGTTGCTTAACAATGCGATTGACTGTCCAGATCTTCTGAGCAAAATTCACTTTGATGTCCCTTCTAGAATCCCACGTTACCCCCGGTCACTACTCAAAGCGCCACAACACCGAACTAATCTGGCCAAACATTCACCCATTGCAAGGATGACTCGTCATTATAACAGTGTATCGGGTTCATCAGGTGACATAGACATCTTTTGTAATACTGTAGGAAAATTTAGGTCATTAATCTGTACACACTTAAAAAGTCTGTGAAGATCATCAATCCCTATTTTACTTTCGTCTGAATTTTTTTATTTATTTTTGCTAAAGTTAGGTTAAGTATTTGTAATTTTAGATCAATGTCTAATAAAATTATGTATTTGTCATTTTGATTATTGATGAATGAATAAATAATTGTAAATTAATTAATTAAATAACATAATGTAATTGTATAATTTAATTTTAATTGTCTGTTAGCTATAATTACTATTATTGTTAAATAATTTATTTGAAATGTTCAATGCATGATGTGGTCTCCTATAACTGAAGAAGCACAATGTTATAAAAATCTGTATATTTATTGTTTTAGCTTGTAAGGTGTATTCTTTGTTGGAGATCCAAATTAAATAAATAAATAAATAAAATCTGAGTCCGTATATTCGAGCCAAATCGTGGTTTAGAGCAGATTCCAGAAGTCAGTATGTACACAAGCCAGGGTCAAGTAACGTTTTCACAACACAGTAACAAACAAAGATGCGCACTCTACGAACCGAAGTAAACGAGTGAGCTACCTGGCATGTCGTCGGCGGGCGTACGCATTGTTCTGATAACCGGTTATTGTACCACCCATGATCCTTTGTTCTGATTGGTCGTTGGGTTTTGTCAAATCGTGACTGTGTGCCGTTAAAAAAAATATGAAGAATAATAAAGAATAATATTGCTCATTTTATTACAATTCCTACCTTTTTTTGAGGATGGCAAATCATCAAATGACTCCTTCCACTCTGGCAGAATAAAATTCCTACATAAGTTCCGGTTTTTTTTTAATAATCCACCAATTCCGGAGGAATGTCCATATTAATATATACGTTTCGGATCAATGACCCCATTTCAATCTACCTACTCCGATCACTGGTTATCATGCAGTGACGTTATTTCACTCTGCATAGCATCTAGCCATTTTGCTTTGTGAGGAGATTCCATCGCTTCTTTGGTGGTCTCGGGCTCTTTAGGCTTGTGAAGATTTTCGACTTTTTCAGCTGCTGCCAAAATAAAATCATCATAGCGCTTAAAAGCTGTGATTTTTGACCTGTCTCTCAAAGACCTCGTTTGACCGGTCGCATTTTCTTCAGCTTCAGTATCAGGTTCATCATCATCGACAGCGGTAAAAGATCTAGAAAGAGATTCGTATTCACTTTCATTATTTGCTGGTTCCACTTGTCGAACGTTTTCAGTGCTATCGACCAAACTTTGTTGCAGCATTTCATCTTGATCATCTGCGTCACTATCACTGTCATGCTGCTGATCATCTCCTTTATCATTGTCAAACTTAATATCCACTCGCTTGCGCGTTGTTTGCTGCGATGACGTTTTATTAGATTGTTCGTGTGAGAACTCTAGATCGGTGAAAAGTCTGGAGATCACATTTTTATTCGGTTCATCGTAGAACATAGTCTTCAATACCCTAACATCTTTTGAGGTTATGATGCTGTTCTTCGTGGATATGAAGATCCTGAAAGCTTTTGATGTTTCTGAGTAACCCGCAAACATGCCAGGAATTGCCTTTGGTGCAAATTTGTGACCTTTAGTGCCTTTCATAAGAACGTAGGTCTTGCAACCGAACACGTATAAATGATTAATACATGGCTTTCTCCCAACCCATCACTCGAATGGCGTTTGGTTCTGAACGTCGCTGTTTATACTCCTGTTTGATAGGTAGTTTGCAGTGAATACTGCTTCACCCCAGAATTTTAATGGTGCCTGTGCGTCAATCATCATTGCTCTCGCTTTCTCCACAAGGGTACGATTCTTTCGTTCAGCAACTTCGTTTTGGTTTGGGGTATAGGGTGCGGTGAGCCGTCTCTGTATCCCGCAACGTTTCAGATAAGCGTTGAACTCTTTGTTCATATACTCAGTACCATTATCTGATTGTAAGAATTTGATTTGTTCCCAGTGTACGTTTCCGCTAACTCCTTGAACTCTTTAAATTTTTCTAAGACTTTGTTCTTGCTTTTAATCATGTAGACTCGACTATATTGGCTATAGTCGTCTATAAAAGTAACGAAGTACTTGTTTCCGCTTACTGTGGGCGTTCTGATAGGTCCACATACATCGCTTTGAACGATTTCTAAGCGTTCTATTGTTCGTTGAGTTGTTTTCTCACGGAGGGTAGGTACTCGATGTATTTTTGCTTGGATACAGATTTCACACTCTGCCAAGGTTTCAGAAGCATCAAAGTTCAACCCAATCAAATTCTCGTTTTTAAGTGCATATTTCAGATCTTTGGCGTTCATGTGACCAAGATTTCTGTGCCAATCGTAGATGTTTGATGAGTTCGCTGTGTTTTTGGCAATTGGAATCGAAACAGTGTCATCATTATGATTGGCCAGATTGTTGCGCTCATGTTTATTAGGTTTGATGTAATAAAGACCATCTCCTTGTTTAAGTGCGGTGAGGGTTATTCCAACTTTTGGATTGTAGACCGTCGCTTTATTCTTTGTGAAGAGGACAGAACAGCCAATATCTGTCATCTTACTGACGGACATCAAGTTGGTGCATAGACTAGGTACATACAGAGTGTCCTTTAGCTGTGTAAGGGCTATGCCATTACCATTTTTTGTTACAAAGGAGACTGTACATTTTCCTTCAATTTTTGCAGTTTGTTCTTTAGTTGCAAAATGTAGTTTACCGGGTGTTCTTTCTATAGTTTTAAATAAGTCTCGTTGATAAGTCATGTGAGACGTACAACCGCTATCCAAAACCCAAATGCTGTTTTCAGATTTTTCATTATGTATAAGTAAGCACTGTATAACAAATTGGTTTTTATGAGATATATTTGTATATTTATTAGGCTTCTTACTGTTTTTCGTCCAGCAATTGGTACAAATTTTGTGAGTTTTGCGTTTGAAGATATTACCACTACGTTTGCAAACCTTACAGGATGAGACTGATGACTTCTTCTTAAAAAGAGGATTCAGGTTCGTCGTTATGAATCACGTTTTGGCTATGACGTGCTTCACATTCTACTATTATTTTAATTTGAAGCTCCTCTGGCTTCGGAAGAGTGTCTCTCGATTCTATAGCGACTCTGAAGTTCTCAAATTCATTTGAGAGACTGTACAACATCATGATTGTTAATAAATCCTCATTCACGCCCCTACGTCCATGTCTGCCAATTTGTCAACTATATCCATGAACTTGTTTAGATGAGCTCTTACATCGTGTCCTTCTAATTTTGTTAGGATCAGTTGCTTTAATAGGGATGCTTTTCTCGCAGGTCCCTTACTGGCGTACGTGTCTTTCAATTTTTCCCATAATGCTATAGCAGTAGTGCAATTTTTAATTTGTTTAAGCTCAGAAGGAGCCATTATAAGTTTGAGTTCAGATCTCGCCTGTCTATCGCCTTCTTTATCAACCACTGCAGCATCAGTCTCGATGTATTTCCATAATTTGTGTCGTACGAGAACAGCTTCAGCCTGTATCACCCAAGTTTCATAGTTCTCTCTAGTTAGAGGGTCTATTTTAGTGCTCGACATTTCCGATACTCAAAAGTTATTATTTCGTACACGCTCTGCTACCATGTTAAATATTGTTAAAGATTGTGGAAATAAAGAAATAAAAGTACGCAGTGTTTTATATTATAAGTGACAACTTCAAGTAGTAAAAAAAAACTTAACAGTATCCTAGCAACCATCATACATAAACTATAGTATCTATATTTGGTAAGGCCATATGTACTTCACAACATCTATGGTGCTAAGTGGGTTTAGGGCTGCCGTGACGCTACCAGAAGGCAAGTTAGTTAATACCAGGTCTAATATTCGTCCAGACACATTTGTGATGTCATTAAGTTGCGCCAATTTGTGCGTGTAAGTGAAGTCTATCAGTAAATTACTAAAGCCTGAAGGAGAATAATTGTTATCTGAATCATTAACCAAGTTCCACTTTATGGTACCCAAATTAAAATCACCGACAACACAGGTGCACAAGGCTGTCTGTTCAAGTATAACATTACAACAATCCAAAAAAAATCTAAAGTACTACGTGTTACAGGAGGTGGCAAATAGACTGCACACAGAGCTATTTGACGAATAGATTTCATGAACGGTACCTCAATAGTTATCCAGAGATCTTCACATTGGCTTTCCCAGTGACTCATGCGCTTTGAATTTATTTTCTTTAACACAGCAATTAATACGCCCCCTCCATCCTTTTTTCTACCATCTCTATCTCTTCTGTATACTATCTGGGGGCACGGCAGTGCCCCCGCCAAGTCGAGCAAAAAAGCGGCACGGCCGTACCATTCTTTTCTCGAAGCAATTCAGGCCATTTTCGACCCCCTATAACTTCGTTGTGGATAAAATTAGAAGCCTGAATTTTCAGTAACCAAACAGGCATTGTATAAACACGGTATATTTCAAATTTCATTCAATTTGAACCAGTAGTTTAAGAATTATAACGAGTCAAAGTTTCTTAATTTTGTTAATTTTGTCACTTACTGACTGACCAATCATCAAAAGTCTAAGGCACTTCTAGCAGACATAAAAGCTTCAAATTTAGAATACAATTAGTGTTTAGTATATGAATCAAGGAAAAACTATAATATTTTTCAATTTCGTTCCAGTTTTCTAGATACATCAACTGCATAAATAACTTTGTAATCCCATATAAATATATAGGATTACAAAGTTACATTTGCAGTTAATTAATCAGTGTAACTGTATAATATAATGAAATAATAGATGTAGATGGGTACTTTTTTTTTTTCTTGGTGAAAAATATCATCGAATGACTTCTTCCGCTCGGGTGTATCAGAATTCTACTGACTAAAAACCCACCCTGTTCCTTCGGAAGCCCTAAAGTTCCGGGGCCGCGGTATCTTGATGGAACTTTCCTGCAAACCCCGACAGGCAATGGCCCTGTGAGGCCCCGTCACTGGTATTAACAGCTTTTTGAGGCGCGCGTGGAACACAACGCGCCGCCGACCCGGGCCTGGTCCTCACCGGACGGTGAGTGACCCCTGCTCGCCATCCGCAGGCCCGCGCCTACGGTGGCCCGAAATCGACTCGCGATCCACGATGCCCGGGGCGTCTGCCCCGGCGGCTGGGGCGCGAGGAAGAGAGTTGCCTCTCCCTCGCACGTTAGGCCTCCTCCTTCGCTAGCATGACTGCTTCGCAGCAGGAGGTAACTGCATCCCATTCCCTCTCGCTTCGCACCATGGTCTAAACCAGAGCAGGGCGCGAGAAGTCGCCGCCGCCGATCGCCTCTATGAGGATACGACGGTGCTCCACCCATGCAGGGCACACCTCGACCATATGCTCCACCGTGTCTGCCAGTGTAGATAGGTACCTAGATATAATAATTATGCTCAAAGGTAACTTGTTAAATGGTCAACGGAATAAAAAAGCAAGAAGTATTAAGAGTATTGGGGAGTATTAAGTAGAGTAAATTGCCCGAAATTGCATAATTACTTACTTATGGATTAACTTTAACCGAGACGTTTGACGAGTGCATTACGCAAAAGAGGTACGTGCGTATTCATATGTGTGTATCAAAGCCTCCGAAAAAAACCTCAATTTAATTTATATATGTATTACTTGTGAGATAATTGTGTTTTCATGCGATGGCCGAGTCAATCTATTTATTTAAAACGGTAAATATTTTTAATATTGATATGGTCACTATAAGATGTCGTTAGGTTAGATAATTACGTAACAACTTAAGACAGAAGGTCCCTTAAGTAGGGACCGAATAAATTAATAACCGACTTGGTAGTCGGTGCATGGGGAGGGGCTGCCAAGACCGACATTATTCAGGTAGAGCGAGCGCAAAGAGCGGTTATAAAAGTTATTTTAAAAAAGCCTTTTAGATTCCCAACACGGCAATTATATGCAGAGTTTGAAACGTTAACAGTCCGACAACTCTACATCCTCCGCACAGTTATGAGAAAACATGTCGCCGTTCCGTATACCACAAATAACAGCCCAACAGCCAGAAGAAGATCCAAACCGCCATGCCCCACAACACACACAAACACTACATTTGCTAAGCGACACTTCACTTACCTAAGTGTACGCATCTACAACAAAATGCACCAGAAGCTGGATATCCACTCCCAAAATACATACAAATGTAAAAAAAATGTTAAAACGTTTCTACTTACCCTAAATTATGACAAGACAGAAGCACTGGTAAAACCCTCTTCCATATAAATCTTTAATATAATCATCATACAAAACATACACAAGCCCAGATATCATCACACACATATCATTACTTACATACACAAACACCATCACACTCTTCCTATCAAACTCACACACACACTACACTATTTTCGTTTGTTAGTAAATGTTGTTATTTGTTTTGTTTTAATTAGAGTTCTCTATTTTAATGTGATTATTGATCACAATCAAATGAAATTATATTGCAATTTAAGTTTAATTAAAATAAACCCGATTTATAAAAATTGTAATTAATGTACTAGGAAATAATTATCTTTATTTGTTTTAATTTATTATTTATTTAATTGCTTTTTACTTTTACATTTTACTTTTTCTGTTAATGTTATAATTGATATTAATCAAACCTAATGATATTGTAATAATTTAGTGTTATCTATTGTATTCTGACTAACTGAAATTTCAATGTTATCTCTAATTCGTTTCAATGCAACTTAGCTCAACATTTTAAAGTTATCTTAATTTTTAATTTAATTTAATTTACTGTTTATACAAGTGCTGTGCACACCTTTAAGTGACGAATTCACTACAAACTATTTTATTCGTGCCTTTTTTTTGCTAATTAACTAGTGAATAAGTCGTTGGTGTGTAAATAAATAAATAAATACATATACTTAACTCGCACACGTGCTCACACGTACATAAGTTATTGTTAAGGTTACACGTTTGGTTCACCGAATTCTTGTAAATTGTAATTACGGACGAATGGATGTCTCCTATAATACAGGACTTTCCTAGTATAGCCGTATAGGGGACATTATTCATAAAATTAAATGTAAAAAGAACTCATACACTTGATATGTAACAAGTCATGTATTTTCTTTTCTTTCTTTGTGGAAATAAATTATTATTATTATTATTATAGCTTGGCAGTATAGGATCGAGCGCCGTATTGGTGAGGCCAGGGCACTAATTGGCAAACTTGCTTGCTTTAGGGAGGGCAACACTTGCCTGAGAGTGATGCGCTTTATGAGACGGGCGTTTTTGGGAACCAATATCCACCCACATAATTATATGTCCTGTGTCACAGAGCGCATCGAATTCCTAAAGCAGAAGGTGTATGCATGGGCAAACCGTATATGGAGGTATAGACGGCGAGTGGAGCGATTCACCCAGAATCGCACTTGGGCTTGGGATCGACCGGACCAAGGTGCGACTAATATGTGCCTACCCGATGATGACGCCTTAACACGTTCGTTGCATTACGAGATCTATCAGATCTCTTGCAGGACTCTTGTATTGTGCGTTGAACATAATCGTGTTGTTTCACTCCTTGCGGGAGTATCTAACGTGTAAAGTTCTTTAAGTATGAGCAGGACAAATATACATATTTGCATCCTACTTAAAGCTGAATTCACGGACATTAAAAAAGTAATTAGAGATGGATTAGGTCCCTAACGCACAGTGCTGTAATTATTTTAATTCCTTGCGTTAGGAGATATGTGGGTACTCGTGAAATCGTACGCCTCGTAGACGCAAGAGAGAGAGAGGGTGGGCGGCGCTGGCGCTGCGTGACTCAATTTAGTGTTGTCCTAGTATCGACGTGGGAGGTTGCGCGTACGTTTTGGAAATAACACTCGCGTATATACCTACGTGTTGATTATTTTTGATAAACAATGTGTGATTTTAAAAGAAAAATGTTTAAAATATCTATTTATTTTGGTGAGGTTTCTAACAAAAAATCAACGCCGGATTAAACTGCTGCATCGTTCAGTAAAATAAAAATTTTGGAAAATATTCAAATTTGCCCCCCTTTGGCAGTGATTCTGATTATGAAATATTTGACGTACCTAAAAAGAAAACGATGAACATTTCTACGTTGGAGCACACGCAATTAAGTAATGAAAATATATATATATCAGCCCATGTACTGGAAAACGATTTAGTGTTCTTCAGAATACGATATAAAGTCCAAAAAATAGTAACAATAATACCACATTATTGATGACTAATACTACACCGACTATACCTACTGATCCTATGACACTTACTCGTAGATTTTGTGGTACTGTTTCTCGTAACCATAGTGGTTTATCTACTCCTAACTCGTGCACTCAAATGCTAACAGAAACATCCAACACAAATGCTAAAGCTTCTCCTGCCTCATTGAATGCTTTATGTACATCAAGCAGGTGCTCGTCTTTGAATAATATTTCATGTTCGTGCTTATTACCTTTAGAATTTAATGAGAGCAGTATGCAAAAACTGATTAAAACAATTATAAACGAAAGAAGAACCACAGGTAATGAAAAACACTTTGCATAATTAATAAAACTTTTAGAATCGATAACCGAGATATTATTTTATTCCCATCACTACTTATAAGACATATTGAACTATCGTCGGTTGCGGTACGAGATACAATCGATATCAAATTTTGTTTTGGTATTTGTAGTTTATTTAAATGTCATAACTGCGTGCGAACCTAGCAAAATATAAAGCAATAGGCTATCTTTCACCCACAAAAACTTCAAAATATATGTCAATGTTTTTTTGGGAGATATAAATTATTTTCCAAACTGTATCTTTAGGAGACTGGTTAAGTCTCAAACGCATCAAAGGGTAGGTTTGATTCGAGATCTTTTAGGTCTCCAAAGCATCAACTGAAAGTTCTTTGAAAATGATGGCGCAGGGAACGTGTTAAGTACGTTCTGGCGCAACATCTGGTCGGTACCTGTCTGTCACACCGAAGGTGATTGGACCCGGGAGGTCGAGCAAGCGTGCGATCCAATACCAGAAATTGGGGCAATCATCATCAGCCTCCAAGATATAGCCCATGCAGTCAGTCCGGTGCCTAATTGGAAGTGTCCAGGGCCGGATGGACTGCATAACTTTTGGATCAAATGACTAACAAGATCGCACGCTGCTTGGCGTCTCAGTACCCATCTGCCCTAGAATCTGGCTCGCTACCCGAGTTCTTTACCACTGGAGTTACCCACCTGCTCCACAAATCTGGTAGCACCGCGGAACCCAAAAATTATAGACCAATCACATGTCTGCCAACGGTCTATAAGGTTCTGACATCCATTTTGAGGGTTAAAATTAACAAACACATAGACGACAATCACATCATGTCTACTTCTCAAAATAGATGTAAGAATGGGTCCCGCGGTACTAAGGAGCTACTCCTCATTGATATGGCTATCAGCCAACAGGTTCGACGTCCCAAAAAAGATCTGTCGACATGTTGGATAGACTACAAGAAGGCCTATGACTCAGTGCCTCATATGTATGGCTCATGAGGGTGCTAGAATTGTATAAGATTAATGCAACTTTACGCACCTTTCTGATATCATGTATGGGACAATGGAAGACTCAGTTCGCGATAACAGCCATGTCACATTATACTGGGATCGGTCCATCATCACTGACAGGACTATTGTAGCCAATAAACCTGATATACTGGTGGTAGACCCAATCGAGAGGCGTGCCATGATTGTCAACATAACCATCCCGCTTGACGAGAACCTCGTGAAAGCTAAGAAAGATAAGCAAATCAAGTCTCTTGATTTGGCACACGAGATTGTCGACATGTGGGATGTGAACTCGGCAATCATTGTACCATCTCAGCCAATTGCTTAATAGCCAAGAGCCTCAACCAACACCTCAGGAAGCTCTCGTTAGACGGTTGGATCAAGGGCTTGCTTCAGAAAGCGGTACTACTCGACACAGCGCGTATTTTCAGGAGGTTCCTTTCTATGGAGCCCTGACCACCGGTAGCTTGGACCCTGTTACCGATACCGGTGGGCTATTATTTTTTATATTTCAAAATGTTCTTTTTAGAGATAATTAAAAAAAATTACTCTTTATATGTATATATTGCAAATACAGAGATAGTAATAATAATATTTTTTTAATACGCAAACACATCTTCGGTGAGTGTCTTGCACTCACTCGTCTTCGGTCAAGATATCAAACATATAAGGTAAGTTTGTTTTGATACACAGGTACTCATAATTTTATAAGTACCTAATATTTTAATAACATTTTCTTAAAGTTGGACTGTAGCGCTGTGATAACTGTTCAAGAATAACTATTATGTTTATATATTGTATTTTATTATATTAAAGTTATTAACATGAATGATCTACTAACGATTTTCTACTTAAATAGTCACTCTAAGAATTGTTTAATTCAATTCCATCTATTTATAAATTGTAAAGTTTTGAAAGTAGGTAATATACGAGTATATATATTTCATACTCCAGAAAACATCTCAAAATCAATCAAATTAAGTTAAGCATTTTATAAAAAAAAATCAGAACTAGAATCAAAGTTGATTGCCAAAGCAATATAGCTAATTATCTTGAAAGAGTTCTATTTAACCATTTTTACAGTGCCTTATTTACAAAACGATGTGTTAACAGTTACTGTACATCTATTCCAATAGACAGGCAATTTGCTTTCTTACCACTCAATTCGGATATGTTATCCGTTTTTGGGATCGAGTGTTTGGAAGACGCAATTTTGTTTTGACGAATCATTTAAGTCTTGCCTTACTTGTGGTTGTAACGTAGCAGTCAACTACGAATTACATTTTGTCATTGCAGTTGATTTAAACGGTACTGGTGAGTATTGCCTGCAGGATATAGATATACCGCACACACTAAGATAAAAAACAAAGGTGTACGAACTTATCGGAGCAATTGAATTCGTTCCTCCTTTCGCTGATAGTGTTGGTCATTATACAAATGTCATGTATTAATCAATAGTAATTTCAAATGCTATGACGATAATAAGCGAAAAATCGAAGAAAGTTTATTAAAACCTGCAATCAAAAAGAAATTGTAGTCACCCTATTTCCTAATTCAGATAATAAAATGAATACTCGATTTTCATATACAATAAAGGTCTTTTAATTTCTTTCTGGTATCGAATTTGAAGCACATTTTTTTTTTTCACAAAAATGTATAGTTTTGTATTAGTCTTACTTGTAAGCAAAGCAAAAGCATAAAAACTTTTTACCAAAAAATTAAACCGACTCTCAAAAAACACTGCAAAGTGAAAAATAACTTTAATTTCGGTAGTCGGTGTCTTTAGTTTGTATTTTTGTTTTTGGCAGTGTTTTTTGGGAGTCGGTTTAATTTTTTGGTAAAAAGTTTTTATTTCACTCTTTTTAGTTGGTTGATTTTTAATTTACCTAGTTACAAGAGCCTAAATGTCAACTACTTATAACATTTTACAAAATATTGCTTTTCCCAATGCTGGGCCGTTAATTTTTGAGGAGTTCTCCTGGTACTTCACCATCAGCTATACATCACCATATGCATTGTGACGAGCATAAAGTGCTTAGTATCCATATTTAAGTAATCGAATCGCAATCCACGAAATACTTATTATTGAGTAGTTTCGGCGGCCATCTGTGGTCTTCATCATCAGTTCCACTTCTCCAAATGGTACTTTTTGAGAGCAACTGCACAAGTTACTATAAGAAATACCCAAAACGCCATAGGTGTGCCTATAATATTTGAAGAGTTCCCTCGATTTCTCCAGGATCCCATCATCAGATCCTGACTTGGTGACAAATGGTACCAATTTCGAAGTATATCCTATCAAACAAAAAAAGAATTTTACAAATTGGTTCAGCCGTCTTCGAATACTCGATGATCATACATTAAAAAATATATATATATATATATATACGCGTCGAATTGATAACCTCCTCCTTTTTTTGTCGTCGGTTGAAATGAAATGGAGGACTAAGGGCCCGAATTTTATCAAGGTCATAACTTCCAAACAACAAAAATGGGTGACCTGTTCTTGTTTCCACAAATTTTCATAATTTATTTAGTAGCATATAGGATTTCAAACGATAGCTGTAACTTAATGATTTCATTTTATTTGCATAATAAACTTTTAAGTGTATGAGAATTGAGGGCCCATTTTGTACGAAGATATACAAAGTAGAACAGTGTTTTGCGATAATATCTTGTGTTCACAAATTTTGTTTGGCATTAGCTTAGATTTTGACATAAAGACTTTTTCTGTAGCGTCCATATAGTTTATCATTTTCAGGTGGGCCCTCAATGCTCTATGTGAGAACTGAGGGCCCACATTACAGTCAATAACTCGGTTATTTGACTTTCACAAAATCTGATTCCAACTTTCACATTTCTTTGGGAATGTTCACTAAATCCTAAGCACATTTTCACAGAGTTTTATCAAAGTGGCCCTCACACCACATGCACATGAACTTTCTACTCCATATATATCCCTACTGATCCGCACTGGTAAGGATAGTCGGATTTTTTTTATTTATCGCTACCAGTAGGGATAAGTTTTCAAGGGTTTCCTTATATGATTAATTAGGGGTTACTGATAAAAAAGATAAAATAAATGAAAATCGCGAAATGATTGAAAGTGGGGATGAATATTTGAATATTGTCAAATATACCCAAGTGGCGTATCAATTGGAACGGAACGCCGCGTACTATATTACAAAAACTATCCATTCCATAAAATTGGTGCTTAAAATAAAAAAGTTTTTAGTGGAACGTCCCGATTATTACGGGTTTGGGGACGCGTCCCGATTTGCCGCTGATCGGCACACGAAATGTCCCGATAAATACAAAAAATAATAAAAAGTGTTATTATTATAAAATAAATGAAATTACGCATCACATCACGATGTTGATTGTAACAATGCGCTCAAAATAACATTCATATCACTTGCGTTATGTTTTGTTTACTTTTCTATTTCAATCAATATTTGTTTTCTCTCTCAGAGACACGCCCGTGTGGGTGTGCACTTTGTCTTTACTCAATCAATTTATTGATCTTCGTTCGTCCATTCATTCGTTATCCGTCAGATCATAATAATTATTACTGCGGTTCATCGTACGTGTTTTGCGATTTTAATAGCAGATAAAATACACTTGACAGCAATAAAATTGTACATCCCGGATTTTTACAACTATACTACTATACTATACTAACGATAATAGATTAATTCATTTCCTTTGTAATGATACCACTAAATATGCAAAATGCTGAAAGAATCTTTTACGAAATGAAATGAAATTTACAAGTAAAATTGCGACCATTGCATTAAGAAAACAAGACAATGAATTGAAATTAACCAGAAAATTAACAATAAAATCTTTATTAATATTGAGTGTTACCTAACCTAGCTCTAATAACAGAACTTAATCAGGTTTTCATCGACCGTATTTTTACGACGAATTCCTGTGGTGTACCGTTCCACTCCTTCCTTCGATGGCTGATTGCAGCCCTTTGGAGGTGTTTAGAAGCAACCATTTAGATCGCCTGCCTGGGGTGATCGCGATTATATAGAAGACGACAATATCAACGCGGATACATGGAACTGAAACAATTTTTTTTTTCCATCAAACCTATAGGTGTGTTGTGTCTATAGACAGGTCTCTAAAAATGACATTGAGGTTCCATAGCCGTATGGCAAAAACCGGAACCCTTATAAAAACCCTTTTAGTTTCGTCATGTATGTCTGTCTGTCTGTCCGTCCGTCCGTCCGTATGTCTGCCATTTTATTTCGAAACTTTTAGGACTACACATGAGAAACTTAGTAGGTAGACGTACTCTGAAAACCGCTTTCCGATGTTTAGACAAAAATAATAAAACTAAGGGGGGCTCCCCATACATGGAACTGTTTTCATCAAACCTATACGTATGTGATATCTAGGTATTGGAGGTTTTAAAAAATGACATTTGGTTTCTAAAACTACCTTTTCTTAAAGTCAATCGTTTAAAAGATATACGCTTCCAAAGAGGTAAAATGTGCCCTCTAACTTCTATAATAATGGAGTAAAAAAAACTTTTTACAAAAAAATTAAACTGACTCCCAAAAAACACTGCAAAGTGAAAAATAACTTTAATTTCGGTAGTCGGTGTCTTTAGTTTTGTTTTTTCGTTTTTGGCACCGACTTCCGAAATTAAAGTTATTTTTCACTTTGCAAGTGTTTTTTGGGAGTCGGTTTAGTTTTTTTGTAAAAAGTTTTTATTTCACTCTTTTTAGTTGGATGATTTTTAATTTACCTAGTTACAAGAGCCTAAATGTCAACTACTTATAACCTTTTACAAAATATTGCTTTTCCCAATGCTGGGCCGTTAATTGTTGAGGAGTTCTCCTGGTACTTCACCATCAGCTCTACATCACCATATGCATTGTGACGAGCATAAAATGATTAACATCCATATTCAAGTAATCGAATCGCAATCCACTCAATACTTATTATTGAGTAGTTTCGGCGGCCATCTGTGGTCTTCATCATCAGTTCCACTTCCCCAAATGGTACCTTTTGAGAGCAACTGCACAAGTTACTATAAGAAATACCCAAAACGCCATAGGTGTGCCTATAATATTTGAAGAGTTCCCTCGATTTCTCCAGGATCCCATCATCAGATCCTGACTTTGGTGATAATGGTACCATTTTCGAAGTATACCCATTCGAACAAAAAAAGAATTTTCCAAATCGGTTCAGCCGTCTTCGAATACTCGATGATCATACATAAAAAAAAAAAAATATACGCGTCGAATTGATAACCTCCTCTTTTTGTCGTCGGTTGAATATCTAAAAAAAAAATTATGTGAATGTAAACTTTCAATTAAAATTGGTTTGAACGAGATCGGGTCAGCAGTTTTTGAGTTTTGTAAAACCGCAAATATAAATTTGTATTTCATACAAACACTATGAACAACAAAGTTATTTTGCATAGTTACTACGTGGGTTACGTAGTAACTATGCAAAATAATTTTGTTGTTCATAGTGTTCTTCATGAGCGAGAATGACTCGCACTTGGACATTTTTTTTTGTTTGTCCCTATCTACAACCCTAAATCCCGATGTTCTTTACCTACTGCCCCGATTTAAAACAAATCGGACCTGGCAACAGTAGTTCCGTATCATGCTCGGTCAGCTAATCCAATTGGCACTTGGCGCTGTAGTAAACTACGGAATCCTGTCAGGCGCGTGGCCCGATACGCACTTGGCCGGTTTTTAGAGTCCCGCAGCCAAATGGTAAAAAACAGAACCCTTATAGTTTCGTCATGTCTGTCTGTCTGTCCGTCCGTCCGTATGTCACAGCCATTTTATTTCGAAACTATTAGGACTATACACATGAAACTTGGTAGGTAGATGTATTTTGTGAACCGCTTTCCGATTTTAAGAAAAAAATATTTAAAATTAAGGGGGGCTCCTCATACGTGGAACTGAAGCTAATAATATTCTTTTTTCATGAAATCTATGCGTGTGTGGTATCTATAGAAAGGTCTTTAAAAATTACATTGAGGTTTCTAAAACCACTTTTAGAAATAAAAAAATAATAGTCGTGGCGGGGTATCGCTATGTTGAACTTTAAATATCGAATCTGAATTGGCGATACCCCGCCGCGACTATTATGTTTTTTTATTTTTAAGGGATGTTTCTTAAACTGCTTATAAGTATTTTTTACGTAAGGGGTTTTTAGAATTTTTAATTCAATTTTTTCTCTGGACGCGCAGAGGTACCAAAATGATATACATATAAAAAACCGGTCAAGAGCTTGTCGGGCCACGCGCAGTGAAGGGTTCCGTAGTTTATATAACAGCCAAGTGCGTGTCGTATTCGCTGACTGATCGTTTCGTACCATGCTCTTATTAAAAGCCAAACATCACTACCTAACTAATTTCATTTCCTCACCTGATCCGACAATTTTGCACAGAAAGATTTAATTTTTTTTAGAGATTTGTATAAATAAATCTTGTCATAGCCGGTGTTTTGAATTTAAATATATTCTATTATTACTATTTCAATCTCCAAATTCCTACACTCAACGAGACTTGATTATGAATTTCACAATTCAACTATTTCAGTTTTATCTCTAGCCTCTACACACAATCTCAAGAACTTATTTTTTTTTTCTACACACAATCTCAAAAACTTTTTTTTTTTAGGTAGGCCACTCGTAGTTCAGCACACTAAGGCTGGTCACTACGTACTTAACCGGGCGATCAACAAAATTTAATTTTTTTTTTGATAGGGCTACTCGTATTTCAGCACACTAAGGCTGGTCACTACTCAGCCGGGCGATCCTGTGGTGACCTCTAAAATTAAAGGCCCCCAGCCAGGGCTTACAAACTAGAATTACATTTTAAACAACCGTACGCTAAGGGCACTCCCTGTGGAGTACGGGCCTCGGCATAGCGTGGTCGTTGGTGGAGGGCAGCAAAGGGACAGGCTGGGTCCATATTATTTAAGGGGTTATTTATCGCTACTGGCTCAGCATCGCGGGCTGGCTCGTTTGGCAAAGGTCGGGGAGAGTTTCCGTTACAAGTACGCGGACGTCGCGGTGGGCCTCGTCGGCGAGGCCGGAATACGGAACGCGTTTTATTTCTATATTTTCTAAGAGTGCTAGTTTCCCTACTGCTCTCTTGTCGGATGGTGGTGGGGTCGTCGGGCTCGTCTAGGACGTTACGCGGGCGACGAACCCGAGAAATATTGGAGGGTCTGTATCGGGCGGCCGATACGATCAGGGGGTTTGTGTGGTTTTCAGCAGAGGTGAAATAACGCACTGAATGGCGTTTCAGCACTTGCTTTATGGTCGGGGCTAAAACTTAATAATTATCATAACTACCTAGTTATAGTTTTGGCGGTAACGAAACCATTGTGAGATATAATTCGACGACAACGCCATCTAGTTAGAAATGAAGTACTAATTGTTACACAAAACTGAAAAATGAGACTGGTTTGACACAATACTCAACTAATTTAATTATTTAAACACAACTAACTATAATTTTACTGGACAGAAACTGTTTTTAACCGACTTCTAAAGAAGGAGTAGGTTATCAATTCATCACGTATATATAATATATGTTTTTTTATGTATGTGCACCGATTACTCCGTCAATTGTGTATCGATTTAGAAAATTATTTATTCGTTTGAAATGGTATGCTCTCGAGGTAGTACCATTGTCACCAAATTAGAATTTGATTAAGGGATCTCATGGAAATCGAAGGAAATCCTCAAATTTTAAAGGCAATCGTATAGCGATTTTTGTATTTTTTATAGTAACTTGTGCATTTGCTCTACTATGTAACACCTACTCAATAATAAGTATTTCACGAGTTGCGGTTCGATTACTTTAAAATGGTTGCTAAGCAATTTATGGTCGTCACAATGTGAATGGTGAAATGGAGCTGATGGTGAAATACCAGGAGAACTCCTCAACAATTAACGCTCCTGCATCGGGAAAAGCAATATTTTGTAAAAGGTGATGAGCAAGTTGACATTAGGCTATTGTAACTTAGATAAATTATAAACAGATCCAAAGACACCATCTTCTGAAATTAAAGTTATTTTCATATTGTACCCAGTGGTTTTTTAGAAGTCGGTATTTTTTTGTTAAAAAGTTTTTTTTTTTATAATTCTTATTTAAATATGAAACTAGCGCGATACAACGGACGCTTAGCGCCATCTATCGACATTTCTATGGAGTTGTTCGAAATTTTCGAGTTAAATACAATTGGTCGACTATTACTCGTAAACTTGTAAGGCCCACTCATGTGTGATAGTTTTCCTTTAAACTTCGTTATGTATAAGTACTACTGCCATGACATTTGAATTTCTAACTACAAACGTTTAGTTGAGAGAGGGGGCGGACACTTGACTCTAACGAAAATTGGTACTTTAAAGCTTGATAAGTCACGAGCGGTTTACTTAATCAGAAAACGGTCTTCCTAAACCCCTAATATTTTTGAAAGACCTATCCAACGATATCCCACACTATGGGAAGGACGAAAAAAAAATTATCATCTCACTTTACATGTAGGGGAGGTACCCTAAATAATTGTTTTTTTTCAAAATTTTTTTTTACCACTTTTTTGGCGTTATTAACGTGTATACTCATGCCAAATTACAAATTTCTAGTACCAATAGTTTTTGAGCTAAACCGCGGACAGACGGACAGACAGACGGACATGGCGAAACTATAAGGGTTCCTTGTTGACTACGGAACCCTAAAAACGTAGGTCTACTGACCGAGAGTTCCGTATCATGCTCTCACAAAAACAAACTACTCTTTTTTACACAAATATTGGGATTGTGGGAAAACCAATTTTCGATTGAAAGGAATTCATAATAATGTGATTAAACTAATAATTTAAAATTAATAATATCTAATAATGTATTGCATGCCGAATGGCGAAATATCGCTGAGCTGATGTAATAACACTTGTAACTTGTATTACCCATATTTACAAAATAAAAGTCCATTATATTCTATCGAGGGATCCGTTTGCGCATGTAGTGTGTAATCAACCTTATTGTATGTAACCAGCCTTATTTCGTATAAATGTAATCCTTTTAATAGTCTCATCATTATAATAAAGACAGTATTGACTCAGCTCTCGGTGTTTCAATATCTCCTCGAGATCCCGCCTTACATGGCGACCCTGCCAGAGCGCATTGGCAGTGACTTGATTTGTTTTAAAATAACATGACCATATAAGTGCGAGTGGGACTTAGTACAAAATGATAATTCGTTATAATGTGTATTGCGTGCTACCGAATTTGTGCTCTCTTATTTGGGTTGAACGAGTTGTAATTATCACCAGAGAAGATGGGTACCAATAACTCCAAGGAGGAGGTGATCCTCGCCCAGAACGCCGCTGCGGGCAATAACCAGGCTTCAATAGAAGAGTTAAGGACACACTTTGGAGTCACGAACATAATCTTACTGCTGATCCTCACTTTGGTATCACTGGCTTCAGTCTATGCCATCTACAGAATTTATAGAAGATGTCACCTTCAATGGATTGACCAGCAGATTCACCAGCACACTATGCGACGTTCGTTTCTTCGCAGGCTTCGAAAACCGACCGTAGGCGTGGACGACGGAGTAGTGTAAAATCAGAAATATATTATGTGTTTGTGCTATGTTAATAAAAACAAGTGCGGTCTAGTGCGGTCAACATTATAACATTTAATATCGTAAAAGACATGGTGTGGTGACGAAACTTTTTTTTTTTTGGAACTTTATGGTATCTATATATATAAATAGATTTAAATCAAATAGAGAATCATGTATGCAAAAGAAGATTTAACTTTTACTATGGTAAAAAATATGAATAAATATGGTAATAAATATGGTGATAAATATTCTGATTATGTAGCTCAAATTACTAGAGATATACAAAAAGGAAAAGTATCAAGTAGTGAGTCAGAATTAATATACAAGTATATCGAGAGATTTCAGAGTTTATATACTGAAGTTTTAGAATTGTGTAAGTCTAGTAAAACTGAAACAATGTCTACGTTTGACCTTAAAGTTGCGTTAAATTTATTGCCTATTATAGTTATTATAGTTCTACTCTTATATTGAGTATCTAATATTGAGTATTATAGTTCTACTCTTTCAACACCAGACTGTAAGAAGCAATTAGTTAATTTTGTACTTAAGAGCAGATTGTCCCAGGCTGCTAAATTACGATTATGTCCAAAATACTCTAGTGTGGATGACTTGATCATTGATATGAAAAAGGTCTTATTACCACAAAAATCAGCCACGGCATTGCAAACTAAATTGACCTCAATGAGACAAAATGAGTTATCTATACAGGACTATGGAAAAGAAATATCCGATCTTTTCGTGCAGTTGACGATTTCGCAGGCCAATGGGCAATCCGAGAACTATAACATATTAAAACCTTTAAATGAGCAGTATGCGATTAAAAAGTTCGCCGATGGGCTGCGAAACCGCAGGCTAAGCACTATAATGGCAGCTCGAAATTACAGCTCCCTGAAGGACGCGATACAGGCAGCACAAGATGAAGAGATAGCCTCGTCTCCAAGTTCGGCTGAAGTACTCGGTATGTATAATAATAACAGTCGATTTTCAAGGGGTTTCAGGCAAAACAGAGGTTATCGAGGTCATCGAGGTCACGTCAACCAAAAATATTCGCATCGTAGACCCTATCGTGGAGGCTACCACAACAACAACGGTAGTCGCGGTGGATGGAATGGGCATCGCGACCACCAGCGCCAAGGATACAGGGGTAAGTCTTACTACAACTATAATAGAAATCAAAGGGTGCGCAACAACGACCTTAACAAAGTTAACGTGATAACAGAACCGGAAGTAAACGTTGAATCGGCCAGTACTTCTAATGATAAAAACAAAAAGTGTTTTCGTGAATAAAATTCTATCATGCAATAGCAATTGTTCAATTAGTCTACCAATAAACAATCATGCATTTCAATGGTTACTTGATACGGGTGCATCGATTTCAGCACTAAAGTAGGTATAAACATGTTCTAGAAGAGCGCATTGCATATTACAAAGAAAACATTTCTATAAATGGTATCGGAGGCAAAGTAACAACAATTGGATATTTGAATTTCAACGTAAATGGGCATCAATTGAAACACAAGTTCTATGTATTTGACTTCTTACCAATTAGGGCGAATGGCATCATCGGTCAGGACTTTCTTACCAAGTATAAAGCGGTATTGGATTTTAATCATAACATAATTACTTTGTTAACTTACTATAATGAAATTAATTTACCTATTAATACAATTAGCAATCATTTAGAGATTCCACCAAGATGTGAGTCTGTTCATTTTATTTCGACAGATATTAAGAATGAATGTTTAGTTTGCGCGTCAGATATCCGTGACGGTATTTACTTAGCGAGTACATTGGTTAAGCCAGTGTGTGGTAGGATACCTATCAAGATATTAAATACTACGGAAGATTATTTTACACTTAAAGAAATTAAACCAACTATACATAGCCTTAATGACTATAATTTATGTTCCTTTTCTCAAAGCGAATCAAATGCGTATCGAGTTAAGAAACTATTTTCATTGTTACAATTAAAACATTTAAATGGAGAGGAACAAACATTAGTAGAGAATTTATGCGCAAAATACAGTGATATATTTTATTTACCGGGAGACAGCTTGACAACGACTGATATTTATAAACATTCGATAACTTTACAAACAAATACGACTCCTATTTTTTCAAAACCATATAGATTACCTCACGCTCAGAAAAAGGAAATAGATAGACAGATAGGAAAAATGTTGCAAGAAGGAATTATAGAGGAATGTAGAAGTGAATGGAGCAGTCCAGTGTTACTAGTTCCGAAAAAAATAGATTCTAGCGGAGAGAAAAAATGGAGATTAGTCATTGATTATAGGAAGTTAAATAATTGTATTGAGAATGACAAATTCCCTCTTCCCAACATAACAGAAATACTGGATTCATTGTCAGGATGCATATATTTCAGTCATTTAGACTTATATCAGGGTTTTCATAATGTAGAACTTGACAAAGATAGTCGAAAGTATACAGCCTTTTGTTCTGGTCAGTACCAGATGACAAGAATGCCAATGGGGCTCAAGACCAGTCCATCTTCCTTTTCCCGGATGATGACAATGGCTATGGCAGGTCTTTCATATGATAAGTGTCTTATTTATCAAGACGATTTGATAGTATTCGGACGTAATTTAGGAGAAAAAAATAAGAATTTACAAGATGTCTTTGAAAGGTTAAGGAAAGTGAATTTAAAGCTTAATCCCGAAAAATGTGAGTTTTTCAAAAAGGAAATGCTATACTTAGGACATGTAGTGTCTCGTGAAGGTGTTGTGCCCGATCCAGAAAAAATAAAAATCGTCAAAACTTATCCTTGTCCAAAATCTGTTGAAGAAGTCAAGCGTTTTACAGCTTTTGTAAATTATTATAGAAAGTTTATACCAAACTTTGCGGAAAAAGCTTATCCTTTACACAAATTATGTAGGAAAAATGCGACTTTTATTTGGGACGAAGATTGTCAAAAAACATTTGAACATTTAAAACAGTGTTTAGTCTCTCCTCCAGTTCTGCAATATCCAGATTTTACAGAAACTAATCAATTCATAGTACAAACAGACGCATCAGGTTATTCAATTGGCGCTATTTTAAGTAATGGAAATAATAAACCGGTTGCATATGCGAGTAGAGGTTTAAATAGTGCAGAAAGGCGCTATCCAACAATCGAGAAGGAATTATTGGCAGTAGTTTGGGCAGTAAAGTATTTTCGTCAATATCTTTATGGCAGGAAATTCAAAATTTTGACAGATCATCGTCCATTAATTTATCTTTTTAATATGCGGGATCCATCGAGTAGGCTTATGAAATTTAGATTAATATTAGAGGAGTACGACTACATTGTAGAGTATGTCAAGGGTTCGGACAACGCAACTGCAGATGCTTTGTCCCGAATTTCTTTTACAAGTGAAGACTTAAAGAATATGGGTAAATCATATATAAATGTAACAACTAGGGCACAGGCGAGAAAATTGCAAAGCCCTGCGTGTAGTACGACGTCAGACAGCACTTGGCCTGATCAACCAGGTGTTGTGGGAAGTCATACGAAACCAAGAGAGGCAATAGAACTTAGATTTATCGAGAAAAAGGAGTTAGATATTTTGAGAAAGCAACATATAATTACTGAAGAGAAAAATGCGTTTTGTTATGTAGAAAGCAAGTTAACAATTTTTATTAATCCCGACTACCAATCACAATTGACGCGAGCCGCATTTGTGAGGCAGTTAGGTAGATTTTGCAAGTTAATAGACGTCGACGAAATATGTATTATGAAGAATAGAGAAAATAATGAATTTATTGAAGAATTATTAAGTGAGATTAAATCGTCAAAAGATAGGTACGTACCGCGAATTTATATAATAAATGATGTTCGAAGAATAGACGATAAAGATGACAGGAAAGTTATTCTTAATGACTTCCATCTCTTGCCCACAAGTGGCCACGCGGGCATGAGAAGGATGGTTAATAACATTAAGAAGTATTTTTACTGGCCAGGGTTAGAACGAGATGTTCGAGAATTCGTGAAAAAATGTTCAAAATGCCAAAAGGAAAAATATGCTAAACTTGTAAAGGAGCCGATGGTTATTACCTCTACGGCTACAACGGCATTTGACAAAATATTTTTAGACTTAGTAGGACCATTAGATAGGGATTGTTTTAATTTTTCTTATATACTAACCATACAATGTGAGTTGACTAAGTATGTTGTGGCACATCCTTTAATTTCTAAAAAGTCTGAAGAGGTGGCTCAGGCTTTAGTTAGTAGTTTTATTCTTCGCTACGGGTTACCAAAAGAAATTGCGACAGACAGAGGATCCGAGTTTATGTCTACAGTTTTTCAAGAGGTTTGTAAACTTTTAAAAATTACTCATTTAAGTTCCACAGCTTACCACCACCAAAGTATTGGTGCATTGGAAAATTCTCATAAAAATTTGGGCTCTTTCTTACGTATTCAGACAGATAATCACCCAGAAGTATGGAGCCAATGGCTTCCATATTGGTGTTTTTCCTTCAACACATCAGTACATTCGGAAACGAAATTCACACCATTCGAGTTGGTATTCGGTAAAATATGCTCACTTCCCAGTAACCTAGATAACAATTTTGTTGAACCACTTTATAATCACGAAAGCTATCCTTTGGAATTAAAATTTAGATTGCAATTATCTCAAAAAGAAGCTAGGGAAAATTTGCTCAAAAGTAAAATACATAGAAAAAACATTTATGACAAAAGTACCAATCCTACAATTTATAAACCGAATGATTTAATTCTAGTAAAAAACGAAAATAGAAATAAAATTGATAGCATATATTCAGGTCCTTTTGAAGTAGTGAAAGATATGTCACCAAATGTTCAAATAAATAAAAATGGCAAATTAGATATAATCCACAAAAATCGCACAAAATTGTTTACACCAGATACATGAATTTTTATATTTTAATTATACATGAATATTGTATGACAACAACTTTGAATTTGTATAACTAAGTTTAAGTGTATTACTGTATTTTTTTTTTTAACATTTATCATTGTACTGTTTTATTTTAAATAATGTACTATCATAATTATACTATAAGTTTAAATGCATGTAAAAAAAAAGCAAAATTTTATAGTTCTAATTTTACTTTTTTTCACTAAGGGAAGGAGATGTAGTGTGTAATCAACCTTATTGTATGTAACCAGCCTTATTTCGTATAAATGTAATCCTTTTAATAGTCTCATCATTATAATAAAGACAGTATTGACTCAGCTCTCGGTGTTTCAATATCTCCTCGAGATCCCGCCTTACACGCAATATTAAGCTTTAAAGTGCTAATTTTAGTTAGATTCGCTCCCCACTAACTAAGTGGTTATAGATAGGAATTTAAATGTTACGGCAGTAGTACCTGCATCTAACAAAGTTAAAAGGAAAACTAACTATCAGACCTAAGTTGGCTTCACAAATTTACGATTAATAGTCGACCGTATTCTACTAATATATTTAGATCAAGTTAAGGCGCGGTCTGAAGGGGGGCGTCACATAGGAGGGAAACGGAACCTTTATAGTTTCGTCGTGTCTGTCTGTCTGTCCGTCCGTCCGTATGTCACAGCCATTTTATTCCGAAACTATTAGGATTATACACATGAAATTGTTAAAAAATACAAAAAATAGACGTATTCTGTGAAACGCTTTCCTATTTTCAAAAAAAAATATTTAAAATTAAGGGGGGCTCCTCATACATGGAACTGAAACTAATATTTTTTTTATGAAATCTATGCGTGTGTGGTATCTATAGAAAGGTCTTTAAAAATGACATGGAGGTTTCTAAAACCACTTTTTCATAAAGTCAATCGTTTAAAAGATATACGCTTCCAAAGGGGTAAAATGTGTGTCCCCCTCTAACTTATATAATATTGGAGGGAAAAATCTGAAAAAAAATTAATTGGTTTGAACGAGATCGTGTTAGCAGTTTTTGAGATATAGCATATTTTCTAAAACCGCAAATATTACTTTGTAATTCATACAAATACTATGAATAACAAAGTTATTTGGCGTAGTTACTAAGGAATCCTTAATGGGCGAGTCTGACTCGCCTTTGACCAATTTTTATTTAATAATAGGGTTTATCGTCACTGAACATCTATACTCCCTTCCGCACTGAACTATGCGTTTCGATTGCTGACTTCGTGGCTGACTTCCTGAAAGAAGCCCATTGGAATGATTATTGGTGAATGATGGCTGATCGTCTGCCAATTGGCTATTAATGCCGGCGCCGGGATCAGGGATCAGTTCTCTCAGCAACTTTATTCTTGCTGCACATTTACGAATTACGATCTGCTAATGCCCGGTAACTTTGGTTATGCAGACGACGACGAAGTAGAAGCTTGAGGAAGGTGCAGGTGGCTGCAAAAGGAGGGCTATGTTTTATAGTGATAAACTCCACGGAAGCGAAGCTCAGCGCGACTTTTAGTAATTTTTTTTTTTTTTTTTTTTTTACTTAGTTAATATGCTGAGTGTCGCCACTTTATACATTTCACTATCGCCACATTTTGTATCTGGGTGCTCTCCCTGCCAATGCACAGTGGTCACGTAGAAGGTCACGGGCCTCCGATGGCAATGGTTGAGCTAAGCCATGATATTTGGTTCAGTTACCCACTAGTTGTCATACTACCTGAGGCTATGAAGGGTTTTGCAATCTATTGTTCGCAACATTCCTTTTTCGGCATCGGAAGTGAACACATCTAATTAGTCATAACCGTGTTTATCACAATTTCCCGGCTTTCACGAGGTTCTCGTCATGAGGGACCGCTATATCAACAATCACTGTTCGACGCTCTAATCGGTCTATTACCACTATGTCAGGCTTATTGGCAACAATAGTCCTGTCAGTGACAGACCGATCACAGGCAGTGTCATATTGCCATTTTCGAGAACTGGGTCGGGCACATACCTATAGTACGGTCCTTCTGATTCCACAAGATTGTATTTAAGAGCAAGTAGCTGGTGAACATTATTATTATTACTTAATCACGATAAAATCATAACCCCCTTCTTTCGTCAGTCAGGTAGAAAGTTTATAACCTTTCTCAAGCTTTTTTTCACCAACTGGACGCGCTTGAGCTTATTGAGAAACGGGCCAAAAGACTCATTGGCAACGATGCACTGGTCGAATCAAAGCTCCAGAGCCTTGAACATCAACGACGAGTAGCTAGTCTATCGGTTTTCTATCGGTTACATTTTGGGGAGTGTGCGATGGAATTATACAATCTAATTCCGCCAAGCCCGTTCCATCATCGGACTACAAGACAAACGTCGATTCGCCATCGTTACATGGTGGACATTCCACCCATACGCACTAAACGTTTTGGAAATACCTTCATTGTGCATACGGCTAAGGAGTGGAATTCCCTGCCGGAGTCTGTGTTTCCCGATAGCCTGAGAGATTACCTTTAAGTCAAGAGTGAATAGGTTATTCTTAGATAAGCGTGCTCCCTCTTCGACCACATCATCACTTACCATCAGGTGAGTGGTCAAAAGCGAGCCTATTATTAATAAAAAAAAGCTTTAAGCTACTCCCATACCAAATTTCATCCAAATCCAGCCAGTACTTTCGAAAATTAGCGCGTTCAAACAACATTTTCCGGTTTATAATAGAAGAAAAATACATAAAAAATAATTGTTTTTTTGTTGTGTACGGAATATAAGTGTGAACGCAGACGAAGTTGCGGGCAGTAGCTATTTGCTTCTACATAACACCGACCGAGAGTACAGGCAACGAGGGAATTAAATAAATACTAGATGAGACCGGTGTTTTTAAGCTGAGAACAAACACCGAAACAAACTCAAGGTAACGTTTCTTTTAAATTCCATATAATTCATATGAGAACCATGTAGATTTATGTATATTGTGCTCTTTTGAGGAAGCAGAGTGGAGCCGTCTACAGTGCAAGCATTTGTCCGTATCATGAAGTTCAAATTAGAACCTAAAAAGCTTAACAATTTGACGAACAATACTACCCAAGAAGCAAAATGTGGTCGAGTAATTGTCCTGGAACCACCATTTCATCAGGACTATAACGGAATAGTAAACGATTATAACCACGGAAAAGGGCCCAATTTATAGGCGTATTCTCTAATTAAATATCTATAGTAGACTTTTTGAACACCACTTCGATTAATAACGACCTTATAGTTAGACTGCGTAGAACTATTTGCTCCCGCGAAGCTAACTATTAGCGCTTAATGGAACCAAACACGACAATAACGTAAACAGTGAATCTCTTAAAAGTTCATACAAAAGTCTTGTGAACTGGAGCTATTGCTGACATTTTTTTTTTAAATAAGGTAAGTTATTGATCCATTTCTTATTATAAATAATATCTAAAATATTAAAAGTGTAGTTAACAGTCAAGATGTTATAATGTGTGTATAAATGTGCATGGCGCACGTATATTTTTGGTGAAGTATTATCAGATTTCATCAATTTTTTTACGCGCCTCCTGGAATTCGCGTTATCGATAAGTTGATTTTGAAAATAATATTTGGTTCAGTAAGATATGCAATTAAAAGTCGCCATTTTCACAGAGTTGGTTTCCACAAATACATTAAAAAACCTTTATAGGCGTACTTTTCTTTAAAATGGTGACCATAAGAACCATTGCTTGGCCATATTGTTTAGAAATAGGGTTCCGTTAACGTTCCTGTAACCTGTCTTATTTTAATGTTTTTGTTTAGATGAAGAGGACGATGTTCCATCCAGCAGTGCAAACAGAGGTCGTCAGTATTGTCATACATGCCAATGGACCAGCTGCTTCAAAAGAGATATTTAAGCTTAAGTAAATCTTAAATTCATTTAAATTGTTAAAAGTTTTCTGTTTTGTAATTTACTGTTTTAGCTAATTATACAATTACCTACGTTTCAAGCTCGCCACGCCATGTGCCACAGAAATTTTTATGTAGTAATACTACTACCCTCGGTAGTTGTTTAAATTATATTATAGGTATATAAAGCAAGAATACTCTGAGATTTTGTTTTGAAATTTAGATTCTAAATAAATTTAGAACAAAAACATTAGTTTTTGTTGAATTGTTTAGTGTTATTACCACATAGACATTATAATTTTTAAATATAGTTAGTTTTGCATGACAGTCACCTATACGTAGTACGTACCTATACATACATTATTAATTTCCTATTCTTTGTTACGTGATTAACTTACCTATTTGAAATACCTCTCGTAAGTAATTTATTTTTACTGAAATCCAAAGGATATGGAAAGACTTATTAGTCAACTACTGGTGGATTACAGCAGGCTCTGGGCCAAACTTGGAGAGGTAGGGGCTTCCACTGAATTTATTTACATCTTGTCCTTTTGGTGGTAACCATCAGAAAAATTATGTAAAGTGGGGAGTCGGATGAGTGCGGTGTCAGACAGGGAGGCCTGTCCTCTCCAAGACTATTTATCTTGTATGTTAATCAGCTGATTGAGGGGCTCAGTAACACCCACTTTGGTTGTCATATGGATGACGTCTGCGTTAACAACATCAGTTACGCTGACGATATGGTGTTACTGAGTCCGTCGCTCAGTGGATTGAGAAAACTGCTCGGTATCTGTGAGTCATATGCCAAGCTCATGCTAAGCTCATGGTCTGAAGTACAACGAGAAGAAAACAACTCCGGAACATGTACCTCCAGTCCGTTTAAACGGAGTACCTCTAAAACGTGTCTCTAAATTTAAGTACCTAGGACACATAGTAACCGAGACCGAGCGAGAGCGAAGGGCGTTGTCGGTTCGTGCTAATATGTTGGTGCATAGATTTGCAAGGTGTACATTAGACGTAAAAGTGACACTGTTCAGGGCCTGCTGCCAAAGCTATTGCACTAGCGCTCTATGGGCCAGCTATACGCAACGGACCTACAACGCTCTTCGCGTACAATATAACAATGCCTTCAGAATTCTGGTGGGGCTCCCACGTTTCACGCGCTTTAGCCATGTTTGCTGACGCAAGAGTCGATGATTTTTATGCCATAATACGTATAAAAGCAGCATCTCTGATGTGCAGGATCCAGGGGAGAGAATTCTGAAGATGATATCAGAAAGTATGCAGTGCTAGGGATGCTTATTCGACTTCACGTAACGAGATGACGCAATTTTTTGTTTTTAAAAATATCATTGTTATTTTTTATTTTTTGACATTATTGGATTTTTATTGGAATTTATTTTATTTTTATTTGTATGAGAATTATTATTATTCTTCTATTATTATGATAAATAACATGTTTAATAATATTATTTAAAACTATTTATGAAGTTTGACACTGACAGCCTTATATCGTGTCTCCTTTAAGTTCTGTACATCGAAAGGTTGTCTGTATGTAAAAGATCGGCCTGTGCGATAAAACTGCCCATTGTACACTAGTTTTACTTTTTGTTTTCATACAAATATTGTATGGCTAGCTTTCTGCCCGCGACTTCGTTCGCGTGGGAGGGTATTCCCGCGTAAAATCCCGATCCCATGGGAATTCCGGGATAAAAATTAGACTATGTGTTATTCCAGGATGTAAACTATCTACTTGCCAAATTTGATTCAAATCCATTCAGTAGCTTTTGCGTGAAAGAGTAAACATTTTTATTAGGGATCCCTATTTATTTATTTTTTTGAATATGTGATATAGCCTATGTCACTCAGTGAAGATGCAGCTTTCTAATGGTGAAAGAATTTTTGAAATCAATCCAGTAGTTTTTGTATGAAAACGTTATATACATACAAAAACACAAATGTTTCCTCTTTATAATATTAGTTTAGATGTAAAATAAAGTATGAATGAAAGTATAAATTAATAAAAGATATCTAAATTACCTATTTAAATAAGTAATTCAAGCACTGGTATGATTGTGAAATTGAAGACTGTTGATTAAGTATTATAACATAACGAAAAAAGCCCAACTATTATGCAAGATTAAGGTAGCGAACCTATTTTAAGAGAGAACTTTAAATAATTTCAATTAAAACATTTGTAAGAAACTTTGCTTTTATTGATATCCTGTTATCGCTCAGTTTAGTTCTACATTTAACACGATCGGTAAGTAAGAATAGGAGTTAGGTAATGAGAAAATCAAATCAAAAGAAAATTAAATCAACCGATCAGTCAAATAATAAGGCCAAAACAGTTGTTCTAAAACTTATATTATTCTGCTCGAATTCTCACGTGCACTTTAATTTCTCTTTATAATTTAGTTGCTAATGTAAATCCATCTTGATGTGGAATCATTTCTGTCCCAAAAATGCGTCCAAATCAGGCTTAATTCAGAATTTCTGATAAAGAATTTAACGTCGCATGTCGTCGCTCGTCGCTAATATTGTACGATAAAACACCGTTTTGTTCAGAATTATTCATATAAACATTTTGTCTCAAAGTTTCGCTGGAACTAATGTGTACGGATCCTTCTCCTATATCTACGATACGTTCTTCGCCAAATACGAAGTTAGAAACCGACACTTGAATTATTTGGTTATGAACTTTTTGTTTGTAAGAACCTCTTCTTTTTAGTCGTTTACATTTATTCAGATCCACTTTTGAAAGAAAAGTAAATAGCACGACACGTCGGGTACAAATCAAAATGTGCGTACTTAGACTACTCGTATAAGAGCATTTGCAAAACTATTATAAACCGATGTATTCTTGTACAGGACACCACGGATATAGTTTAGGATACTAAGTATATTATACCGAACCTTTACAATCGTGTTAAGATTATAATAGTATTGGTTTAAACCACTATAAAGCCGCTCCATTTAACTTATAATTGGTCTATAAAGTGAATTTATAAACCCTTATAAAACCAATTAATAAATACATATGGTTTCCAGTATGTTTAGTTCTGTGCATCACTCTTATTGCCATATTTTACTTATAACGGTTCTGTAATGCTTCTTGTTAGTAGTTATAAGGATAGCTTACTAGTTTAACTATTCTTGAGTGCGTTTACACCCTCATGATACTTTTATAGGTCACCTAAGCTTATATTGCACCCTTAATTTGTATCTATAAGTAATTATAAGTTAATGTATAAGATCGGATATACTATTAAACCCAACTAACTCCATGGTTGCTATTATAAGCATGGCAGCCGATACTAGAACCGTTAAGAGATAATTATAAGTGCTGGAGGCCTATAACACCTGAACTATAGGATAATTTTGCTTCTTGGGTAAAGTAAGGTCATTTAGGTAAGGCAAACAAGTACTCTGCAAGTAAACTGCCACCAGCTCATTCCCAAGCCTGTGGAGCAAAACGTCACTACGTGTCTACGTTGTAGCATTTATTAGGGTTCCGTAGCCGAATGGCAAAAAACGGAACCCTTATAATTTCGATATGTCTGTCCGTCTGTCTATCTGTCTGTCTGTCTGTCTGTCCGTCCGTCCGTATTTCACAGCCATTTTATTCCGAAACTATTAAGACTATACGTGTGAAACTTAGTAGGTAGATGTATTCTATGAACCGCTTTCCGATTTTAAGAAAAAAATTAAAATAAAGGGGGGTCCCCATACATGGAACTAGAACTGAAAATATATTTTTTCATGAATCTATGTGTGTGTGGTATTTATAGACAGGTCTTTAAAAATGATATAAGGGTTTCTAGAACCACTTTTTCATAAAAGCAATTGTTTAAAAGATATACGCTTCCAAAGGGGTAAAATGTGTGTCCCCCTCTAACTTATATAATACTAGCGACCCGCCCCGGCTTCGCACGGGTGCAATCGCGAGAATCATTAACGTACGGCAGTTTTTTGGACGCCTTACTCCACAATTTTCACTACCATCCTATCTATTTTCCGGGATAAAATATAGCCTATACGGATTCGGAAGAATCCCTCTAAATAATGGTAAAAGAAATTTTGAAATCGGTCCAGTAGTTTTTGAGCCTATTCAATACAAACATACAAAAATACAAAGGTTTCCTCTTTATAATATTAGTATAGATATTGGAGGGAAAAATCTGAAAAAAATATATACCTGTAGATCTTAATGTAAACTTTGAATCAAAATTAGTTTGAACGAAATCGGGTCAGCAGTTTTGGAGATACAGCATATTTTCTAAAACCACAAATACAACTTTGTAATTCATACAAACACTATGAAAAACAAAGTTATTTAGCGTAGTTGTAAAAATGTAAATAAGCTAGTTTTAATAAATTTTTAAGGTCTTTTTTTATTCGTCAAATAAATATACATATTATATTATTATAGTTACTACGGAACCCTTCATGGGCGAGTCTGACTCGCACTTGGCCAATTTTTACATATGCGTCTGCTACGGCTGTGCAAATATTTAAAATGGGCGTCGCATACACAGAACAGATTCATCTATTCCGTGGTCGCATACATCATAGCGATCATCGCCTACGCGCCTCCTACGATTTTTAGTCGTAGAAGGCCTACGTAGCTGTCACTGCCTCCGATCTGCTACGCTGTGGAGTCGGAGTTTCTAGCGCTAATCGATTGTGGTTACCTATTCTATGCGCTCCGTGTATGTGTACGTGAGCATGGGCGTAGGAAGAGGGGGGGCCGGGTGGGCCGTGCCCACCCTAGAATCGCCTGGGCCCACCCCAGAATTTTTAGTAACAAACAATTATGGTTGAAAAAATAAAAAAAAATATCCAAGTGCAAGTCGGACTCGCCCATGAAAGATTCCGTATCCAAACATAGATTAGCGAAAATTACTTTGTTTTTCATAAATTACGTTATTTCGTTCGTCAATCGTTTGTATAAATGACTAAGATAGAAAATGTACTTTATCACAAAAATTGAGCTAGCAGTACGTATCTTGTTCAAACTAATTTTCGTTGTAAGTTTGCATTTATACTTCTTTGCACTTTCTTATTTTAAAACTAAGAGGTTATAATTTTTACCACTTTGGAAGTCTATATCTGTCAAACGATTGACTTTAAGAAAAAATGGTTTTAGAAAACTCAATGTAATTTTATTAAAACATCTCCTAGACAGGCACCACACATTAGTTCCAAAAATGAGTAAGCCCCCTTTACTTTATTATTTTATTTTGCATAAAAACATGTAAACCGGTTCACAGAAAACATCTAACAAGTTTCAACTTTGTAGTCTTAATAGTTTCTGAATAAAGTGGCTGTGACATACGGACGTACAGCCATTCAGAATGACCTCCGCCCATGTTTTTGCATTTGTCTGATCCCGCTGGGCCTCCTCAATGGAACCGAAACTATTAAGATTACACAGTTGAAACTTGATGGGTTAGATGTATTCTGTGAACTGTTTTACGATTTTACACAAAAAAAATTGGCCAAGTGCAAGTTAGACTCGCCCATGAAGGGTTCCGTAGTAAATATAATAATATAATATGATATATTTATTTGACAAAAAAAAACATGCAAATTTCTTAAAACTAGCTTATTTACAATTTTTACAACTACGCCAAATAACTTTGTTTTTCATAGTGTTTGTATGTTAAAACTAATTTTGGTTGAAAGTTTACGTTAAGATCTACAGCTTATTTGTTTTTTTTTTCACTTCATTATTATATAAGTTAGAGTGAAAGGGACACACATTTTACTAATTTGGAAGCGTATGTCTTTTAAACGATTAACTTTATGAAAAAGTGGTTTTAGAAACCTCAATCTCATTTTTAAAGACCTGTCTACCACACACGCATAGATAGATAGATAGATAGATAGATATACTCTTTATTGTACACCATAACAGAATTAAATAAGGACTTAAAAACTACAAAGTCCATGGTGTACTATTTACTTATATACAATAAATAAGTAATAACCTACATACTCAATACACATATACATATACATACATAAAAATAACAAAGCTGAGATATATAAAAAATAAAATAAAAATAGTAACATATTAAAGAGAGAGATAGAGATCTTTTACCATGTTTTTGAAAGAAGGAAGGGTTTGTGCTTGTCTTACTGACACGGGAAGAGTATTCCACAGTCGTACTGCTTGAGCTACGAACGACTTACCAAAGAAATTGGTGGAGTGACTCGGTACCTCTAGCCTCAAGTTTTCCGATGACCTCAGAAATTTGGCATGTGTGTCACGGAGGAACTTAAAACGTTCTTTAAGATAAAAGGGGTCTTAGGATTGAACAGAATACTGTAAAGCAGAGACAATATGTGTAAGTTCCGGCGAAGACGTATAGGAAGCCACTTGAGTTTCGTACGAAATTCAGATACGTGATCATATTTGCGCAAACCAAATATAAATCATTCAATTATTCAATTATTGGTGTACAATAAAGTATATTCTATCTATCTATCTATCTATCTAAATCTTATGCAAAAATTTTGAAGTCGCTCAAGTTTATCAAGTTGTGCCTCTGTGAGATCAAGATAACTGACATCAGCGTAGTCTAGGATGGGATGCAAAAGAGACTGTGCTAGCGCAATTTTAGTGGCAGTTGGCAGAAAGTTACGCAACCGTCTTAGGGAACTGGCAGAAGCAAATAATTTGCGACTCACCTCTTGTAATTGGGGACCCCATGAAAGATATTTGTCCAACCAGACCCCAAGGTTCTTAACTTTCTCGCTTAGTGGAATAGCTGTGCCGCTGAAAATAACCTGAGGAAGCTGAGACCAGTTTACCTTAGATGCTAACCTAGAGCTGCCGACTACAATGACCTGAGTCTTTAACGGGTTAACCTGCAAACCATGTGCCTCACTCCATTCGTAAACTGAAGCCAAGTCCTGGTTTATCATATTTATTGTAGCATCTAAATCAGTATGAGGCGCTTGTCTGTAAATTTGCAAGTCATCAGCATAAAGGTGGTAGGAGGATTGAAGTTTTTTGGAAATGGAATTTATGAAAATTGCGAAAAGTAAAGGAGATAACACGCCACCCTGAGGAACACCGGCTACAGTACTACACCAAGAAGAGCAGGACTCATCTATGCAAATACGTTGCCGGCGGCCATACAGGTAACTACGAAACCAGTCAATCGCTGTTGGAGATATGTTAATAGAGTGAAGTATGCTGAGCAGAATATCGAAATCGACGGTATTAAAAGCGTTACTAAAATCAAGCAAGCAGAGAACCGTCATATTTCCTTTATCCATGCCCATCCGTATGTCATCAGTTACATTAACTAACGCGGTAGTAGTACTGTGTCCAGGACGAAATCCGGATTGGAAAGGATTCAGCAGACTATTCTTGCAAAAAAAAGCACTTAGCTGATTGTGGACAAGGCGTTCAAGGACTTTAGAGAGAAAAGGTAGGATGGAAATAGGTCGATATTCTGAAAAAGAGGCAGGATTTGATTTTTTGGGTAAAGGAGTAATTTTGGCCTCTTTCCATATCGATGGAAAGACACCATTGGAAATAGAATAGTTAAGGATATAGGATTTCATGAAAAAAAAAAATAAGTTTCAGTTCCATCCCAACGAGCACATTAGTGGAAATAGCAGCCTATTTTGTTACTTTGGGTTGTAAAATAGCGGTTTAAGGGTTCAAAAAGCAGTTCAAAGTTGCATATCTGCATCCGTAAACGTCTATAGCTATAAAAGTTACTTAAGGTGCTATAAGCTGAATCAAATACTACCCTAGCCTTCACAGTAGTCCACGCTAGAACTCATGTACCACTCACACCTTTATATGAGAGTTACGAAGGTCATTCTGCCACTCACAGCTACACAGTGGTTTCCATTGTAACTGTTATAGGTTATAGTTATAGTAACCACTATTATACTACTATAAGCTTCATTATAGAAATAATAGAAACTCTTATGCATACTATAGTTACAAAAAAATCATCAGTGAAACTAAGGCCTTTAGTAGCAATATTCATTCCTTGCAGGCTCAATCCATTCGCCATTTTACAGCCGCTTTTGTAACTATTATAAAACATTTAATAAAAATTGATGCTAAGCGAATAAGTACGTAACTAGATCTTATAACCTCAAAAACAGGAAAATAGGAGCTTTTTGTGGCTGTGAGTTGCACTAGGGCCACGGTTCCTAACCTGGGGGTGATTACCCCTGCGGGGGTAAAACTGGTATTCTGCGGGGGTAAGGAGCTGATATTATATAACAAAGATTAAACCAATACGATCAAATCTAGCTCGCCAGTGCATTTCATGCCCTAATTGTGTAATCAAATGACAAGTCGGAGCCGCGTTTATAATAAAGCGCGCGAAACGTACTTACATACGCGACGGTTTGTATGAATTGTATTGTATAACTCGTGCCGTGATTTCAACGTTTCGTTTGTTTTACTATGCCTCAACAAGCAAGCAAGATCCGACGCCCGTTTTAAAAATATTTACATATTTTTGGTTAGTATTAACAATGATAACTGTCACTTCTTCTGATGTGTTTTTTTACTATTGTTATGAGTATCTACAGCTCATATGTACTTTTCATTTTCCGTACGTACATTTCGTAATAGTGTTTTACGATTATTTTAGGTGCCATGGCTTCTACATCCGGAAAAAAACGTTCGTATAAAGAAGCATTTCTACAATGGGGTTTTACGAATCTTGTTGTCAGTAATATAGAAAAACCTCAGTGTGTTATATCTAATAAAGTTCTCTCCGCAGAGAGTATGAAACCAAGCAAATTAAAAGAACATTTCGAGAAAGTTCATAAAGAGTTCGCAGGTAAAGATATAGATTTTTTTAAGAGAAAAGAGCGTTCTCAGAGGTCTTCGCGGCTGGATTCTTCAGGAAATGTACAAAAGTCAAGTGAATCATGTCTTGAAGCATCATATCAAATTTCTTATCGCATTGCTATGAACAAAAAACCAACCGCACACTATAGGAGAGGATCTCATCAAGCCTTGTTTATGTGATGCAGTTTCGCTCGTCATTGATGAGCAACATGTGGGTAAGATTAAACAGATATCACTCTCCAATACTACAGTTGAAAGTCGTATTTTAGAGTTGACTAACGACATTTTGGTAACTGTTATTTCTGAAATTCTATGTATAAAAAAAAGCTCTATGTTTTCGCTGCAATTGGACGAGTCAACCGACGTAGCTTCGTGTTCGCAATTATTGACATTTACGCGGTACATAAAAGATGATGATGTCAAAGAGGAATACTTGTTCTGCAAGTCTTTGACCACCACTACTAGCAGCTACAACAGTTTATTGATGAAAACGGACTGTACTGGTCAAAACTAGTTGGCGTCTGTACAGACGCCAACTAGTTTTGACCAGTGGAAGGCGTTCCATGATGGGTATTCATTCTGGATTTCAAGCACTCGTGAAAGAAGTTGCTCCTCAAGTTTTATCATATCACTGCCTCATACACCGTTACGCTTTGGCTGTTAAGACGCTTCCTACGTTGAATTACGTAGTAAAAATTGTGAATCATATTCGTAGGAGCGCTACGAATTTTAGATTATTCAAAGTATTGTGCGATGAAGTTGGCGCTAAATTAAATTCTCTTTTGTACCATACAGAGGTTCGTTGGTTGTCAAGAGGGAAAGTTTTAAACAGAGTTTATGAGCTTCGTGAAGAAATAGAATTGTTTTTGGAAAACCAGAGAACACAAAAAAAACAGATTTATACTCAAAACTCAAAGACAAAATATTTATCCAGATGCTGGCATATCTTGCTGATTTTTTCAGTGAAATTAATAGATATTTCTTATAAGCGCAGGATAAAGTTGCAAGTTTTGTGCGTAAATTGGACCTTTGCCAACGCAGAGTTCAAGCTGGAGATATGTCGATATTTACATAACTTTGTGAGCAACTGAAACATGACAAAACCACGTTTGAAAATTCCGTGGTTCATCATTTATCGTCAGTAATAAGCTCACTCCAACAATATTTCCCAGACATGGATAATCGTGAGTCCAACTCTTGGATAGAAAGACCATTTTCTACTGATGATAACATTTTTAAGGATGAAGATGTGTCAGCCAAAGTAGAATTTCTTAGACTACGCGAGGATAGTACTTTAAAAGTGGAATTCCAAAATTATGATCTCTGTACATTTTGGCGAAAAGTAAATACTGAATATCCTATTATAGCCGAAAGAGCTCTAAAAATGTTTAGACCTTTTGCTAATACTTACAGATGTGAGAATGGTGAAAACTTTAGTGACACTAAAAACAAAGGCCAAAAATCGTCTCAATGTGGAACATGACTTGAGATGCGCTCTAAGTCAAACAAACGCGAACCTACTATCATTAATAAAGTGAACAAAACCTAACATTAAAAACTTGCGAATGCGAAACAGTACCAATCTTCACAATAAAAATTTTGTATTTGCAAGTTTTTTAATGCTAGGTTTAGTAGTCCGTAAAGATAATATAGATATATAATGTGATTGTAAGAACTTACTCAATATTTTTGTGCATTTTATATTTCTAATAAAGTCAATTTGTAATTATGTGTGTTATTTTGTTTCGTGTTCATTGGTAACATGAGTGAGAGCGGAAGGGGTAAATCAGATTCTCTAGCTAAGTCATAGGGGTGACAAGATCGAAAAGGTTAGGAACCACTGCACTAGGGTAACAAAAATCACTGGAAGCGTTAGAAGGGTGAAAATTAGCGCTATGATTCTCAAAAGGGAGTTATTAGAGCTAAAACTGCAAAACTTATAATTCACTTGCAAAATTGAGTTGATATACATTGGTTTTTCAGTTAAATGTGCATTAAATGTACCGGTAAACAATCGGCCACTTGCGAATAGTAAGTTATCGACACGTAAAAATACGGAAATAAAATTTATTCTGTATAACAAATAAAAAATATCACATATCTTTTGTTAATTTTTTAAATATCATAAAAGCACGTTAAAATTACTCGAAAATTATCTTATATATCTACAGTAAACTGGACAGCGTTTTAAGTATTATACTATATAAAGCTAGATTACCACTGACTGAATCACTCACTCACTCACTCATTGACATAATTGTTCTCCCAGATGGTGGATGGGGAGGTGGGTATATTTTGACAGATTCGTAAACAAGTAACTCTCAAACCTACGGGAAAAGTGCCAAACCTCCCCTTTTCACCCCCCTTCTCCCCCCCCCCCCCCCTATCGTATCTCGGAAACTACGAGACCCGTATTTTTTTTTTTTACGGATTCGTATAGAGGAGGCTCGGTAAAGTAAAAACCATTTTTCAAAGTCGCCCCCCCGCCCCCCTTCTCCCCCCCTTTAGGCGGATCTCGGAATCTAAGAGACTTGGAACATTTTTTTTTTTCAGATTCATTTAGAGGGGCAATGCTTTAGTCGAAATACTTGTGCAACCCCCCCCCATCACCCGCCCCCTCTTTTTTTTTTTTTTTTTTTTCACTAACACGCGAGGTGCTTGCACCTCGCGCAACACGCAAATACTTTTTTTTTTCACAGGCACGCAGCACACAAATACTAGTTATACTATATAAAGCTAAATTACCACTCACTGACTGACTCACTCATTGAAATAATTGTTCTCCCAGATGGTGGATGGGGAGGTGGGTATATTTTGACAGATTCGTAAACAAGTAACTCTCAAACCTACGGGAAAAGTGCCAAACCTCCCCTTTTCCCCCCCCTTCTCCTCCCTCCCTATCGTATCTCGGAAACTACGAGACCCGTATTTTTTTTTTTACGGATCCGTGTAGAGGAGGCTCTGTAAAGTAAAAACCATTTTTCAAAGTCCACCCCCCGCCCCCCTTTTCACCCCCTTTAGGCGGAAATCGGAAATTAAGAGACTTGCAACATTTTTTTTTTTCAGTTTAATTTAGAGGGGCAATGCTTTAGTTTTTTTCACAAGCACGCGAGGTGCTTGCACCTCGCGCAACACGCAAATACTTGATTTAGAGGGGCAATGCTTTAGTTTTTTTCACAAGCACGCGAGGTGCTTGCACCTCGCGCAACACGCAAATACTTGATTTAGAGGGGCAATGCTTTAGTTTTTTTCACAAGCACGCGAGGTGCTTGCACCTCGCGCAACAGGCAAATACTAGTTATTATATTATATAAAGCTAAATTACCACTCACTCACTCACTCACTCACTGACTGACTCATTGACATAATTGTTCTCCCAGATGGTGGATGGGGAGGTGGGTATATTTTGACAGATTCGTAAACAAGTAACTCTCAAACCTACGGGAAAAGTGCCAAACCTCCCCTTTTCACCCCCCTTCTCCCCCCTCCCTATCGTATCTCGGAAACTACGAGACCCGTATTTTTTGTTTTTTACGGATTCGTATAGAGGAGGCTCGGTAAAGTAAAAACCATTTTTCAAAGTCCCCCCCCCGCCCCCCTTCTCCCCCCCTTTAGGCGGATCTCGGAATCTAAGAGACTTGGAATATTTTTTTTTCAGATTCATTTAGAGGGGCAATGCTTTAGTCGAAATACTTGTGCAACCCCCCCCCCATCACCCCCAACCCCTCTTTTTTTTTTTTTTTTTCACAAGCTCGCGAGGTGCTTGCACCTCGCGCAACACGCAAATACCAATTTCTTTTTTCACAAGCACGCGAAGTGCTTGCACCTCGCGCAACACGCAAATACTTTTTTTTTTTCCACAAGCACGCGAGGTGCTTGCACCTCGCGCAACACGCAAATACTAGTTATATTATATAAAGCTAGATTACCACTCACTCACTCACTGACTCATTGACAGAATTGTTCTCCCAGATGGTGGATGGGGAGGTGGGTATATTTTGACAGATTCGTAAACAAGTAAGTCTCAAACTTACGGGAAAAGTGCCAAACCTCCTCTTTTCCCCCCCCCTTCTCCCCCCCCCCCCCTATCGTATCTCGGAAACTACGAGACCCGTATTTTTTTCTTTTTACGGATTCGTATAGAGGAGGCTCGGTAAAGTAAAAACCATTTTTTAAATTCCCCCCCCCCTCCCCCCTTCTCCCCCCCTTTAGGCGGATCTCGGAATCTAAGAGACTTGGAACATTTTTTTTTTCAGATTCATTTAGAGGGGCAATGCTTTAGTCAAAATACTTCTGCAACCCCCCCCCGCCACATTACCGCCCCCCACTTTTTTTTTTTTTTTTTACAAGCACGCGAGGTTCTTGCACCTCGCGCAACACGCAAATACTAAACCCCCCCATTTGTTTTTTTCACAAACACGCGAGGTGCTTGCACCTCGCGCAACACGCAGGTACTAATCTCCTCCCATCACCCCCCCCCTTTGTTTTATTTTCACAAGCACGCAAGGTGCTTGCACCTCGCGCAACACGCAAATACTAAACCCCCCCATCACCCCCCCATTTTTATTTTTTATTTTTTTATAAAAAGCACGCGAGGTGCTTGCACCTCGCGCAACACGCAAATACTAAACACCCCCATCACCCCCCCCCACTTTTTTTTTCACAAGCACGCGAGGTGCTTGCACCTCGCGCAACACGCAAATACTAGTTATACTATATAAAGCTAAATTACCACTGACTGACTGACTGACTCACTCACTCATTGACATAATTGTTCTCCCAGATGGTGGATGGGGAGGTGGGTATATTTTGACAGATTCGTAAACAAGTGACTCTCAAACCTACGGGAAAAGTGCCAAACCTCCCCTTTTCCCCCCCTTCTCCCCCCTCCCTATCGTATCTCGGAAACTACGAGACCCGTATTTTTTTTTTTACGGATTCGTGTAGAGGAGGCTCGGTAAAGTAAAAACCATTTTTCAAAGTCCCCCCCCCCGCCCCCCTTTTCACCCCCTTTAGGCGGATCTCGGAAATTAAGAGACTTGAAACATTTTTTTTTTTCAGATTCATTTAGAGGGGCAATGCTTTAGTCGAAATACTTGTGCAACCCCCCCATCACCCCCCCTTTTTTTTTTTTCTCAAGCACGCGAAGTGCTTGCACCTCGCGCACCACGCAAATACTAAACCCCCCCATCACCCCCCCCCCTTCCTTTTTTTTTTGTTTTTTTCACAAGCACGCGAGGTGCTTGCACATCGCGCATTACGCAAATACTAAACCCCCCATCTCCCCCCATCACCCCCCCCTTGTTTTTTTTCACAAGCACGCGAGGTGCTTGCACCTCGAGCAACACGCAAATACTAAACCCCCACCATGTTTTTTTTTCCATCTGCACGCGAGGTGCTTGCACCTCGCGCAACACGCAAATACTAAACCCCCTCCATCTCCCCCAGCACCCCCCCCCTTTTTTTTTTACAAGCACGCGAGGTGCTTGCACCTCGCGCAACACGCAAATACTAAACCCCCCCATCAACCCCCCTTTTTTTTTTCACAAGCACGCGAGGTGCTTGCACCTCGCGCAACACGCAAATACTAAACCCCCCCATCAACGCCCCCTTTTGTTTTTCACAAGCACGCGAGGTTCTTGCACCTCGCGCAACACGCAAATACTAAACTCCCCCATCAACGCCCCCCTTTTTTTTTTCACAAGCACGCGAGGTGCTTGCACCTCGCGCAACACGCAAATTCTAGTTATACTATATAAAGCTAGATTACCACTCACTGACTGACTCACTCACTCACTCATTGACATAATTGTTCTCCCAGATGATGGATGGGGAGGTGGGTATATTTTGACAGATTCGTAAACAAGTAACTCTCAAACCTACGGGAAAAGTGCCAAACCTCCCCTTTTCCCCCCCCTTCTCCCCCCTCCCTATCGTATCTCGGAAACTACGAGACCCGTATTTTTTTCTTTTTACGGATTCGTATAGAGGAGGCTCGGTAAAGTAAAAACCATTTTTCAAAGTCCCCCCCCCGCCCCCCTTCTCCCTCCCTTTAGGCGGATCTCGGAATCTAAGAGACTTGGAACATTTTTTTTTTTCAGATTCATTTAGAGGGGCAATGCTTTAGTCGAAATACTTGTGCAACCCCCCCCCCCATCACCCCCCCCCCCTCTTTTTTTTTTTTTTTTCACAAGCTCGCGAGGTGCTTGCACCTCGCGCAACACGCAAATACTAAACTCCCCATCACCCCCCCCATTTTTTTTTTTTGCACCTCGCGCAACACGCAAATACTAAACCCCCCATCAAACCCCCCTTTTTTTTTTCACAAGCACGCGAGGTGCTTGCACCTCGCGCAACACGCAAATACTAGTTATACTATATAAAGCTAAATTACCACTCACTGACTGACTGACTCACTCACTCATTGACATAATTGTTCTCCCAGATGGTGGATGGGGAGGTGGGTATATTTTGACAGATTCGTAAACAAGTAACTCTCAAACCTACGGGAAAAGTGCCAAACCTCCCCTTTCCCCCCCCTTCTCCCCCCCCCCCTAATGTATCTCGGAAACTACGAGACCCGTATTTTTTTCTTTTTACGGATTCATATAGAGGAGGCTCGGTAAAGTAAAAACCATTTATCAAAAGCCCCCCCTCCCCGCTCCCTTCTCCCCCCCTTTAGGCGGATCTCGGAAATTAAGAGACTTGGAAATTTTTTTTTTTCAGATTCGTTTAGAGGGGCAATGCTTTAGTCGAAATACTTCTGCAACCCCCCCCCCCCCTATCACCCCCCCCCCCTTTTTTTTTTTTTTTTTATTCACAAGCTCATGAGGTGCTTGCACCTCGCGCAACACGCAAATACTAAACCCCCCCCCATCACCCCGCCCCCTTTTTTTTTCACAAGCACGCGAGGTGCTTGCACCTCGCGCAACACGCAAATACTAAACCCCCCCATCTCCCCCCATCACACCCCCCCCCCCCCCACTTTTTTTTTTTCACAAGCACGCGAGGTGCTTGCACCTCGCGCAACACGCAAATACTAAACCCCCCCCCATCACCCCGCCCCCTTTTTTTTTCACAAGAACGCGAGGTGCTTGCACCTCGCGCAACACGCAAATACTAGTTATTCTATTATATAAAGCTAAATTACCACTGACTGACTCACTCACTCACTCACTCATTGACATAATTGTTCTCCCAGTTGGTGGATGGGGAGGTGGGTATATTTTGACAGATTCGTAAACAAGTAACTCTCAAACCTACGGGAAAAGTGCCAAACCTCCCCTTTTCCCCCCCCTTCACCCCCCCCCCTATCGTATCTCGGAAACTACGAGACCCGTATTTTTTTCTTTTTACGGATTCGTATAGAGGAGGCTCGGTAAAGTAAAAACCATTTTTCAAAGTCCCCCCCCGCCCCCCTTCTCCCCCCCTTTTGGCGGATCTCGGAATCTAAGAGACTTGGAACATTTCTTTTTTCAGATTCATTTAGAGGGGCAATGCTTTAGTCGAAATACTTCTGCAACCCCCTCCCCCCCAACACCCCCCCTTTTTTTTTTTTTTTTTTTCACAAGCACGCGAGGTGCTTGCACTTCGCGCAACACGCAAATACTAAATCCCCCCATCTCCCCCATCACCCCCCCCCTTTTTTTTTCACAAGCACGCGAGGTTCTTGCACCTCGCGCAACACGCAAATACTAAACCCCCCCATTTGTTTTTTTCACAAACACGCGAGGTGCTTGCACCTCGCGCAACACGCAGGTACTAATCTCCTCCCATCACCCCCCCCCCCTTTGTTTTATTTTCACAAGCACGCAAGGTGCTTGCACCTCGCGCAACACGCAAATACTAAACCCCCCCATCACCCCCCCATTTTTATTTTTTATTTTTTTTTAAAAAGCACGCGAGGTGCTTGCACCTCGCGCAACACGCAAATACTAAACACCCCCATCACCCCCCCCCACTTTTTTTTTCACAAGCACGCGAGGTGCTTGCACCTCGCGCAACACGCAAATACTAGTTATACTATATAAAGCTAAATTACCACTGACTGACTGACTGACTCACTCACTCATTGACATAATTGTTCTCCCAGATGGTGGATGGGGAGGTGGGTATATTTTGACAGATTCGTAAACAAGTAACTCTCAAACCTACGGGAAAAGTGCCAAACCTCCCCTTTTCCCCCCCTTCTCCCCCCTCCCTATCGTATCTCGGAAACTACGAGACCCGTATTTTTTTTTTTACGGATTCGTGTAGAGGAGGCTCGGTAAAGTAAAAACCATTTTTCAAAGTCCCCCCCCCCCGCCCCCCTTTTCACCCCCTTTAGGCGGATCTCGGAAATTAAGAGACTTGAAACATTTTTTTTTTTTCAGATTCATTTAGAGGGGCAATGCTTTAGTCGAAATACTTGTGCAACCCCCCCATCGCCCCCCCTTTTTTTTTTTCTCAAGCACGCGAAGTGCTTGCACCTCGCGCACCACGCAAATACTAAACCCCCCCCATCACCCCCCCCCTTCCTTTTTTTTTTTTGTTTTTTTCACAAGCACGCGAGGTGCTTGCACCTCGCGCATTACGCAAATACTAAACCCCCCATCTCCCCCCATCACCCCCCCTTGTTTTTTTTCACAAGCACGCGAGGTGCTTGCACCTCGAGCAACACGCAAATACTAAACCCCCACCATTTTTTTTTTCCATCTGCACGCGAGGTGCTTGCACCTCGCGCAACACGCAAATACTAAACCCCCTCCATCTCCCCCAGCACCCCCCCCCTTTTTTTTTTACAAGCACGCGAGGTTCTTGCACCTCGCGCAACACGCAAATACTAAACCCCCCCATCAACGCCCCCCTTTTTTTTTTCACAAGCACGCGAGGTGCTTGCACCTCGCGCAACACGCAAATTCTAGTTATACTATATAAAGCTAGATTACCACTCACTGACTGACTCACTCACTCACTCATTGACATAATTGTTCTCCCAGATGATGGATGGGGAGGTGGGTATATTTTGACAGATTCGTAAACAAGTAACTCTCAAACCTACGGGAAAAGTGCCAAACCTCCCCTTTTCCCCCCCCTTCTCCCCCCTCCCTATCGTATCTCGGAAACTACGAGACCCGTATTTTTTTCTTTTTACGGATTCGTATAGAGGAGGCTCGGTAAAGTAAAAACCATTTTTCAAAGTCCCCCCCCCACCCCCCTTCTCCCTCCCTTTAGGCGGATCTCGGAATCTAAGAGACTTGGAACATTTTTTTTTTTCAGATTCATTTAGAGGGGCAATGCTTTAGTCGAAATACTTGTGCCACCCCCCCCCCCATCACCCCCCCCCCTCTTTTTTTTTTTTTTTCACAAGCTCGCGAGGTGCTTGCACCTCGCGCAACACGCAAATACTAAACTCCCCATCACCCCCCCCATTTTTTTTTTTTGCACCTCGCGCAACACGCAAATACTAAACCCCCCCATCAAACCCCCCTTTTTTTTTTCACAAGCACGCGAAGTGCTTGAACCTCGCGCAACACGCAAATACTAGTTATACTATATAAAGCTAAATTACCACTCACTGACTGACTGACTCACTCACTCATTGACATAATTGTTCTCCCAGATGGTGGATGGGGAGGTGGGTATATTTTGACAGATTCGTAAACAAGTAACTCTCAAACCTACGGGAAAAGTGCCAAACCTCCCCTTTCCCCCCCCCTTCTCCCCCCCCCCTATCGTATCTCGGAAACTACGAGACCCGTATTTTTTTCTTTTTACGGATTCATATAGAGGAGGCTCGGTAAAGTAAAAACCATTTATCAAAAGCCCCCCCCCCCGCTCCCTTCTCCCCCCCTTTAGGCGGATCTCGGAAATTAAGAGACTTGGAATTTTTTTTTTTCAGATTCGTTAGAGGGGCAATGCTTTAGTCGAAATACTTCTGCAACCCCCCCCCCCTATCACCCCCCCCACTTTTTTTTTTTTTTTTTTTTCACAAGCTCGTGAGGTGCTTGCACCTCGCGCAACACGCAAATACTAAACCCCCCATCTCCCCCCATCACACCCCCCCACTTTTTTTTTTCACAAGCACGCGAGGTGCTTGCACCTCGCGCAACACGCAAATACTTGATTTAGAGGGGCAATGCTTCAGTTTTTTTCACAAGCACGCGAGGTGCTTGCACCTCGCGCAACACGCAAATACTGAACCCCCCCCCGTCTCCCCCCATCACCCCCCCCGCCCTTTTTTTTTTTTTCACAAACACGCGAGGTGCTTGCACCTCGCGCAACACGCAAATACTAAACCCCCCCCATCACCCCGCCCCCTTTTTTTTTTCACAAGCACGCGAGGTGCTTGCACCTCGCGCAACACGCAAATGCTAGTTATTCTATTATATAAAGCTAAATTACCACTGACTGACTCACTCACTCACTAACTCATTGACATAATTGTTCTCCCAGATGGTGGATGGGAGGTTGGTATATTTTGACAGATTCGTAAACAAGTAACTCTCAAACCTACGGGAAAAGTGCAAAACCTCCCCTTTTCCCCCCCCCCCTTCTCCCCCCCCTATCGTATCTCGGAAACTACGAGACCCGTATTTTTTTCTTTTTACGGATTCGTATAGAGGAGGCTCGGTAAAGTAAAAACCATTTTTCAAAGTCCCCCCCGCCCCCCTTTAGGCGGATCTCGGAATCTAAGAGACTTGGAACATTTCTTTTTTCAGATTCATTTAGAGGGGCAATGCTTTAGTCGAAATACTTCTGCAACCCCCTCCCCCCCAACCCCCCCCCCCCTTTTTTTTTCTTTTTTTTTCACAAGCACACGAGGTGCTTGCACCTCGCGCAACACGCAAATACTAAACCCCCACCATTTTTTTTTTTTCACAAGCTCGCGAGGTGCTTGCACCTCGCGCAACACGCAAATACTAAACCCCCCCATCTCTCCCCATCAACCCCACCCTTTTTTTTTTCACAAGCACGCGAGGTGCTTGCACCTCGCGCAACACGCAAATACTAGTTATACTATATAAAGCTAAATTACCACTCACTGACTGACTGACTCACTCACTCATTGACATAATTGTTCTCCCAGATGGTGGATGGGGAGGTGGGTATATTTTGACAGATTCGTAAACAAGTAACTCTCAAAACCTACGGGAAAAGTGCCAAACCCTCCCCTTTTCCCCCCCCCTATCGTATCTCGGAAACTACGAGACCCGTATTTTTTTCTTTTTACGGATTCGTAGAGAGAAGGCTCGGTAAAGTAAAAACCATTTATCAAAAGCCCCCCCCCCGACCCCTTCTCCCCCCCTTTAGGCGGATCTCGGAAATTAAGAGACTTGGAAATTTTTTTTTTTCAGATTCGTTTAGAGGGGCAATGCTTTAGTCGAAATACTTCTGCAACCCCCCCCCCCTATCACCCCCCCCTTTTTTTTTTTTTTTCACAAGCACTTGAGGTGCTTGCACCTCGCGCAACACGCAAATACTATACCCCCCCATCTCCCCCCATCACACCCCCCCCCCCCACTTTATATTTTCACAAGCACGCGAGGTGCTTGCACCTCGCGCAACACGCAATACTAGTTATACTATATAAAGCTAAATTACCACTCACTGACTGACTGACTCACTCACTCATTGACATAATTGTTCTCCCAGATGGTGGATGGGGAGGTGGGTATATTTTGACAGATTCGTAAACAAGTAACTCTCAAACCTACGGGAAAAGTGCCAAACCTCCCCTTTTCCCCCCCCCTATCGTATCTCGGAAACTACGAGACCCGTATTTTTTCTTTTTACGGATTCGTAGAGAGGAGGCTCGGTAAAGTAAAAACCATTTATCAAAAGCCCCCCCCCCCCGCTCCCTTCTCCCCCCCTTTAGGCGGATCTCGGAAATTAAGAGACTTGGAATTTTTTTTTTTCAGATTCGTTTAGAGGGGCAATGCTTTAGTCGAAATACTTCTGCAACCCCCCCCCCCTATCACCCCCCCCACTTTTTTTTTTTTTTTTTTTTCACAAGCTCGTGAGGTGCTTGCACCTCGCGCAACACGCAAATACTAAACCCCCCATCTCCCCCCATCACACCCCCCCCACTTTTTTTTTTTCACAAGCACGCGAGGTGCTTGCACCTCGCGCAACACGCAAATACTTGATTTAGAGGGGCAATGCTTCAGTTTTTTTCACAAGCACGCGAGGTGCTTGCACCTCGCGCAACACGCAAATACTGAACCCCCCCCCGTCTCCCCCATCACCCCCCCGCCCTTTTTTTTTTTTTCACAAACACGCGAGGTCCTTGCACCTCGCGCAACACGCAAATACTAAACCCCCCCATCAAACCCCCCTTTTTTTTTTCACAAGCACGCGAAGTGCTTGAACCTCGCGCAACACGCAAATACTAGTTATACTATATAAAGCTAAATTACCACTCACTGACTGACTGACTCACTCACTCATTGACATAATTGTTCTCCCAGATGGTGGATGGGGGAGGTGGGTATATTTTGACAGATTCGTAAACAAGTAACTCTCAAACCTACGGGAAAAAGTGCCAAACCTCCCCTTTCCCCCCCTTCTCCCCCCCCCCTATCGTATCTCGGAAACTACGAGACCCGTATTTTTTTCTTTTTAAGGATTCATATAGAGGAGGCTCGGTAAAGTAAAAACCATTTATCAAAAGCCCCCCCCCCGCTCCCTTCTCCCCCCCTTTAGGCGGATCTCGGAAATTAAGAGACTTGGAATTTTTTTTTTTCAGATTCGTTTAGAGGGGCAATGCTTTAGTCGAAATACTTCTGCAACCCCCCCCCCCCTATCACCCCCCCCACTTTTTTTTTTTTTTTTTTTTCACAAGCTCGTGAGGTGCTTGCACCTCGCGCAACACGCAAATACTAAACCCCCCATCTCCCCCCATCACACCCCCCCCACTTTTTTTTTTTCACAAGCACGCGAGGTGCTTGCACCTCGCGCAACACGCAAATACTTGATTTAGAGGGGCAATGCTTCAGTTTTTTTCACAAGCACGCGAGGTGCTTGCACCTCGCGCAACACGCAAATACTGAACCCCCCCCGTCTCCCCCCATCACCCCCCCGCCCTTTTTTTTTTTTCACAAACACGCGAGGTGCTTGCACCTCGCGCAACACGCAAATACTAAA